>VZTI01002258.1:64097-226245 GCA_013397865.1 Struthidea cinerea | reverse complement strand
TTTGAAGCAGGTGGTGATTGTTTTAAATTATTAGAGGCCTAAACTTGGCCATCATCCAAGATGTCAGGAGCTTAGGTCCTCATCTCCAGAGCGGAAAGCACACACCCAAATATTTGATCAGAACATATTCTTCCCGCCTTGCTGACAAAGACAGACTCAGAGATGACAATACAGATTACAATTTTCTTTTAAAATCAAAGAGGTTGTGATTTTGTTTTGGTTTTTTTGGCTTTTTTTCCCCTGTCTTTTTTCCCGTTAGGACATATTTAATCAGAAAGGTGCAATGTGTCTCTGGCAAACAGGAAAATTCCTCAGGGGTCTAAATTAAGAATAAAACAAGTGAAGAAGGGGGCAATTCACAGCAGTGCATAGACACTGCCTCTTGTATGGTTTCACTTGTGCGTTTGATTGCCTGCGTGAATTTTGCATCCTGTATGTTACTGTTTATCAAAGAGCAATCAACAAGGAGGGAGATTAGAGGGGAGCAAGAAAGGAAAAGAAAAAAGGAGAGGGGGAGAAATCTTATGCATGTGGGAAGCCAAGGGATATTGCCTTTCAGGGTTCATGCACTGTTGTCTTTAATTTTTATGGTATTTGAAAAGAATGATAATGAGTATCAGAGTTAAAATGCAAGGATTGATGATTTCAGAGAAAATACATTGCCCAGAATTAGCTAAGGCAATGGCCCCAAGGCTTTTCTAGACCAGTGAACCACCTTTAACCCTCAGCTGCCATGTGCCCTTTCAGGAACCTACCAGGGCATTTTTCAAAGCAAGGCCCAGAGCAAATGTGCAAATTGCATTTTGCTGAAAACTTCCTCCTGGCAAATTAGGAAAACTGCATTGAAAAAAGCAGCATGGCATGTTTGGGCACAATGTAAGTTAGTATATTTTTCTGTTTATTATCCAAGGCTTTTGGGCCACTACAGAGCCATGGGCTACAGTTTGTGGACCACTGAGCTATGGAACTAGTCCTCATTAAAGAACACCTGCCAGGGACTGTTCATCCTGCAGGGTAACTTCCATACATTAAGAGTCCTCTTGGTAGGAAAATACAAAATAAGAAATTTTAAATGCACTGGATTGCTGCAAGGTGATTTGCTTTTGCATATTGGGCTAGTTCAGCTGATGATGTCAATCAAGTTTGCTGTGCTTTACTATTACTTAACTCAGAGCCTGGAAAGCTGATTCTTTCTGGAATCTGCTTTTAAAACTAATGATCCCAAGACTTACTTGGTGTTGTAGCAAGGGTGAGGATGGTTTTGGTGATTTTGGTGATCAGCAAAAATAACCAAACCACCTCTCCACGCAGAGAAGTTGTGGAGTCTCCTCCACTGGAGATATACAAGAACTGTCTGGATGCAATTGTGTACTGTGTGCTCTAGGATGACCCTGCTTAAGCAGGGAGGTTGAACCAGATGACCCACTGTGCTCCCTTCCAACCATACCTGTTCTGTGTTTCCCTAATTTTTTAATCTTGACACAGGAAACAGGCAAAATTGCAAAGCTGGGTTGAAATTTCTTATACCTACTCATTTTGTTGGCAAGTATCTGAGGTGTGTTTGTTTGCTTACTACATGAAAAATCAGATTTGCTCATGTATGTTTAGTACCCACCTATTGAATATCTAATATGACAAGTCAGGATGTGTTAAAATGCCTGCTTGCCTTGGTAGATATATGGGACTAGGGTGTTCTTTCTATCTGATGATTATCAAATGTAACATTATCCAACTCTAATGAGAGTGGGTGAAAACAAAGAGGGATGAAGGAACAGATTAGGAGTTTTGAAAATGAAGATAGGCAAACCTGCAAATTTGGTGGGCATGGTAAAGCAAAGCCTTAAAAAACTGGCTTACAGTCTGTAGCACCAGCTTGCTTTTGCTGACCTGACACACTGGCTGTTCATGGACCACTTACTATAATGACGATGTTGACCCGAGATCCTTCCTGTGAGGCACAAGAATGAAAGAGGAACAGCCTTCCCATTGACTTTCCTTAATTTTGTGCATTCATCAGAAACCAAACATTTTGTGAGGTATTGATCTGTGTTCCTAGTTTTCTGGATCCTTAATGATATAATACCATGTAAAACATTTTAAAGAAAATGTTGTAATCTTATATGAGAACAAACTGTTCTGTCAATAAGTAGTGTAAGTGTACCACAAAACCAACTCACCCTTAACATGACAGCAATTTCTTCAGTGACATTTACGAGCTCATTGAAAGAACAGTAGCAATTTTATTCATTGTTTGGGGCTTACTACCCAATGTATAATGAAAGTCTTATGAAAATTAGAAGTTGCGTATAACACAACTCTTTTGTAGTGTAAATAACACAGCCATATAAATGATACACACACTAGAATGATATTAAACACATAGACATTTTATGCAAAGCAGAATAGACCTTTTACCAAACTAAGCTGTATTTTAATTAGGAGAGTGGTAACAGCCCTTTAAAATCAGCCAACACTGTATTTTGGTTTTAACTCAGAAATTCTGGGGCTTTATGAATTCATGACAGACCCTTAGGGATACATTTTCAAAGCATTGCACAGGATTTCAGCCATGCAAATCCCATTAAAATCAGTGGGAGACGTGGCTAAAACCCACGCAAGGCTTTGGAAGCAACATGCCCCTTAACGTTATCTAGACAGTGTTTCGGCCTGTGAATTTCCTTGCTTCCAGTTTTTACAACTGAATTCAAAAGGAAATAAAATTTGCCATGGGGATGTGGGAATTTTAACAGGATGCAGGCTCTTTTAGTTCCAGAGACATAGTTCTGATCTAACCGCTATATTACTGCATGGTAAAGGTAGGTTTCATCTGTGCTTTACATGCTTTATCTCTACCCAGCTATTTTGACCTGCATTTTTACTACGCAACAATGTAGGCAACTGACTTTGCAAATAAACATATTGTAGTGCTCTGCAGATTATAATTTCTCTTAACAGAGTCTTTGAATTGAGTAAACAATGAAGTTCCTTTTGGAATGATGATTGCATTTGACTTGAAGTGTGTGGTACCCTGAGCAGTGTAACACATGCTGCTAAGCATTTCAGAAAGCCCCCAATGCACTATAAAAGTCACAAATCAGGCACTCTCTAGTAAGAGTAGTAGCTGATCATCATGAGCTTTAAACAGGTGGGTCTTCCCTGCTTGCCTGGGTTGCAGGAACTCTGGTGGGGATCTGCAGAGATGGGCAGGGATGAGCTCGGGATCACGTTTTGCTGTTAGGCGAGAAGATCTTCAGTCTCTGAAGCAGATAGAGAAATGAGGCAGTCTCTAGACTGTGCGTCTATCACCCGACATTAAATATGGAAGTAAAAATTAATATGTCTGAGGAGCTTACTCAGAGAAGGGCCAGGTCCTTTAGTCAAACTCAGCTCGCAGTCAGTGAAGCAGAAACTTCTGATTTGGAAGGCTGGTTGATACTGAGGGGAATGGGGTTAACCTCGATCCACAAGAAGTGTGCATAGGCACACACAACAGAACAAGGGCATTCTGAATGGTGGACCTGCTTTTCTGTATGGCAGGTAAAAACAGAGACAAAATTTGAGTCATGGGAAGAGACATTACCTAATGCCATAACTCTTGAGACCTGTAGGCCCAGGTGTCTTGAAGAAAGTTAGTGTCAAAGAATTTGCAATTATCTCTCCAGGCTTTCCATGCCCACAAAAGGAGTCACGATTGCAGTAAAGCCTGGTAATTTTACAGTAAGGGGCCGAGCAAGAAGATTTTTGGTACTGCAGCTCATCTGGGGGCACCTGACGGGGCACCCCGGCTCTGGGAGGTGATGCTTGGGCCCTTTCGGGGTGCAAGGCCGGACGAGCCGGCGCAGCCCGCGCAGTGCCGGCACCGTAGGCAGGCGCTGGGCAGGCGGGGCCGGCGCTCGGGCCCCGCGCCCCGCACTAGGTGGAGCTGCAGCCCGCGCCGCGGGAGCGCCGCCGCCGCCGCCGCCCTTGGTGCGCCGGGCGGGCCGCGCCGAGCGAGCCCGGCGTCCTCCCTCCCTCCCTCCCGCAGCGCTCTCAGCCAGGGCTTGCTCCAGGCAGCAAATCTCCCCCCTCAGCCGTGCGGTGTAAAAATCCTGTCCTCGTGGATTGGGGTTTGTGTTTTGTTTTGTTATTTTTAATTGTTGTTTTGGCAGAGCTTAAAATAAATTGTCCTAATTATCCCACCTAATACTGTAATCTCGGTATTAAGACTTATGAAAACGAAAAGATATTTAAAAATTAAAATTGTACTCCAATGTAATTTGCCGTGCAATTGAGAGACATTAAACTGCGTTGCTTTATCTTTCTGGTGTTCTTAATTCACAATAGTATGATATGTTTCCCTGTTTCCCTGAATTATCTGACAACACTATTATAATAAATTTAAAGTTTGGGGTCTGCCATCCCATCGTGTCTGTATCCACCACCACCACACCCCCTCCCCCAGTTTTACTTTACTAAATTGTCCAGGGGAAAAATGTAAATAAGGCGAGTACGTCCCCCCTGCAACAACCACACCACACCGCCCCCCCTGCCCCCCCTCGTATGTGCCTTTACTTTTTTTCTACACTCTAATGACATTTGGCAGGCTCAACTGTGTAATGCTTGACTGGTTTTATTGTTGTCTGCTCCCAGTGGGGAATAGTTGACACTGCTCTCTGTTTTCAATTGATATCCATTTTCAACAATATTGCTTTCTATTAGATTCCTGCACAGTTTGTGCCAGCCAAACCGAATATTTACTGTGTTGCCCTCAAAGCCTCAAATCAACAGACATTAAAATAAGTAAAATATGCATTTACTATCTGACGTTTTCAAATTTCCCTTTCAAATTATTATTTTGACTATATTTCACAACAAATGAATCAAGGATTAAAGACACAGTATTGCCACTTAAGGTAACTCAGATTGATTTTGAGTTTTAAATGACAGGATAAGAGGGTGCATGAAAAGAGGAAAACCTAATGCACTTATCTGCATTTCATTAGCTTCTATGATCACTTCTCTGAAAAAGGGTGCACAGATTTATATTGATCCTAGTTTCCAATCTTTGTGTTGAGTGACATTGTTTGTTGTATAATCTGATTAATTCCAAGTAGTTTGCTTTTGTAGTAAAATACTAAAATCAACCCTTGGAGTCTTTAAATTTTGAGTTACCCACTGAGCTTAGAGGCTCTTCTGGGGCAGACTTCTGCTTCTTGTCATTGCTTTCATGGCTTGGTGTCTGCCTACATTTTCCAGCTCTCCAGCCCTGCACTGTCTCAGTTCCTTTCACCAACTCTTTTCACCTCTGACACCTCTTTATCAGTTTCCACACTCACCTCAGAGGATTCTCCATTAATGGTATGTGTCGCTAATTTTTGGTCACAAGTCATTTATTATGTGCAATTTTGGCTCTGTAAAGCCCAGTTTAAGCAGTCAGTCTGTTTGATTTGCATACAAATTATGGTGGATAATGTAACGAAACATCATTTTTGTATCTTTCTAGGTTTTATGTGATAAGCTCTTCCACCTTCCTCTCTTCCTCACGCATCTCCTTCCTTTTCTTTGTCATCTTTGTTTTAATCTTCATCTTTAGAA
The DNA here is from genome assembly GCA_013397865.1 of Struthidea cinerea. Classification (NCBI taxonomy): domain Eukaryota; kingdom Metazoa; phylum Chordata; class Aves; order Passeriformes; family Corcoracidae; genus Struthidea; species Struthidea cinerea. The sequence continues at coordinate 220,671 of VZTI01002258.1, read as the reverse complement.
GCTCTAACCTGTCTATCTTGTGCAAAAGACCTTTGAAAGTTGTTAAGGGGAAGACTCAAACCAGAGGAAAATCTGCTGCTTCTTTTCCTTGTGCTCCCTTCCACCCCTTCCAGAATGCCAGCTAGAGCTTTAGATGAGATACGACATTTGAAAATTTTTTGTTCCTGGGTTCCTGCTGCTGGAAAGACTGAAGATGAACGCTGAGAAGCGCCATGCCCTGGCCATCAGCCCAGGGGCAGCAGCAGGAGCTCAGGCTCAGCACGAGCACGACGACACAGTCTCTGTGTGAGGGAAGGAGACAGTCTCTATCAGCACTCCCCTGTAAGCACTGCTGGATCAGCTCTCCCTCTTCCAGCATGAGGATGGAGAAGAGTGACGCTTGGGCCAGCCACCTCTAAGTCATTAGGGGCCTAGAGACAGCCTTTATCTGTCCTTCAGCAGAAAGATCCAAGTCCTTTTCTCCTGTGATATACTGCAATTAGCCTACAAGCCTTGCTGGAACCAGAAGATTTAGTAATGGAAGTAAACTTGCATAATGTTGAAGCTGATTTAGGTTCATGTAAACTGCTTTTTTTTACACTTTCTCATTAAAACAGTAACAAAAAGGTACCAGCTTCATAAGGAAATATATAAAAGAACTACATTCAGAGAAAAATGTGAAGAGCCAGAAATTATGGAGCAGAATAACTGAAGCTACTGTGGAAATTTATTTGGCCCCTTTGGGTGCATAACATTCTGATGCTTTTTTTTTTTTTCAGGCGATAATATTGTCCTTAATCCATAGGCAAAATGCTTCCTTCCCTGCACAGGACGGATGGTGTTTGCTGAACTGGTGGTTATTCAATATTTTGTTTTCCCCATCAGTCAATGCATGACCTCAGGCTTTATTTACCAAGCACCATCCAAGCTCTGCACTTAATACAGAATTATTAATTTCCTCCTGGGCTGTTCTTTTACTCTCCTCATCAACAGTGCTTCACAATGGTTAATGGAGTTCTATATTTGGCCTGTGGCATAGGACTTTCAGTTTTTCTCAAATTGAGTGTGTGATATCCTTTCCTGTCCTGATATTTATTACCTTTCCATAATGGCACAGATGTGCAGAGGTCTGATCATAAATTGGTTTCATCTCCTGTGCGGAACCCCAAAGCCCCTGAAGTCCTGGAAGTGAAATGCTGGCTCTTCCCCAGTGCCCCAGTGCTTCAGGGTGGGCAGGGCAGAGCCTAGAGGGGAGCTCCATCAGCCTCCCCCTGGTCACAGCCCCTCTGCTCCTGCTTTGTGGTGTAAAGAGGATGAACTGCACTGTTCCCTTGTAATCTGTCTGGATGATTTGTGTTGTCATAGCTCATACGCTGTGGAAAAAGCATTCAAATATAACACATAAGCTGTCAGAAACCTACCAGTCTAAGACAAATAATGTACAAGAAAAAGGCACTTGACAGAGCAGAGATGACTTAAAGGCTTAAAAAAAAGTCAAATCCTCAAAATATTTTGTGACATGGGGCTCATCTCTTTTTTGTTGTTGCTGTTGTCAGTCCTTAGAGCAAAATTAATTTGTTTATGACTGTTTAGAGAAACCCCAAGTTTTCTTATCTGGGGGTTAAATAGGAGCCTTTGGCTGAGCCAAAGGTGGGGAGGTGATTTTCACCTAAGTCTCTTTTGAAGGAACACAGTCATCAGAGTCAACAAGTCAGGTAAACACAGGCAAAGCAGAGAAGCCCTACACTGCTGCAAATCAGCACAGCTCAAGGAGCTCTAGACTTGGTGAGAAAAGACTTGATGTTTTCACTTGGCATCACAGCCCTTTTGTGCCCGCTCCAGGCCCTTATTCAAGCACTGATTAAAGTTGGTTAATTACAACGGTAACCAACCACGGCATCCCAAGGTGCTCCCTAACACCTGTGAAATCCAGGGTATCTTGTATAAGAAAGACACAAACACAAACATTGCAGGGATAAGCTAATGTTGCCTGAGAGCTGGTTATTTTGTGAGATAATATTATGGGATAGTGATTGCCTGGTAGATAATTGTGTGTGAAAGGGTATTTTGTCATACTTGTTTTGCTTTTTTCCTTGAGTAGGCTGAAAGCTGGAATATATTGAGTTTCCAAAATAGAAAGAGCTGGATTCTAAAGTGACTCCACAAAAAAATAAACACATAAATTACAGCCTTCACATGAGAAAGGATGCAAAGGAAATTCTGCAATTACCAAGGTAGATTCCACTTTATTAAGTGAAGGGGAAAGTAAAGCATTGTTTTGTGGTTCCAGGATGCTTTTAACATTAACTATATCTGTTCACCAATTGACAGAAAGAAGAGCGTAGTAGATTATACAGCCAAGGTATGATTGAAGACATGTAGGCAAGGGGCAACTTGGGAAGCATTGATCATAATCTCATTAGATCTGAGATTGCAGCAAAAATGAATGCTAAATGAGGAGAAGGAGAACAAAAAGATGCTGGAGTCAGACTTGTGTTTCTCCAGAGGAATAGCTACATGGTTGTAAAAATCAAACTGGCTGAGGAGTGGGACTGAGGGAACAGAAAACCCCAAGAACTAAAGAATAGAGAAAGAAAAGCATGTAGCCTGCTCCTCTGCCAGCAAGGAGCGTACCAAGAAAAGACAAACGTGGCTAAATAAGGAGTTTCACACCAAAACTGGGGGGAGGGGGGGAAGAAAAAAAAAAGAGAACAATCTGATGGGTGAGTTAGAAAGGAGAAACCATGTGGTCCAAATAGCTACATGCAAAGTCAGAAGAGAGACAAAAACAAAGGAAGTGCGCTAAGTAACAATAGCCAAAGAAATCAAGCTAATTAGTATGAAGCAAACAAGCTTGACAGACTGGAGGAGGCCAGACAGAGGGTAGAGAGGGGAGGGCAGGTAAGAGGTCAAACGAGCTCTTTGCTCTAGTATTCATTTAACAAGATGAAGGTCACATCTGAGAAAGTGTGATAGATTTTTCTGGATGGGGAAAGTGAAATGTCATCAAGAATCATGGTTATGTCATAGCAGTACTCTCATAATCTTGACAAGTCTCCAGTCCTCCTTTAATTAGTAGGCTTCAAGTTTCTAAAGGGGCAAATATAATAAGAAAAGCTAGCTGAAAATATTTAGCAATTCTGAGGAGAGGCATGACATTTTCCTCATTGTATTTTCCCATTTTCCGTGCATCAGTCACAAAATTTTAAATTGTCTGCAAAAGAAGGGACTTGGTGGAAGATGAGAGGCTTATACATTTAATCTACATCATCTAATGCCTCAGTGCCTGCCTATTGTGAAAATTCCACAAACCTCTTATAATACGTACTTTCTTCTAAGCATACCAATAGCTCTGCTGAAGTCAATAGAATTACTCTAGTGCTTAAAATTAAGCATTTTCTCCAGGATTGTATTAGAGCAAATGCTAAATGCTAGCATAATCAGTCACAGTAGAATGATATACTTTCTTTTATTTTGCTATGAAAGACATGCCAGACTCGTAGTGGAGGGTGAGCTAGGGACACTCCAGTCACAGAAAATGCACCCACAAAGTCTCTAATGGACACTTGTCCTCCCCTGGGAAAAGAATTATCTCATTCCCAGGGTCATAATTTTTGCACTTAGCACAACTGGGCAAAGGCTCTTCTAATGCCTTACCCATGCTGGGGTGATATGACCAAGCTGATGAAGAGGAATACGGTTCTCTATAATTATTAGAATAAGTTGAAACTTAAACAAGGCTGATGGCTGGAAAATGCTCTCAATCCCCTCCTTCACACTCTGTGAAGAAGCTATTCCGAAGTGTTTTAATATGCACAAGGAAGAACAGGTGGATTGATGCATTCTTGTAGAAACATTTATGTGTATATTATATTGGTCATAATTTACTTTAGAAATGTAAAATAACGGTAAATCTTCCAACAAAAGAGAAAATTTGTGAGGGATGTTACAAACTCCAAACACAGACCAGATGGATGCTTTTTGTTGTTTTCTGGTGTTAGATCAGAAGTCTTGGTATTTTTTATGGAAAGGGAAAGAAAGAAAGAGATAGGAGTTGATAGAGGCTTGGAAACTCTTGAATGACCTCTGTCAAGAGCTCTTACTGATGAAAGTTAAAGGCAACACTTGTAAAAATGAATTACATGAGCTATTTTTTATACTGCACACAGCTTAATAGTGGACTTCAATCTATTTTATGAGACAAATACCTTAGTACAGATGATTTGCAAAAAGAATGCAATATTTACCCCAATAAGAATAACATCCTCAACTACATTTAGTGCTAATTTAAAATGACAAGCGCTATCAATCCTCAAACTCCTCAGTATAACCTAATCACCAGCTGGGGTCAGGCCAACATTTGCTTTCTAGCAAAGTATTGTAGAAATAGATGAATTGCCCTGCTCTCCAGAGCATTCAATATTGGCTGCTTCTGAAATCAGACAATCAGCCTTGAGGAAGCATCACAGTATCTTGTGCCTTTTTAGTTATTAGTTTTTACTATGTCCTTAGCTGCTAACATTTTTAAGTGTGCCACTTTTCAAGTTCTGTTATTTTCTTATAAGCATACTAGTTTAGAATCTGCAATTTACTCCTGTAACCTCCAAAAGACCCTGGAAACCAAAATCTGCCTCTCCAAGGTCTTTTTACTTTAGGTGTATAAATTTGAAGAAAATAAAGAGGCTGAAGTTAATTGCCAGAACAAATAAGAAGTTTGGAAAGATTTTTGCTTTTAGGAAATTAGAAGAAAATTAACTGAGCCAAAAGGCAAATAGTGAGTGTGGAGATAGATATCCTGATGACGGAAAATCTCTGTTCATAATTATAGTGGTAGAGTTTAGCTTTTTATTTCTGAGTGGATACAAACTTCATTTCTTTGGTACAGTCTTCTCTGATTTTATGTGTTTCTACTTAATAACAATAATAGTGTAGTTCAGTGTAAATTGGTTTAATTTTTCCATTTCTCCAAGAAAAATATTTAGCTGAAGAGGCAACAGAAGAAACTGTCCGTGATTGTCAGGATTTTGGGTCCTACACATTGAAAGAGGTCTGATTTGGATCTGTTCCAAAACCTTCAGAAAGAGTTTGCTTTTGAGAAGACCGACATCCAAATCTGAGGGAAAGATAAGTAACTTTTAAAATGTTTCTCCCCTAGACATTTAATTTGTAATTTATAAAAATGTACATCTAGAAATGTAAATGTACTGAGTAGGTGGTTTTTTTTTGGTTTTTTTTTGGTTTTTTTTTGCCACTAGCTAAAAAACAGCAAAATTATTTTACCTTGTCATAAATAAATGGACTTCTGAGTAGTCCATTGTGAGGTGATGGATGAGTGTTCACCATTCCACCACATTCTCACAAGGTCTTGAAACACAATGCCAACAGCATGGGAATTTTTGTACAGAACACAAACATACATAAATATAATAGTATCTGTCAACTCCTGCCTAAAATCTTACCAAAGAAATTTGCAGAACATCTTCAGCATGATAGTTTCTCTGTATTACTGCATGCAGTTTAAAAAGACTACAATAGCACCTTTGAAATTCAAGACTTTTTTCCTCCTAAGTGCAGACACTTAACTTTAAAAAATGCTGATATTTAATTGTCATGACTGTCTTTATCCTGTTCCTAGTTCCCTCTGTCCCATTGCTCTCTAGGCAGCAGAAGAGTATGGAAAAATCTGTATGTAGCCAGAATTGGAATGCTGCAGGATAAGACACTTTTGCTATCCCTTACCTCAGTAAAAAAATTGTGCAGCATGTCATGGCTACTTTTTAGGCATTAGGCCAAAGAATGAAGAAGTCTTCAAATGGAACAATTTCTCTTGCCTTCCTGCTCCAGAGCAGCAGCTCCCAACTTTCTCTATTTGTTCCACCAATAACTACAGTTGTGAATTGCAGAAATGATGTCTTAAATGTGAGCATTCCTTAATCAACTTCTTATCACCCTGAACTGTGACTGCTAAAGGTTGTGATGTGAATCATAATTTACCATGTTCTGGAACCTCGTAATTTAGGTCTTTAAATTATTCTCAGGTGATGTCTTGGAAATAAATATATTTATCTCCTGTGATGGTGCTCTTCCTTTTCCAGATCTTTATTACAGCAGGTCAAAACTTTAGTTGCTTGAGAACTTACCTGGAGAGATGATGAAGACACCCAGAGTCATATTTTTCTGGTGTTGCTGGGTCTGTCTGCACCGTACTTATCTTCACCACCTTGCAGGTTGGGACCTCTGCAAGGGGTCCAGATTGGACAATATAGTCTGAGAAGATCTTGAACAGATTGTATTCTTCTGCAGTGTGGCTTAGAAATTTCTAAGAAAGCAATTTTCATGTTGTTGTTTTTTGGGATTTTCTTCTGTTTTTTCCCTTTATCATTTGCCTCATTCCTGTCACCTCTCTGCAGAACTCTCTCTAACAAGGGAAATGAAAATACAGTCCATTTGTCCTTCAGGCAGCTGCTGGAAGCTGTGAGCCGTTCAAAGAAACAACACAGGACATCACTAATGGTATGATGAGTTATTGTCAACACCTCATGAGCTATCAGGTGCTTTTTCCCCTGATGTCAGTAATGAAACTCATTCTATGGCTGACTCATTTGAAATATCCCTGGGTCAGGCTGTTTCTGGGCTCATGCTTTGAAGATGGCATACAGTATTCAACAACAGAAAAAATCAGTCCTCATGCTTTTTTTCATTAGGTAGGAAGAATTTGTAAGCACAAAACTAAAGCAGTGAAAAACTGAGGAAAAGATTTGTACAAACAACAGTGATCTGATCCTGCAGATGCCTTCCACATCTGTATTCATCTCAACTGTATGCATGTTGGCATCAAAATGAAAAATCTAAGCAATTCACCAACATTCACGTTCACATTGCAGAAATATATCTTCTGAAAACATTGAAAACTAGAGACTTGATGTTCTTGCAGTACCCATACCTGTGCAATGTCTATCACATCCAATTCTTTCTAGGTACCCTGATGTGAGACGTAAAGTGCTTCTAATGGCCTTTCCCCTGCTGCAGAAGGTCCTTTTCTTGAGTGAAGCCTCTTCTAGTGGATGTTTTTCTTTGATCATTTTATCCAAGTCTTTTTTCTCCTGTGGTTTTATTTTCCTTCAAAGTTGTAGAAGGTGAAGTTATCCTCTGTTATACCCAAACTCCACTGCTGAAGCGAAATGTCCAGCAACAGGTGGTGCAACAGGAGACATCACAGACTGACTGATTCAGGTTGCAAAACTAAAACTTATGGGACGTTTAGGGTTGGAAATTCAGTATGTGGCTTCTCCCCAGGACTGTCTCCCTGGGAACGATAGCCAGTGTGGGACCTACCAGTGGCCCCTAGAACACAGGTCAGCTTTTCAAAAGTAATATTTTGCCCCCAGCAATGGGTATTATTGGCAACAAAAAATTCCAAGATTTTATCAACCATCTTTTGTAGATTTTGAGACTCCACGTTATCCTTATCACACTGATGGCTTTCCTGTCTCTTCCCTCTGTTCCCAGAGAGACTGAGGCAGACTGTGCATTATCCCTGCCACCTTCCAAGGATGAGGCCATTTTTTCCTAAGTACTAAATGCAAAAGACAATATTGAAGGCTTCTGTATTTTCAAGACTTGAGGAAAGAATCACCCAATCCCTCCACATTTCTTTAGCAAAACTCAGATCCAGACTGCTCCACTATCTCAGGATTCCTCTTCACCATCCTCTGGCTAGAATGGCAGGACAGCCCCAAACAATTAATGAGGCCAGAATGAATTCTATTCACCGTCTTAGGCAACATTTAAACAGACTCTTGATTATCACATGAGAATAAAAGCATACATTTCTTGATTTCCTGGAAAAGCAGACCCACACTGTGATAAAGGCCTCTGTTTAGAAATATAGGTTTTTCAGTCTTTTCGCTCTAGGAGCTAAAATGACAGGGAATCCCTTGCAGCCTATCTGTTTGACAAGTATATATTTTTTCAGATGTGAAAAGTGAAATTGTATCTGTTTTACAGAGACGATGACACATTTTTTTGTTCTTTTATATCTCTTTTTTCCCCACTCTCTTTTCAATGAATGGGGCTTGGGGGTTTTTGTTTGCTGTTTTGGTTGGTTGGTTGCTTTTTTTTTTTTTTTTTTTTTTTTTTTTTTTTTTTTTTTTTTTTTCTGAGTCTCATTTTGTCCGTCCTATTTTTGCATCTACTAAGAGAGTGGGGAAGGGTGCACTTAGCAAAACCAGCGGTGGAGAAGGATTTATCTTCTCCATGGTTTTCCACTGCTGTGTAGAAGACAGCCATTTGCCAGTCCCAGTAGTTCCTTATGTATTCAAAGTGAAGGCTGGATTGAACCAAGGATCTGGAGGATGAACTGACTTCCCCCCAGTAAATTGTGTCAGATCAAAGGTTTTAAGCCTTCTGTAACCTGTTACTCCTCCCAACAGTGGGTCTGCAGTGGAGCCAGCCTAGCTGGGAAGGGGTTGCTAAACATTGGAACAGACTGCCCAGGGAGGTGGTGGAGTCACCAACACTGGAGATGTTCAAGAAAAGACTGGACATGGCACTTGGTGCTATTGTGTAGCTGACAAGGTGATGGCCAGTCAAAGGTGGGAGTCGATGATCTCAGAGGTCTTTGCCAAAGTAAATGATTCTGTAATTTTGTGATTCTGGGAATTTCCCCTGGCTCTTGGAGCTCTGAGCAAGTGCAGGGAAGATGAGAGAAAAACACATTGACTCTTGCATATGTGAAGCTCCAGACGGTGAACATCCTCTGTGCCTGGGATCTGGAAATGCAGTCTGTTTAGAAAAGGGTTGGAAAATCACAAAAACTTTTCGGTGGCCTTGTATCACTCATGCTTCTTTTTCAATAATGGCAATATGCTGTTGTATCATAGGTAACCAGTGTGACAGGGCATTCCCAGGGGTCAGCCTGGCAGCCCTGACAGGTCAACTTTGGGCGATGCACAACATGACCTGGGCATGCAGATGGGGCACTTTTATGTGCTCACATTGCACACGTTGTGCAGCTTAGCAGGGCTCTTGCATTGTCTGTTCTGTCAGCATTGCACTTTTCCCAAGCACTACATACTTTCAGCACAGGATTGTAAAAAAGAAATTAAACTGGAGCCCATTAAGCATGTTTACTCTCTGCAGCAAATATTTTTACCACGTAGTTTTGTGCACAGGAAGTGCTGTAAACTTCAGCATTGCTGCTGGCTCCTTTGTAATCACTCTGCTGATTATGAATTGCTGCCTTTTGGCAGTTGCTGCTCACACGGTTATGATTCCTGCTGGTGGGAGGGTAATAGAGGGGAAAAAATGGAAAAAAATGTGCAGGCCAAGAAGACCTCAGGACAATTAATGTCCTTCAGCAAAGTGGAGTAGGGTGCAAGATAAACTAGCCAAATCCAAGGCTCGTGGCAACTCTATTTCTATCCTCTCCCTCCTGCAAAGGCTTTATCTAAAAAGATATATGTGAAGAAACTAGACCTACCAGTTGGGACTTGATCACAGTATATCAGAAAAAACTATGTAGCCTGAGAGCTGGATTACAGACATCACAGCAAAGTCTGTTCAAAAAAAGAGGTGAAAAACATTAAGCTGTAAGATAAACTAAAAACCATCCCTTTCCTTGGTATGCAAAACAGTAATCTGAGTTAAAAAACAAGAAGAAATCCCCATGGTTATATGATAGCTGATGTGTATTATTTATTTTTATGAGATAATCTAAAGCTTTATACAGTAAACGTGAGTATTATAGGATTTGGTGTGCTATTATTTTCATTATGAACTCATATTTTTCAGAAGTTTATAACTTGGATGTTAGAACTGGTGTGGAGGCTTTGGAACTTGCTGTAACTTAGCTCAGCCTGAGGCACTGACCCTCTCTGGTCACTTACCAGTCTGGCACTGGTGTGGTGAGGAGCAGGATGCTGTGGAACTAATGGGAATCTGTCAGTTGGAGAGGGAGAATGGACCTCATTGATTTATTTTGGATGAGCTCATTATGTGGGGGAGAGCAGGGCATGTACATATGGAAAACTTTATCCAGTGGATTTCACACCCATCATGGAGTTGAGTAAGTCAGTTCTTTGTTAGACTGCTGACAGCAGATGGCTAACTGAAGGCATTGCTCAGTAATATGTTATATTTCTCTCTTTTTTTGCTGTTCGGTTCTGCCTCAGGCTGGACATCTAGGAAAACCCAAGCCTTTTGGTATGGAATTTCTAGGTACCCTGCAGGTTGTTGTTCTTGGCTTTCCCCCTTCATTTTCCTTCTTGGTCAATCAAAATTCTCTTTAGACTAATTTCATGGCGCACTCTCTGTTTAGCTGCTCTCTTTCTTTTCTTCAAGGTACAAAATCTGCCATTTTCCAGCTCATGTTTGTATCCTCTTCATCTATTTTGTATCTTCTTTTCATCTCACCCTGTTCTTTTTCTTTTCTCCTTGTTTAGCCCAGTGACAGAAAAGGGCTATTAATGATTCCTGTGAAAACAGCATTTCTGCTTGCATGAGAGTGCTGCCAGACTGATCATATTTGCTCACCATAATGTGTCTCACTAGATTGTACTGGGACATCTGATGAGATTAGATTCAAATTCCAGGACTTCACATCTGCCCTTGCACAGTCCCATAGTTTTTTTCCCTAAGAAGATGGAGATTTTAGTGCCTTGGCTTCCATAAACTTCTTTGTGCCTACTACTTGATCTGCTGTGCTTACTGAAACTACTGTGGGGGATGGATGCTTCAAGCTTTTAGTTGTGCACATAGTCCCAGTGAAGCCACTGTGCTACGGAGTAAGCCCTAGTAGCCAACATGTTGGCGTGGATGATCAGAGTGGGTCTTAGAAGTAAGCTTGGTATGATGAGATCCAAACTATATTTCCTTTAATGTAGGAAATCCAAGATTACATCTTATCCCTGTCCTTGTCTCAGCATTTTTGTGAAGGGTCAGGTTAAAAAGCAAATTTTGCTCACAGAACTGCTTTTAATTGCCTATTCACATTCTCCAGTCTCAGTTCTTCAAGAGAATATGTCTGAGCAGATGGCTTTGACTATAGAATGGGCTATGTACCACATAAGAGTACTCTGGCAAATACAGTTAGGTATCTGTCTGATATGGATGACAAGAGACAGTGAAATATGTGAGAGTGTGAAGCTGAAGTGTAGTTACTTATAAATGCTGAATTAGCTCTGGTTCCATTTTTGTTTCAACAGTTGTTACTTTCTGTAGGAGCATTATAGCAAGCTGAACTCGACTTTTCATTTTACTATACAAAAGTACCTTCAAAGCAGAAAGATGTGAGAGGTGAAGGGACAGTCTGACAGATTGTAGGAGTCAGAATTTGGGGAGTAGGGAGAATGCAATGATAAAACGCAGTGGTAGGTGATTTTCGTGACAGGAAAACCAATTCATCTCGAGGGTACCTTGTAGAATAGTTAAGCCAGGGTGATGATCTCTGGTTTCTCCTGAAGAAGAAACAGAAGTGGGGTGCTGACATGATGCCATGAGTAATTGTTGTCATCTTGGTGTCAGCATGGGGAAATTAGGCCTTCAGGCCCCTCTGGTTTATTCTCTCCATCAGGTTGAAGTGTCACGCAATAGGTAAAGAGGTAATACACTGGGATAGAAAGTGCTTGGGCTATCGTTTGGGAATCATCAACAAAAATATTTTCCTTTGTGATCTAGTCTTAATTCCTCAGAGTCCTCTTTATGTTTTCTTAGTGTATGAGGTAGTGATGTTCTTTGGGAAAAGGATCATATGGAGAAATAGGTTTATATTACATTTGGAGGACACTGAGGCTTGTCAGTCCAATGTCCTCTAGAAACGAGACCCATAGCAGGAACAATTGGCCAGGTCTTCTGTGAGCTGTTGCAAGAAGCTATGTGGCTGCCCAGTTCTCAGCTCTGGAGAAAACTGGGAAGCTTCAAATGATATCATTTGCCTAAAAGCTTGATTTAAACGCTTGTGGAGCTCTACAACTGCATCCTTAAATTTGTTTTAGTATTCCCGAGAGGATACTGAAACGAGAAAATGAAGACTTGGCAATGCTAAATACTCATAGTCATGTGAGAAAATGATCTTTTTGACATTCATTTATCACTATTTGTCATTATGTAGTTTGTTCAACATGTTTAGTAGCCAAAATAGTGACACAAAGCTGATGTTACCAGGCATAGACCCTGAAAAATTGTGAATGGCTAAAGTAATGTGTGAAGTGCCTCTGCAACTGGGTATGGTTTCTCTAGATGATGAATGACCAATACATCTTTGAGGAATGGGATGGACTCATGAATTTGCGTAAAGAAAGTGGATGACATTTGTCAGCTTCCACTGTGTGGGTGTTAAAACATTTAGTTTTGGAAGCAATTATCTTTTTTTTTTTCCCATTTTCCCTTGCAACAGGGAAGGAACTCCCTTTACACATCTCAGTGCCTTCTCTTTGCTCTTCCTCATGTCCATCCTCAAAAGACCTTTTTGTGATGTTTGCAGAATACCCTCAAGACTTCGGAGAGCTGAAACTCTGACTTCCCAAGATAGCCAACATTGTCCCTCCCCCCACTTTTTAATTCCCTTCTCTTGGAAGTTACCTGTCATCTCCCAGTTTATGCTGAGTTTGGCAACTCTTAAGGACAAAGACTGCAGGTCCATGAGTACGGCTCATAAAATAGAAATTATAGTATTTGGGAACTAATTCTCCTGAGGTATTCGAGTCATATCTAGACACCTTTCTTTAAAAGCGAAGATATATTCTCTTTCCATCAATGTTCCTCTTGCAAACTCCATGATCTTGTTTCCAACATGAAAGCAATTCTCAGACCGCGTATGTTTCTGTGTATACTTTATAACAGAAATATTTTCTCAGGGAACTATAATGTTTCAGTTGTCACGGCAAACATGTCAGAGGAGTATGTGAAACTGAGCTGACACAGTGCAGAAGCTTTATTGGCAATTACTCCTGAGACACATGCAGTGGACATTTAATTACTAACAAAGCCACTTATATTGTGGACTTGGAGATTGTAGATTTCCCCATGATGCCTTAGACAAATAATTTAACCTTTTTTCTAATTAGGGTATTGATGCTTCCCCAAAGGAAGGCTATGTGGCCGCTCTCATGGAAGTCCTGCCTTGCTTCATGGTCTCCATAGGCCCAGGTAAGAACCAGGGTGGGAAAGGGGACAGGAGGAGGGGACAGGAGCAGGCTGGGCAGTGTGAGCACACACTGCTCCCTGCACCATGGCATCCTCTGCCCTGTTGCGGCCACTCTCATCCTGTAGCAGAGCCAGTAAGTGCCACAGAATCGACAGTATTACTGAGCAGGGGTAAAGACATTGTCCCTGTGTACGCTGAGCTTCCCTCCTACGGATCCCACAGCTTGCCGAGGACAGACAAGTCTCCAGTCCTTCCCCAGCACAGTAGGATCCCTGGGGAACTGCTTCTTCCAAAGAGATTCTTGATCTAGATTTTGGCATGCAAAGGATAATTCCCTCCCTTACCTCCAGGTAGGTATAGGACCCACTACATTTATAAAGCAACTCCTGTGTTTGAGGAATGACTCCCACCACTATTTCGGCAGGAGGAGATTTAAGCTGTGAAGGCATAATGAATTTCGATGTGTGCTCTGTGCAGTGTCAAACTGTTTAATTTCAAGAAGCTGAAGTCACTAGCCTGTTGTTTCATGTTTCTGTCTAATTGAAATGTTAAAGAACTGATCTTTCTGCTGTGTATTTAGTCTGGACATTCCAGCCTTTGAACTCTCACCAGCACTGTGAGTAATGTTATCCACACACATTCACTCTATTGTTACAGCAAAATCTCTACATCTGATTTAAAAAAAAAAAAAATCAAAGGACCAGCATGATATATACATGAAACATTGAAAATATTCTTTTGGAGGAAAAAAATGGGATAGAAATAAAGAAATAAGGAAAGAAAGAAAGGAAGAAAAAGAAAATGAAGGAAAAACGACAAATCTCAGCCCATTACGCCAGCTCTTGGGGAATGAGGGAGGAAGCTTTCATTAGACTTACCGTCATTTTCAGTTTTAATCACCTCTCTTCTTTTCAAATTAAAAAAGAAATTTTGATCAAGGGCCTAGAAGACCCAGAAGTGCCTTCTGGGGTTATCTGAACCAGTCACCTGTTTGGAAGAGACAGCCTTTCACCATCAGACGGATATGCATTTTCAATAATTAACTATTTTTAGCGTGGCATAAGTGAAAAATTAATAAGCCCCAGCAGCAAATAAGCATTGCAGTGTGGGTAGAGAAGAAAATACAGGCCACAGCTCAACCTCCCGCTTTGGAAGTTCAGCTCCCTTTCTTCCCCACCTCCCCTGCCGCAGTGCCCAAAGGGTGACTTCCCTCTCTAATAGACCCACATTTACAGTGAGAGGTTGCCATTTCCCAGCTAGTCCAACATTAACATTCATCATCTCATTTCAGCACCTCCTGTGAGTAATTGCAGCCCTGAGAAATGGTCTCTCCCTCCGCTTTTTCTTTACCCAGACACCCAGACAAGTGCTCCCCACAAACTCTGGGCACTCCCCCAGGGAGTTTACTGTTCCGGCGGTGCTCCCTGACATTCCTTTGTTCACCCCCTTTGTTGCAGCCAGCAGTGAGTGGGAGGGCTGAGCAAGGGGATGAGGTCTGTCAAACAGAATTGTCCCAAGCAAAGGGTCATTGCAGCTGAGGCGGCAGAGGAGGAAGGACAGAGCGTTTACAGTGTGTCTTCTCACTGGTCATGGAGACGAGAGCATTGAGAGCAGCCCTGGCACCCCTCTAGGCAATAACCAGGCCTGTTCCCAGCTTCCCACTTCTGCAGTAAGGACACAAGGCTCGTTCAAGGGATCACTTAACACCACATCACTGTCAAGGTGACAAGCAGACGATGTGGGGAGACAGGGTGGCACTGGGCCCATTTAGTTTCACATTATGCCCTCTTTTGACACCACCATCTTCAAGGTCACATTTCTGCATTCTGCAGCATGTCCAGCATGGATTGTTCTCTTTGAATTTTAGCCTAACTTTCAATCAAACCTTAATTGGTGAGAGTTCTGGGCAAATGGTGGAGAGAGATCTGCAGTGCCTCTGCAATGTTTGGCATACAAAATTACTCTAATGAGCCCCCAGTGATGATTCACTCAAACTGAAAGGGACTGAAGACTCTGGGACCTGCAGTATGCCATTGTGTGAAGTGGGGTGAAGCCAGAGCAAAATGATCTGCACCATTTTTTAGGCAGCTACACATCCCTTGGCAACAGGTTGCACAGCCTGCCTTGAGCACGGTGTGCAGATGTGTTTTAAATGTTGGGCAGGTTTCAAATTAATGACTGATCCATTTCCCATTATTTCAAATTAAACTGAAAATTCAAAAATTGAAAATTTAAATTGAATTAAGAAAACTGCAGTCTAATTTCTGTACGGCATCATCAGTTTAAAAGGTCCAATGACCATTAAGGCACCAGTAACTACGGAAGAACCTAGGGAACTAGGGAAGAGTGGAGCACTAGCACTTGAAACTGAAGCACAGAGTTAAAGCATTGTGTGAATAATGAAATGAAATTTTGCTCAAGGAAGGGTCTTGTGGACTAGAAAAAACTGTAATGCAAACTGTGAGCATCTATATAAAAAAAGAGAACATATACAGACATCCACAGAAAGCATTATTTATGTCATCACTTGAATTAGAGACTGAGGAAATACTATAGGCAGAGTTGATGGATTATACAATAACAAAGGCTTGAATATCTCTAATAAATTTATTTTCAAAATAAGCAATTTAATGCCCACATGTTAGTTAATAGATGGAAAATGGCCTAAAGATTTTAATTTGATGGGGCAACTGTCCCAACTTGACTGAAAAGGTTTTTACATGTAAAGTTGGGACAAAATATTAAGGCAGGCAGAATTACCTGCCTGACAGATGTCAGCTGCAGAGAGTCTCAGGGGTATCAGTGAAGGAATACTTGAGATGATGAGTCTAAACCACTCCATTTTCCTTTCAGCTTTCAGAGTTGCCCAAACTTTTCTTTCCCCTGCAGACAATGCAGCACTTTTTGTTTTGCAAAGCTAAATTAATTACCTGTTAACTGTGCTTTTACTGAGAAATTTAGCTAGATTGCTGGAATGGGTTCAGGATAACACCAGGTTTTTAAACATTTAGAAAATATCAATCCTTTTTTTTTTGTTTGAAGTACCTTAATGTAGAAGACAAAATAGCACCTGTTATTAATAGGTTTGGATACTTGGTCACAAGTGGTAAAACACACTCTAGAAAGCATTATATGAGTGAGAAAAACAGGATTTTACATTGAAGCTGTGGATGCTGTATTTTCAATTAAAAATGATAAAGCTAAGTACAGAGCATGTCAAGTGAAACCTCAAGTGAAGTATGAAATATTTGTAAAACGTTATGTACATATGCCCGGCAGTAGATAAGTACATCTTCGTGCAATGTTTTCTGAGTGGGAACAGTTATATTTTTCTGGAGAAGTAGGAGATGCCATTGGCTATGTCCTGTTTGAAAATGTATTTATGGTCAGACCCTGGAGTATTTGAAACCGCTGATGTGAGGTGCTGACAGTATAGATCAATGCTTCTTCCTGGCTGAGCTGACCTTTTTGGTAGCAAGAAATTAAATCCTTATGGGACAAAAACTTTAGTACCTGGCTGCTAATAGTTGGATTCAATTACCCAAGAAGTGAGCTGAAAAAAAAGGTACAGAGGTTGGAATATTTTTGAGGCTGCTCTAGACAAGTAGAAGACAGATCATATACCTATTGATAATATAATATTCTTTGTATGAATTTTGAATGTAGATACAAACCTGCAGTGTTGATTTCACTTCAGTATATGTAACCCAGAGTGCAGATTTGTAATTAATAATAAATACGGGCAAACAAACTTTGCACAGCCTCTCCCTTCACCGTTATGAAGTACAAAATCAAAATACAAGCCAAATATCACATTCCTTGAGAGGACCATACACAGGAAAAATCCCATCAAAGGCCACCCCCTGAGTTCACCCCACACTAAAAATAACATCCCACAGAAAGCTGCCTTCCCAACAGCAGGTCCCTTCCCTACAATCCGTTTGGTTCTCTGTGGCACAGCTAGATGTAGAGCAGCAACACGCAGAGCTCACATCAGCTCAGCAAACCTTCCCCCTTGTGCCGGGAAATTGGATGCACCATTGTCATTGCCAGAAGAGAGCTATGATACTGACACATGAAAGTGCCTCTGACAGCCTGGGGAAATTGCTTTATTTTTTCTTGCAGAAGAAGATTTGCAATCCAGGCTAACAAATTATTCTTTTATCTAGTTGTTTGTGTTATAGGACCCCAATCCAAGATCAGGGCTCCTTCGTGGTACACACTGTGAAGACATGCAAGGAAGAGAGCAGTTGGCACCCCAGAGAGCTCACAATCTGCATAACAGGCAGGAGCTACCGGGTGGAAGGCAGCTGGGCTGAGAGAATACAATAACGATAAAATGGGTATGCATAGCATCCTTCTCATTAAAAGATGGTGGCAATTTGAGGGCATCGTGGTGGAGGTAGCTTGAAGGAAGAATTTAAATGAGGTTAAGAAGCCAGCTATACAACAGGGATATTTTGCAGTCATGGTTTGGGCTGGGAGGCATCCAGGAGATGCTTGAGGGAGAGGGAAAAGCAGGCACTGAGGCAGTGGCAGGAAGGCTGATGCCAGGTGAGAACAGTCTGCTGAACACAGGCTTCATTAGCACATCTCAAGCCACGGTAAAATTTCATTTGTCATCATGGTGGGGTAGTCTAGGCCACATTTTAGGTTTTGAGGGGAATTTCAAGTGTTTCTAAAATAGTTACTGGAAGATAAGCAACAATTTGGGCACTAATGCTCCTGGGGTAGACGAGCATATCTTTGGAGGATTCTTCCTGATTTATGGAGTAAATTAGCATCATCAAGAAAATCTGGTGTTGTTTTTAATCTGTTGCATGTCCCAGAATCCTCAAGCTCCCGATGGATAGCCACTTCTTGAGGACAGGCAGTGGGGAAGGAGTTTGGGCATACATGGGCAAACACACTCAACTTCTCTGCAGACCAAAGGTTACAGACTTTATGGCAAAACAAAGTCTGAGGACTGGCCCTGAGTGTAGTCTGGGATAGATGAGAGCTCTGTCTCAAATCTTCAACTTCTGACTAGATTTCTGAACATCTAGAGACTCACTTAATGGTGCTATTGATCCTGCATTTATCAAACTAAGAAGAGTTATTTTTTTCCCACTGGCTTTACTAGGTGCTGTTCATGGACTGACATTTACAGACTAGTTTCTGATGCTGAATTGTGTGGGCAGGTATTGTGACGTGGAACTAAAACAGGCCTGTAATTTCATAGAAGGACTTCAGGAATGTGCAGCCACTGTAATCTCAGGAGGAATGATTTGCAGTATGAAACCATATAGTAAAATATGAGTGGAGCGGTTAATGGGCATTTGTAACTTGGACCACAGTTTGTGAACAGTCAGCAGGGGTTGAAATCTGCTCCACATTTCACTCTGGCTATGCACCTGAAATAGCTGCAATGAAGTTAGTGCAGAAATTGAATTTGCAGGAAAGCAAAATTTAACTCTAGAGATGCACCTATGTGGCCAGAATAGTGCCACATGAAGTTCTTAAAACCTCTCTGCAACTTTGAAACCTTAGCTCCTATTTCACAAGTGGCTTAGGCGCTTAACTGAGAGATATTTTCCAAAGCATCTAAGTAGATTAAAGACTTAACCTCCTTCAGAAGTCAGTGGCAGCTAGATAGCTAGATAATACTGCTTTGGCACCTTTTTTTTTTATTTGCACTGAAAGTCAGCAGAATTAGTCTTTCTAGAGACCACTACCACTTTCCAGGATGGGTTTGGGTTTTGTAGTAAATGAGTGCATTTTAAAGGATAACTCAGACCTGAAGATTTGCTTATCCAAGGGGAGAGCATGACAGATGTATCTTCGTATTTGTACTGCCCTTCACACGACCAGGGAGCTGTACTTTGGCATGTCCTTTCCTGTTGCAAGATAGCCTTTGTGGGCAGCCTTAGCCCGTGCCATGGCATTATGGACACTCAGAGCTGGGCCTGGGACCTCCTGGGGCATCACATTACTCCCCAGTTCAGGTCTCAAGGCAGAGCAGACCTTACGGTTGGTGGGTCTGGGTTTTGCCTGCTGCCTGCAGTAGGAGCTTTCTGCTAGCTCTGGTTGTACAGCAAAGAAATGCAGCTGTATTGTGAGGGAAAGGGAAATGGGGGCAAACCACTGGTTTGTTAGGTTTTCCCTTCATCCACGCTGGTGGCTGGGTCCAGGCTGCAGAGAACCTGCTGGTGTTTTTATCAATGTGCAGCATTGCTCCTTCCATTTCTGGCATCAAAGATATATGTAGGCGCTAGTCCAGTCATGAAGAGATGCTCGGTGTAGCAACTGGGGGAAGGAGCGGAGTTATGTACAAAGGAGACTCACCAGTCAACACTCATCTTCCTAAAATACTTTTTATCCTGTGCCAGAAAGCCAGTGGGTGAAGGGTGTGTGAGCGCGTGTGTCGACTGTGGGTGGGGGAATGGGACTGGAGGTTTGTTTACTACAGTTTTACTTCATTAATATTTTAGTCTCAGGTGCAGAACTTGGAGAGTCTCACTGAAATCGCAAACAGCACTGATTGTGGTGTTTGTGACAGTGCCATGGGGCATTTGCATTATTTATCCCAGGCTGCACTACCCATACAGCTTTCAGGGAATATTTTCAGACAGAATCGCTAATTAGCACATATGTGGAATCTTCTCAAAGCAGTTGGGAACCCTGCTCATTACTTTTTAATTTTTTCTATTTGCTGAACGTATGTCATAGATGAAAATTCAGAATGATGGTTTGAAGTAATTTTGCATATTAAATACTCCAAACGAAAAGAGCAGGATCTTCTATCCGGACATTGCGAGCGTCTCTGGTCTGGCAGGTTCATGCAGCATCGCTTTTGGGCTGTCGCTTGGTTACCCAAAGTCAGTGAGGACAGCTAAGGCCTTTGCTCATTGTCTTGAAGTCTTACAGGCACTTAATAATCATCCACCTTCCCCCTGGATGTTGCTGCTGATTAGTTGTCTGTAAACAGATGACAGAACATGCTATCTCCCACCTTCAGATAAAAGACAGTTTATATATGTGCATATCCTATTTTAATAAAATTACTTTTTTGTATATAAGGAAAATTGCATGTTATTACAGCACTAAAAATGTTTCAAAAAATGCTTTTCAAAATGTTAAAAAAAATGTTTTAAAATATGTTAAAATCCCTCTATCACTGCTATGTTGTCATATAGCTCCTGACTAATTTTGCTAAATTTTACTCTTTATTTTCTTATCACACATTTCGTGTGTTCATTAAATGATTTAGCAGAATTTACCAGGAGTGGTGGTGAGAGCAAAGTGTTTCTTGTACACTTGTGAATTGCAAAAGACTTATTTAAGAAACAGCTTTTCTAAGTTATGGCTCAATTTAGCAGCAACATTAATGTTTAAATGTTATTTATTATGTATTTAAATACAACACAAAAAATCTTCGGTCTGATGGCCTGGGCACCCTTTCCTGGAAATTAAAACCGCAGCACTAAAATGATGAAAACCCAAAACATTAGCACACCTATCATATAGTCAGCTGAAACACATAGTGCAAGGCAGAGAATGCTGTGCCTTTTGTTCTTGCCCACAGAAAACAAAAGACAAATCCTCAGTCCCCTGTCACAAGTGCTCCATCCTCCCAAATACCTGCTCAGGTTTTCCAGCTTATGAGTTAGGACCACAGAGGAGAAAACACAGGAAAATCAGTGTCAAAATGAAGGCTTAGGGCTAGTTAAAAAATGGAGAGGCTTTTGCTGAGGAAAATTTTTCAACAGAAAGCTAAATGATGCAATTTCAAACCTCAGACAGATCCTAGTGTCCTGTGCTACATTTATATCTCAGTCCTTCATCTATTTTGAGGTCTTGACTTTCTGAGCAGGCCACATGATACACCACAGCTTGTCTTTGTCTTGAGCCATGGCAGAACTGCCTGGGGATGGCTCTGACTGCGGTGCATCATGGAAAGCCTGATCTTGTTAGGGAAGTCAGTCCATGCAGGTCAATAAGGTCATGAAGTGTGTCTGACCAGGAATCAGGTATCACAGCACCATTTCTGTATCAAAACTGCTTTGATTCTGATTTATATTGCGCCTAAGATTAAAAAAGAAAGCAACAAAAACCCTTGGGAATTGAGGTATACAGTGTTTCAGTGAAAACTTCAAATAAGGGGCAAAAAACCTCCAGATATGCCTTTAACAAAAATATTGATTTCTGTGAAAAAATCAATTTTCTGCCCAAAAAGCAGCTTTATTTGAGAATTTTGGCAATTCTACAAGGGATCACTAATGGTGAGAATTACTGGTGGCTCTCTGTCTCTTCAACTCTGACAGATCTGGCTTATACATCTCTTCCTGTGTCAAATAAAACAGGTTGGCATAAGGCTGTGTCAGAGCCATTCCTCTCACAGTAAGAGCCTTGCAGAACAAAAGAGCTGCTGCTGTCTCTGTTTTTGTGATCTTTAATATGTCCTCAAGAGATGGCCTCAAGTGGTGGGCAGGTAGTCAGTCACACACAGTGTTAGTCGAGAAGTCAAAACAAAGGAAAGGAGAGAATAATAACATTTTAGTTAAATTTTTTAATTTCAAATTTAGATTCCTATCCCCCTTGAAATGCAGTTGAGCCAATTCAGGTGAAATCAATCAGAAAAAGGAAATAAGTGTCAAAGATAATTTAGTACATCAGCAAAATACTTGTCATTGGCACCTGTGAATGACTCAGTGATGGTTATGTTCAGCCCCGGTAAACGGAGGCTGCAATATCCCCAGTGTGTTTTTTTGGAAGGACGGAGATATTGTGACTAAAGGTGAAAGCCTGTTTTATTTTTTCACCCTTGTGATCTACTCTCTGTGCTGCCAACCTCCACTTCAGTTGCCACAGTGCATAAATTACAGTTTATATCACACAACCATCCATCATCAAATCACCCCATGAAAGTGCTACTGAAGTATGTTGCCAGTTCTGCTGGTTGACACTCTTTTAGTGATTGACACATATCTAACTTACACCATCACTTGTGTCACTGCTGAATTTGGCCCTGAAACTTCCTCAGGAGCTGTGCACATTAAGTCAATCTGAAAGTTTCATGTAAATCAGCTCCCTTTTGTTGTTCTTTGAGCTTTCTCTTCCTTTTATTTACAGTTTCCCCTAATTATTAAGGCAGTTCATTGGCTTCTTTCCAGCTCATGCAACCCTTACCTAGGCAAGGTAGAAAATGGGTTAAATACCTCAAATTTTGTCTAATTATTATTACAAATACTTATTTACTATCACTGCAGTACCTGAAAGGTAACCAGTACATAAAATGAACATACCTTGATGACATACCTCGGTAGCAAGCCAATGTCCACAATGCACAAGCATATGAACAATTTTTTCATATATATTTGCTACATGATCCATGAAAAGTCGCCATGAATATATATATATATATATAAAATCACCAGATTGCTCTTTTGGCTTACAGTTGATGAGTCTGAATGAATAATCATGAGAGCTTTCGATGGGCACATGGTTATGTCTTTTCCACATGCAAGTGCACCTAAGCCATGTTAAAACCTGACTCTGATTTGTCTGCACTTGGAATTTTGTTTTTTTTACCAGCGTGCTGCTGGGATGCAATACAAAATAATAATTTTGAGAACAGGTTTTGATAGACACATATAGAAAAGTAAAACTGATCATGAATGAAAAGCTCAAACAAAACAAAAATGGATTAAAATTATTGATTTCTCCTAAATGGTGTGAGTCAGGTGTGCTGTGTTTGAAATTATGTACGTTATGTCTGCCTTTCAGACACAGAGATGCTGTAAACTAACTGCTAGGTAAGGTCTGCTAAGTGTGAATCATTTGATTGCCATTGTTTGTGCAGCATCTGTTCCATAGCATGTTTAATTATTTTTGTGTGTTAAATTCATGTAGGTTACTTGAGAATTGCTTAACTAAGTCTTAAAATTGCAGCTATTGCCGAATTCATTATCTTGATTATCATTAGAGATGGGCAGAGGAGATTTCTCTTCATACTTTATTCTGAAAGCTTAAAGTGCAGCTCAAAGGTACACTTGCAAACTTATACGCACCTTCTGTTCCTTCGCCAAGCCCCTCTTTGTAGCTGACTTCAGCTTGAAAGACTGCAGACCTTTCTCTGAGTCCAGGTAAAGACCTCTGAGTTCACCCGAGCAGGCATCAGCCTGGGAGAACTGTGGATAGTTTTCTCTGCTGGTGTCAGAGTATCTCAGATGTGTCCAGTGAACCAAACAGTATAGAAAAATCCCAAAAAATCTACATTTGGCTGCAGAGTGATAAGGTGGGCTGGCACCTGCCTATAATGTGTGTATTAACTTGATGCCAGATGTAGTCCTACATTTTAAGCTGATATTTAAAAAGCAGAAAATACCACGCAAGGTTACTCTGCCCAAAGAAAAAACCAAAACAACATCAAAAAATTTCACTTAAGAGCAGTAAACTAGTAGGGCTACTAATTTACTTAACTTTGTACTCAGACTGCTGATCTACCCTTTGCTAAGCTGCAGCAGAGTCTAACTTATATTAGCCTGTGGCGTTAGGCAAGCAAACTGTACTAGCCAGTGCTATCCTTTGTACATCAGGAACTTAATTTGAACAGGGCTTCCCTGTTTCATTTCAGGTTTTTGATGACTTTGAAGCTGCTCTTGGGAGCTCTTTTCAGGCTTTTTACCACTGTATGAGATAGAAATACTCTTTTAGTTAGAATCAGAGCTTTTAACATTAAAAAATCACCTGATTCCAGCAAGTGGGAGCTCTTGGTACAGCATAAAAGTGCAGAGCTCACAGTAAGAACTGGCAGTGCTGCTAACGGTCCTTATCACTGGCCTTTGATGCCATGATCATGGGATAGAGCTGGCAGTGCATCTTGGCAATTTATGCAAGCAGCTCACGCCTTCATGGCACTTACTTGTCCTTAATGGGATCGTGTTATAAGATAATGGATATCTTATTTCCTAAGGAGATGTTTAAAACAGTATCTGCATTTAGAAAACCCTTCAAAACTGGAACTGAAGGAAAATGTGTGCAATACAAATAGTCCTTATGCTACAAATGCATTATCATGTGCAGATTTTAGGATATGGACTTAAGTGAAAAGCTTAGCTGAGTTTTTAAGAGAAATTTCTCAGCTCTGCTTGGGATTTGAATTGCTGTTCTACTGTCAAAATCAATGAACAGGATGGCTAGAACTCTGCTCAGTTCTTGCAAAATGCACTAAGTAATTGCTAAGTGATTCTCAGTCATCTTGAAATACAATTACATTAGAAAGTCAGGTTCAAAAAATAGTATGAGACATTCAATAGACTGGTTGACTCACTTTAATTAACAGTTCTTTAATTATAGACATTCATTAATATCATAAAGTTCTTCTAGTTGGCATCAATTGGTATCAGGCATGTAACTAAAGTCTCATTTCCCTGAGGGTGTACATGGCTAGTTTGATTTGCCTGAGGGCTTTTGACTGTAAAATCTCAACCAACATTAAGCAAGTAAAGCTGAGGTACATTGGTGAAATCCCAAATCAGGACAGATGTTTCTTCACAACGATGTGCAAGCCCCGATATTCCCATGGAAACAGTTCTGAATTGAATATTTTCATGTAGTGATTTCAGCGACATAACCAAAGTTATATAATGTGTGCATGTTCACACGCACATGTGGCTGTGGGTGTGTGCTAACAGTCTCAGGCAGTTGTAGTAAGGTGCACACACATAAGGTGCACAGTAAGCCTGTGCTTTTATGTGCACGTGTGTCTATTTATACACATATGTACATACCTATTTAATACTCTAAGTATGTGATGAAGTATTGATATTTCTCTTCTGTTCTTCCATCTGTTTTACTCCTTGAGAGAGTAGAAAAGGCAAACCCCTATTTCAGTGAAGAATTCTCAAAATAATGTTCAGGTCTTTGAAGACAGTCCTTGGATTTTTCCAGGTATGAAAACCAAAGAAAGAAGCAGAGAGCTGAACCAGTGCTGGTGGAAAGCTGGTGCATTTGTGTTCAGCACTGTGCACACACATAATGTCTGGTAAGCTCCTCACTCCTGAAAAGACCTCTGCTCTGTTATACTCCACTTTCCTTCTTCTTTCACAGTCCCTCTGTTTTACAGGTGAAAGTAATTTCCATTTCCCATGTACATATTATCTTTCATTTTCTATGCCAAAAATGATTCCAGTAATTTATGTCAGCATTTCTAATTTGTACAGGATGATTTTTAATATTTCTGTCTCCTTAATGATGTTTGCTTCTCAGTCATAATCTAGTCTCCAGATTTCATTTGTAGAGAGTGAAACCTTGCAGCGAAAATGAGAGACAGTAATTGGACCTTAGAAGGCTGCAATCCAGAGTAACCAAGGCTTTTTGTGAATGGAAGGGAGCTGCTGATGAAATGCTTTTAACAGCCAAAACTAAAGAAAGATCTTGTGAGAATGTTTCTCTAAATGTGACTGTAAGAACTATTTCTTTTTATTGATTTCCTTACAGCTAGATGACAGTAATCTAAGAAAAACCTTTCTATGCTTGGAATCAGAACCTACCTGTTGCGCTCCTCTTAAACCAAAAGCAATACCAAATCAAAGGGCCTTTGAAGAATCATATGTCCTGCACGAGGTAAAGTCAGCTGGCATCAGATTCCGGAATGTGGGAGAGACATGATCCACATTTCATCAGGTCCTAGAGCTGCAGGATACTGGGCTCTGGCAGGCCACTCAACTGATCCCTCTGTGCATGCAGGTTACAACAGGCAATGCACAGAGACGATCTTTAGTCAAAAATGTGTTGACATTGATTAGGTTAGGGGAGGAAGACACTGGAGATTGAATTCAATAGACTTCTTTATTTTTTCCACAAGGCTGGAAATAACGAAGACTTAGTATTTGTTTTGAGACTATTGAGTGTGTCACTCCAAATCCTGCCACCTCTCCAGACTTAGCTGTGACTTTGATACCCCAGAGTAATGTTACAACATGGGTGTAGGACTTCACTCAAAACCCGTCACTTGATGATTTATCATACAAGGCACCCATTCATGATTTTCACAGAATAAAGAAGAATGTCAAGGCTTTGCAGTGGAAGAAGTGACCTTGCTTTGATTGCATTTTACCCTTTTGCCCTCAGCACATGTCGCCGCGGACCCTCGGACAGCGGCCGCTAAAGCGGCGTCCGGTCCGATCCCGGCCGGGCTCGGCGGCAGTGTCTGCGAACACTGCCCTGTGACGTCTGCCCCTCGGCAGCGCGCGGTCAGCCGCCTCCGCGCAGGTTGTCGCAGGCAGCGGGGTGACACCGGCTAATCGGTCTCCCGAGACCCGTCGTCCGGGACGCTCAGGCTGCAGGTGGTGTGCGGTGCTAAGGCAAGGCGACCCCGGAGGCGAAGAGAGGAAGAGAAGGAGAGCTCTCTCTCTTACCAACGACAGCGTTTATTGCAGCGTGGCAAGAGTGGGGGGAGAACTCCGAGAACTCTGAGGATTTTAGGGGTGTCCGAGGTTTTTAAGGGAAGAAATTGAGGGAGGGGTTTACAACTTGGACCAATAGGGTAGAGGTACAGGGGAGGAACAAGGGTACAAAGTCCAATGGGGTAAAACCAGGGGTGTTAACTTGGGGGGAGTCAGGGAGGAGCCAACATGACAGACAATAAACTGGGGAACATTCTGGAAAGGGAGAACTGGGCGTGTGTACAGGGGTGGAGACTGAGGCTGTGACTGGCAGCAGGTAGGGAACCCTCACCCACAAGCACAAAAGTACCTGCTATATCTGCTTTGCCAGTACTGGAAAAAAAAAAAAGAAAAACTGAAGTTAATAATGTGGTTCAAAACTAGCCCACAGGAGCTGTGAAAATAAAAGTTGTCAGTATGTCAAAAATAGGTGTTTTTCTGTAGGAATGTGCACAGAGAGTATCAGGAACTGCAAGCACCCACTCCTGTTTGCAGGTATCATTGTACATGCTTGCACAATTTAGGAAACTACCTTTAGTGGGCAGTCAGGAAGGAAGTTCAAGTTTGTCTTAGGCTCCAGGTACAAGCAAATAAATTAGACTGCCTTGGGTCCTTAAATATTTCTCTGTTTTGTCTCTCCACTTGGCACTTAGCTTAGACATTTCTGTGCATACTTGGAAGATTGAGGGCAGGCATTCGAGGCATTCTCTGGACATTTTAGGCATCTCCGTCTTTATTAAAGTACATGATGTTCAATATATTTCACTTTAACTAAGAGCTCTATGTTGTTTTATTCCATAGTTTGTTTGTTAATTCTCCTCAGCAGTATTTATTTACCCATCTAAAATTTTCCATTATTTCCCCCAGCCTACTTATAAAATTATTGAACCACATCATCACACCCACCATTTTTGGGACACCACCGCAGACCCTCTAGGTTGCACAGAAAAGCCCATTAATGGCATTTTTCTGAGTGCTACCATATGGTCAGTTTTGAATCCATTTCATATTTGAAATATTGATGTTGTGTGATGCTAATTTTTAATCAGGATATTCTTGGGGTACTAAGGTGAAGTGATTCAGTCTAAATATATTAAGTCATTGCAGGCACTTTTACCAGTGTATATCATAACTTCATAAAAATATGATTAAATGAATTTCACAAGATGTATTTTCCATGAAACCATATTGATTGACATATTTATTTATTATCAACATTTAAATCTGTATTGATTGAACCCCTCATTTGCTAGTCCATTAGTTTGCCTGAGTTTTGATGTCACTCTAACCAGATTATTTCACTATTGCTCTAAGATGAGGTTTCCAGGAGTCCTCAACAATCTTTCCAGTATTGAATACAAAAAATGACAGCAAATGCCTTGATTTTCTTGACCAGAAAATTGAAAACACATGCTGTTATGTTACCTGGATGTGGAGATTTCAGAATTTTTTTTTAAAATGGTCTTTCATATATTTCTACCTATTTTTTTCAGTACTATAAATTTTTCAGCATTATATATTGCCTTTGATTTTCCACCAAAAATGGGGGCTTTTTCACCCAAAACCCAGGTGAACTCAGTCAGAAGTTAGGAAAATGATCCCTACCTGGCCATCAGCGAGATGTCTGAAGTGTAACAAGAAGCTCCAGGCAGCCAACACTCTTCCATCCCACATCTCCAAATGTACGTCTTCCATTCTGCTAAACACTCACACGAAAATTTGATTTTGGTTTCCAAATTTTTCAAGGACCTTTCCTTGTTCTTTCATTTCAAAAGACAAACATTATCCTCTGAAAACAATGGGACATGACAAGGCATGTATTACCGGGCCGTTAATGCTCTTTGCACTTTGGCCGTGTGCCTCACAGTGCCCCAGAGACCTGCATTAATGGCCCAGTAATACGACACACCCTATCGTGTCTTATTGCTTAATTGGACTCCAAACAAATTCAGTTAAACCACATATGCTGTCTTTTATGACTACTGCTGTACAGCTTTTATTTCCTCAGTTCTTGGGTGCTTTTGGAGGTCTTTGTGTTATTTCAAATGTATCTCTTGAAATCACAGATTGTAGAGGCAGAGGTTTAGCTCTACCCCTGGCCCTTTCCATCCATGTGACAAATGAGGATATGCTCTGATGGGCAAAACACAAACCCTGAGATGCACACCTGGGAAACCCGTAGCAGAAAAGTGGAAGGAGGCGTCACAGTTCTGTCTCATCTGTTGGCCACAAAACTGATCTTTAACAGCATGTCAGCCATAAATGTTATGTGGCTGTATTCATGTGGCATCCATGGTACCCTCATATAGGAAAAAGCCCCACTAGATCATCCGTAGTGTCTGAGAGGTTTCTCCCATATAGTTCTCTTTTAGCCAGGAGAACTGCATGTTATAGCTGGAGCAATAATGAAATATCCTTATAGGCCTTTCCACTGCATTCTTTGTGCTGCAGATCAGTATCCATGTGAGGAATGCTCACAGCCATTGGGATGATTGCAAATAATAAACCTCAGTCAGGTTATGATACCCCTCAGCATTTCACATCACATTCCCTGACTTGGGAAACCGAGGCCAAAAGAACACCTGCCTCTGACAAGGG
This sequence comes from Struthidea cinerea, assembly GCA_013397865.1. Taxonomy (NCBI): domain Eukaryota; kingdom Metazoa; phylum Chordata; class Aves; order Passeriformes; family Corcoracidae; genus Struthidea; species Struthidea cinerea. Next base: position 191,523 of record VZTI01002258.1, on the reverse strand, counting down.
AGAAACAGGAAGCACGGAGCGATATCAAACAGCTTCCACCTACTTTTGGCTAGCTGGTCCTGGTCATGGGACAGTATGAAACAGAAGGAAGTGACATTTTTTAGATGTGTATAGGACCCATAATGCACAGTAAAATTAATGTTTGTCTGATCAGATTAAATTTCTGATGTACTAAGTTACTTTTTGGATAGGACTGAAGTTGATGACTGCAAAGTTTCACAGCACCCTCATGGGATCCTAGACATCTTTGAATGTTGTGAGACCTCATGTAATTTCCATCACCATTTCTCCTGTCTGGTGTTAGATTAAGCTGTGGATTAATTTCAGTTTTGAGTTATCATGAGTGTCACATGCTCTATATACCATGGATGACAAAGTGCTAATACATACTGTTCAAGTATTAAAGTAGAAATCTTGAAATTAGTGAATTAATCAAAACTCTTAAAGCCTTAATTTCAGAATAAAATTCTCAAGTGATTATGATTTGTATAAATTGCTTTTAGACTGTGGACACAGTTTGAGTGGTTATGCTAATAAAAGAGCATCATCGTGCTCTTTAGAAAAGAATACCACAACGAAATACGCTTTAGTAAAATATCAACGGTCTATAAGGAAACCAGTGGAAATGCAGAGGGTTTAGCATTAGCCTAAATTAATCCTGATAACAACAAAACCAAGGCAAAAGCAGCAATGCACCCTATCTTTGCTCAGTACGACTCCAGCATTTAATACATCGATTAATATAAAGAATCAACTGGATTCACTTCTGACTGATAGCTTGTCATTCCTGCTGTCTTTGTGAACTGGCACCACTGCAACCATGAGTGTAGCAAGGCCTAAAAGAGTCTTGCCAGATGGTGGACCATAGTGCCTGTTAATAACAACTACTGTTTTTATTGGTAATATTATAAGTCCCTTATTGTATGGATGTAAGTGGGGCTGCCTGTTGTCATTTATGCTTGAAATGTGGATTTTTGTCTGTCTCAGACACAATGAGTTTTTGGGCAGTGTGTTGTATGTCGAATTAATGTTCGTATTTTCTGCTATATCAAAGACCATCCCTTTGAGTGTTTCGAAAGCATTGCAATTACTTTGGTGTTTTATTTTTGAAAGAAATTATATGTAGTAGTAAATAGAGATGAAGGGAAACAATAATTTAAAAAATGAAACAAAAATATAAAGCTAAATATTTTAGAAAATCAAATGCATGTTTACACAGAATTTAGAAATGATTGCCTACCTTAAATTAAAATCCAGGATAGTCTTGAAAGCAAGAGATGTTCAGACACTTTCACTGATCCAGATGGATTTGTATTTATAATTCCTCTCTCTCTCTCAAATTGGTCCTTCAGCATGGTGGGTCAGTGTGAGGCTGTTCCCCAGCTGATGCAGTTTGTTAGCAGCAAGGGCTGGCTCAGAGCACCAAACTTTGCTCTTCCACCAAGATTTGTATGCTGGTTTGTGGAAAGAAGAAAAGCAAGCAACACAGCATTGGCAGCCCAAAAGTGAGTCCCGAGAAGGTAACATAATATTCAACAGGACTGCTCTACTCATGTGTGAAGCAGTGTTTTAATTAAAAAAAAAATAGATACATTCCTAAATGAGGATTATTTGCATTAAAGTATTTTAACTGTATTTCTTCTAAACCAGCAATATTGTAAAAATATAGTGTAAAATTATACATCAGATTTTGTTCACTGTGCAGTTTTAGGAAACCGCAGAATGACTCAGAGCCTCCTTCAGCATGTGGTTTTGGTATAGGAGCATGTTTATTGTGTCATGTATATAATGCCACTCTCCACTGGAGAATAAGGTAAGACATTATTATGAGCAGTCACAACCTGAAGCAAAGAAAACCAGCTAAACCAGTGAACACCGTCCCAGAAGTACAGTATTCCTTTGGAGAAAGGCTTTCCATTTCTAGTCTAGACCTTTATCCGTGAAACATTTTAAGTGCTTTACCACATTAAGGTCTTCAGACCAAAGGTCCCACTAGACCTTGAGGGGTGTCTGCACAGGTAGCACCTCATGGTGGCCTTGCTTGAGCCTTCAGTCTGACCACCTCTCCAAAAGGTGCAGAGACCCTGGGACTTGGTATATGCCTACACCTTCATGGGGGCCTTGTGGAAATAAAGTGCAGTGTGTGTTACCCTCACAGGCTTATGCACAAGCTCCTTCTACTGCCTGTGAAGAGAGCATTTTGTTGAAGGATTAAATTTTAACCCTTCCTCAGAGAAGGTATTTTAAAGTGTACAAGACCAGATTGGACAGGGCTTTGAGCAACCCTGTCCACTGGAGGATGTCCCTGCTCATGGCAGGGGGTTGGAATCTACGTGACCTCTAAGGTCTACCTACCAACCCAAACCATCCTATGATTCTGTGATGCTGAATGTGGCACTTAAGATACAGCTGCCTACTTGATATGCTTTTTTCTTTATTTCTGGAGATTTGCTCTATCATATGTGCTGGCTGGTCACTGTGCCCTGAGCTAGGGTATCCCCCTTCACACACTGCCACGCCAGGCTGTCTGACAGTCTCATTTCATGCTTTATTGGGAGGCAGCATGCTGTGGTGCTCAGAGCACAGGCTGGGGAGCAGAGCACGTGGGATCTCTTCCTAGTGCTTCCCATAGCCACAGGCTCATCCCTAAATTATACCAAGCTTCACAGCTAGAGCAGAAGGACAGCGATATTTATTTACACAACTCCTAAGCATGTGCAGTAGGCCTGGCAAGACTGTGCAAATTAATTCCTGCTAATGAAAGTTTGGATTTTTTAGTATTTCCCTTATGTACCCTTCCTGTCATCACTTCTTATGCACATGAATTTGCCATTATGCCAGCAGCAACTCTGGGTCTTCGCTGCTGCTGGCTGGTTATTTGCACTGTGGTAATGACCAGAGGAATTAAGTCTCCACTGTGTCATACTCTCAGAATGGGAATAATCTCTACAATATGTAATCACTGTCCATATGGAAAGAAGTTTTAGGGAAGAATTTACAACATAGGGCCTTTATTCTGCAAAGTGCACTGGACTAGTTTGATGGATGAGAGCAGATTTACTGACTTAAGAATTTGAAGGCTAAACAAATGAGTATTTCTTTTCAGAATCTGATTGCAGAGGACAAGAACATGGTTTGAAAGATGAAGACCAAGTAATCAAATGCATAGAGTTTTTCTGCTCCAAAGTTCATTAATTTAAGCTGTGGTCCAGTGAACCAAGCCTTTCCGTAGAGAGTCATATTAACATATGTGTTAGGATTTTTGAGGGCTGCACTCAAGAGCCAGAATCTTCTGTTTTGCCCACCATGAGGCCCATGCAGATTGGGACACACAGCCCTACAAGACAGCATGGATAAAGAAAGGCGATGTATTTTACCGTGGCGGCAAATCATGTTGTTTAATAACTCTTGTTCACTTAAGAAGCACCAGATGAATTAGCAGCAACAAAGAAGAGAGGTTTAACTAGCCAGGCAGGAACCATGGAGAACCACAGCACATGGTACAGAGGTTACCTGATCAGAGTGGAAGGACGACCAGTTAAATGGCTAACCACTGAGGATGGTAGAAAAACTGTTGATGACATGTTTTTCATGAGAAAATGTTTCTTTTTTGCTGAATCAAGACTGTTTTGCAGACTCAGAAGAAACACAGATTGAGTTCTGGCATTTCCATGCATCCTGGGAGCACATCCTGGTAATCCTGGCTAGTCCCCAAGATCTTTATTTCCCTCCTCAAAAACCCAAAAAGTTTGACAGCTCACATTTTCATCCTGATATGACCAAAATCACATTCTGAAACTTGAAAGTTTTTCACAAAATGGGTTTGTTTACCAGACAGCCCTATAAATAATATTTCTCAAAGCTGTGTTTGACAAGCATGATATTGTTAATATGGCTCCCGCTGGTAAGCCATCCATGCCCAGGTTTTCAGAGGAATGTCTGTAAAGCAGAGCTATCGGAAAGCTCTGCACATGAGCTGCAGATACCATTTCTTTTGGAAAACTCTCTGCTTGCAGGACACTAAACAAGAGTGCCAAGCCAATGTTAAATCATCATATGGGAAACAGTTAACAAGACAGCCTTCCTTTTTACCTCCTATCTAATCTCTGCCAAATCAATCTACCACCCAAGACTGGAAGTTGAAAATGTAATAAACAGGTCTACAGTGAAGGATGAACTATACCTGTGCCTGGAGCAGTTCCCTCTTCATCTCTCTTCACCAGCAGCATGCTCTCCTATTACCCAAGGGAAAAAAATTAAATATTCAGATTGTTATTATTTATTTAGAGGACACACAAAAAAAAATCAAACCAAGTCAATATTTATCCATCTGAAAAAAAGCCCAGTATATGACAGACGCTTTATTCAGGGTAAATTAGTAGACATATGTCTCAGAGAAATGCTGTTCTTGTTGATTTATTCTTTTGTCCTTCTTTCAGTTAAGCTTTCCTCAGGTGTTTTTCAAACAGCAGAGCTTCCAAATCTTCTCTAAAAAGTCTATTTTTTACTAAATTGCATTAGCTCTTTAAAATATACAGGAAAGATGAACTCATCTAATAACAACCTCGGAAAATAACTGCAGCTGAATATAAATAAAATTAAATTTTCACAGAGGAAAAAGCCATTTCAAACTATTTTTTCCATATAATCCATACCACAGATACTCAATAATTCAGTGAGCTTTCAGGCAAAATAAGTCAATGTTGACTCATTAAATGCATTAGCTATAAAATGCATCTCTAGTAGGAAGGATGAGAAATGATTTGCTTTCTTCCCTTTTCATCATTATTCCTTAGTGGCTTTAGTTTTAGGTTTTGTTTTATTCTTTTGGTTTCTTTCACATTTCAAACTTTATATAGAATGCTTTACAGCAACTTCAGGAGCTCTAGTACATCATTAAAAAATAAACACATTTTCTTCCTTACCAGAAACCTGACCAAGAGCAAAATTGCCTTGGTTTTACTTAATAGAAATGCTGACAGACATTAAATTAATGCTTAATTAATCCTTCAGAGATGGCCAGCCAGACAAAAAAGTGGAAAACTAAACTGGTAGGGCCAGGAGTGAGGAACTCTCCCAGCCTGGCAGGGCTCAGTTGTGCTGGACTTTTACAGGCATGTGAGACAGAACAAAAAATCTGAATAAATAAAAAGTATCAATTACATTAATTTGAAAATGCCCCTCATCTGTGAAAGGGCTGCGATTTGCAGAAATTCTGTGGCATCAGAGTGCCAAGTTTTCAGTCTGTTAACTGGATTTCTGGCACTGACCAGTGATGACTTGTTGGGATACTTGAAATTAATGGATTCCAGTTTCTGTATGTGGAAAACTGAACATCAACCCCTAATGTTATAGTTGTGATCGTATGTGTAGTTTCAGGTGGGATGATACAAGAGAACATGGACATCAAAAGTTAGATGAGGTAGGAAATTATGTAAGTTGGAACTATTCAATAAGTAAATAATTAAATAAATAAAAGCAAAACAACCCTAAGGCAATACATTTGGCTCTTGGCATATAACTGAGCAAAAGAAAACTGGATAAGACCAGCCCCAGATGAACCGATTTTTTTTGGTTATCCACATGTTTCTCTTCAGTGTCACATATGGAACGAATAAATAATATAATTTTGTCTTGTTAAGTTAGGTGAGTTGGCTAAACTAAGAATCTGGAATGCTGTTACAAGTGCATTAGGTTGGTTAGCCACTCAAAAAGGGTTTAAAAAATCAGCCTCCTAATGCCCCTTTGTTTGCTCCCCAGCTCCAAGAAGCCATTTATTTCTTCCTCTAATGCCTAAGGAATTATTTTCTCATTCTCGTCGATTAGTACTTCAGTGTGAAACCATTGTCAGCAATATGAGTTCAGCTGTTATCTACTCCCTAAAAAAAAATTATTTCCACATTTTCTATGTAACAGCCTGACAAACAAATAACACCTGCAGAGGATCATGCTCAATAAAGAAAGGGAAGAAAAATAGGTGGAAAGCATGAGAATTCCACTAATGCTCAGTGATTGATCTTGTTAGTACGCACAGCCTGTCAGAGCACATTGCCCCAGCGCAAGCACACAGCACTGAAGAACCAGCAGCACGGGAAAGAAATGCATTTCTGTATAGATCACAGTCAGACACCCTCCCCCAGCTTTCTGAGCAGAGCTTGATTGTCAGCATTATACACACGCTCAGACAATGCTTTCAATAGACGCCTTTTTGGAAGACAATTGCAGAAAGCATGATAACGGGATTTGTCACCCTGATGTGGCTGCTGTTTCAGCAGGCATTATAATAATGAAAGGAAGTTTTACTAATTGAAAATGTGAATGAAATTCAGCTGTCTTTTTATTTTAATTCTTTTGGATGAAAGCCAATTAAGATCATCTGTCTAATGCATCTATTCACCCCTACTTCAACAATGTGTCAATTATAATGGATGTCTAATAAACTCAGACTTCCCAGGACAGAGAGCTGAGCATACAAAACAACTAGTGAGAAATATTAACAAATACCTGTAAAATATTTTGTAAGGATTGGCCCAACCCTTCAAATGGCTGAGCTTATTTTCCACTGCATGCCTAAGAGGAGTTAACCTGCACATCCTCAGCAGGGAGTGGTTTGGGCATATCTGTGTCCTTCCACAGCAATTCTGCACTAGTGGTCCTAGGCACATCATGGAACCTCAATACTCAAGGCTATTAGATATCTATTAATTTAAACATTACACAGTGTTTTCAGTGCAAATAAGTCTGAGTGTGGCATCACCTGTGTGTTAAATCAAATCTTGTCTCTTTACTCATGTGCTTCTGCCCCCCAGAGGCATCTGACCCTCTCTTGGGCTCTTTCCACTCACTAAAAAGTGTAGCTCAGAGGGGGAGGGCTTGTGGAGAGAAATTGATGACACTCAACCTGTGTCCATTGTATACGTCTTTCAGGTGTTTTGCCGTAGATTAGTCTGGTTGTGTGGACTGAAAGCCTATTAGTGGTATGAAATGCTCTTCTAGAGCTCATCTTACAGCTTGGTTTAATGTATAAATAAGCCAATTCTCTTCATTCAAGACCATGCTGCAATGCAAAGAAAATGCTGTAAATGAAGGCAACTTGCTACAAAAGGCTGTGCACGATGTGGATTGAAGTGTAACAGTAGAAACAAAAGTGCTCAGAAGAGAACCAGCATGCAGGGAGAGAAGTTAAAAGAATCCTAGTGAAATAAGTGTAAAAATACATTTTATCAGGGGTTAAATATAGTATTAGCAATAGGTACAGTACACAAATATAAAAGTTCAATATTTAAACCCCTGATATTATTAGGCCCCTTACAGAAAAGGATGTTGTATAAACATTGAAAATGTTTATGTAAAAACACTGTCTCTATAAGATGCACTTTTTCACTATGTAAAAAGCCGCTTTAAAATTAAGGTCTGTGTTAAACATTAAAACTTGTCTGTTGCTGTCACCAGCGCTTCTTCTGTGGGCATCTCTGCAGCTGCTTTTGATTCTTCTGCTCTAGCAGGGTAACGCTGGTCACAATACCAGGAACATGATTAAACCATCTTTTAAGAGTGTAGAGTAAAAAATGCAGTAGTTTTTGGAAACGTTTTAAAAAACAACTTCACTGCAATTCTTCTGTATTTATTTTTCTGCAGATACTCTTGACTGTAATTTTAGTGGAAGAAACTCTTGCCTGAAAATGACACACACATTGAATAAAGACTATATCTTGCACATGAACTTCTAATTCATCCATGGCAAGAGTTTGAGTAAAGTAGGCTAACAAAAGCCTACTCAATGCTTAAACTCATCCAGTCAGGCAACAGAAACCCTTCCCACAGCTCCCTGCTCAACTAGAACAGACCAAATATGAAAGAATGAAAATCTTGCTCTTGAGTAAAGGGAAATCAGCTCCAAGCTGAGCATTAATTTCAAAGTACTATCCCACAAACCCCTACACATAGCAAGAACGTTCAAGAGCCTCATAGATCATTTACAGACAGTATGGAAACAGAAATGGGTTACAATGAATTGAAGCTACTATAGTGAAATTATATGACCAGCTGTGGGTCCACCAGGAAGCCCATTTGTCTGCAAACACCACCTATGAGAGCAAAGGTTCTTTAGGAATGATAAGCTCAGAGAGATGGTTCAATAGGCCAACACCAGCCACAGTACATCTAGGTCTAGTGCCTTACTTGTTAGGGAGGTTTTTACCTCAGCCCTTCATGTTATTATTAGCCTTACAACAGTAATGTGGGATTAAATATTTCTCCTTTCTATACCTGTGCATATACTCCCATTGACCTCTCTGTTCTGAACTCCCACTTAAATTATTTAATTTTTAAATAAATTCTTTATTAAAACCACTATAAAGGTTATATATATGGCTTCACAGATGAACTTCATATTTGCTGATGTGGTGAAAAACTTAGTTTGGAAGTCACCATCTATTTCCAGCCTCACCTGAATTGTTAGGCATCTATATTTGTATGCCTTTTCCAGACTTAAAGCATCAGACACTTCCCAATTTCTTAAGCCATATGGTAACCAAAAGAGGCACTTCCTTATCTTTTTCTGTTAAAATTGTTTTACCTGCATGACCCCGCCAAATATTTATTTGGTCCTAGATGAACAAAGTTTAAATTCTTACAGAAGAAAAGTTCATTTACCTAGATTATCTTAGGTGAAGTGCAACTTTGACCCTGGGTCTTCTGTATCCTAAGTTCATTGACTGTGCTTTTTGGTTCAAGGAAAATAAACTACCACCAGCTTTTATTTTGATTTATCTTTTTGGTGGTCACAGCACTTCAGGCTTAGCACGTCCAACAGGTGGGAGCATCCCAATGGACTCTGGCATAAGGCACACCCCACGCTGCTCAGCTCTGCTGTGATAATACCTGGTCTGTATATACCCCGTGGGGGAGACTTTCCCAGACACCTGTGGAATAGCTTTATGGAGCACACTCAAAATTCTGGGCAATCCTGGATCTTCTAGGGTTAAGAAAAAATTTTTAAGGATTCACATTTTGCATTTAAATCCTTAAAACAGTAATGAAGGCCTTTAACTCATGAATTTAGACCCAGGACCCTCTTATCATAAGGATTTTTTTTTTGGTAGAAGCATTACAGGACAAGATTTTGAAGGAGAACAATGTGCATATGTAGTATGTACCCGAGAGATAGCCCTCACCTTTCTCTGCATCCCAAAACATCACCATCTCTGACATCATAAAAGTTTTGGATCGTCCTGTTTGATACCTAGTAAGTGTACAGTGCAGAATGGCATTACTTGAGATCAGAAGGGGCGGTGCAGAGAGTGAGGTGATGTTTTCAGGGCGGTGGGGTGGGAAGATAATCTTGCAGAAGGATTTTGGCTTAATACACTATTGCATTTCTCAAGTCCAGTGAAAATACCAAAAGCTTTATCATGATTTGGGCAACAGCTTTAGAAATTTGTTAGGATCCTTCTGTCTGAAGGATGTTCTACAGGGAGACTCTGTAGGCCTTAAATACAGCCCAGATGTTGGTGTGTGGAGGAAAGCTGGGCTAAACACTGGATTATGCATGTAGATGACTGATGGGATAGAGACAGAAGGCTGTGAGGAGGACTTGGGACAGGGGAAATGAGAACCTATGTTTTACCTTCCTTGATCATGACTCCTCACAAGGATGCATCACAGAAACAGTCAGACCTATAATTTGCACAGATGGTAGGAGCTCTGAATAGAAAGGCAAAGAAAGAGAAGTGAGTTTAGAGGAAAAAAGAGAAGGAAAGGTGGCCTGAGTGTGACTCATCGCTTGCCTCTGCTGCTCTGAAACCTGGAAGGAAAAATATGCAGAGCTTCTAAAGAATATGTTGTATGAACAGAACTGAGGAAGTTAAAAAAGAAAATATTTCATGATCTTTAAGGCCACCATGTATAAATCTTCACTATCTTTGCTGGCAGGCTTTACCAGCTCAAGCCCCACTGCACTAAAGAAGGACACATGGTTTCAGGAAATTTCTGAGTGTGGACATATTATTCTGGAAAAGGTTTCATTCACAAAAGTGGAACAAAGAGGGTGAGAGTTGTTTGGAAAACATTGTTGAAGATTTTCACTGGGAACAATTCACCAAGACCAGATGGTATAAGCCAGTGAAGAGAAATGACTTTGACAATGGAGGAGAGGCTCTCTGGAGAGCAGTAGCACATTGTGCATTAAATAAGTTTAGAGATAGATAAATGGAGTAGTGGTGAAGGAGGCAAATGTGGGGGGTTTTAGTAAAAGAGAGAAAAATATTATTATCCTATAAACATGCAAGATGGAAGAGACCAAAGAGGCACCAGATGGAAAGTTTAAGTTCTCACAAGAAAATAAAGGATATGATGGATAGCATATGTAACGGAGAGCAGGTGAGGGGATGCAGTCATTGCATCAAGTGGAAGGTTTGAAGGAGAACTGTAGGTAAAAGAAAAGCCTGCATATATTGTTAAAGAAGAGGAAGGAAGTAGAGAGCAGGTATTACTTGTAAGATTTCCCCCATTAAAAACTGATGCAGTACAGTGTAGGGGGAGTGTGTGCAGTACAGTGTATAGCTGCAGTGAAGTGTTGCGGTGGCTTTAGGCACAGGAGTCAAGTGAATGGGATGGAGCTGAAAACGCAGAAGAGCTGAAGAAGTAGAGCAACGAATTTGTAAATATCAGTAAAAAGAACTAGATATGGGGCTTAAACCAGCAAATAACCATTCAAGTTATCACTGAAAACTCTCATACTTATCCTCTCCCAAAACAAAGATTTCAAGCCGTGTAACTGAGTGCTAAGCGCAGCTTTCTCAGGCTAAAAACGTCCCCGTCTATGGCAATAATTACTCAGAAGGCAGCTTCTCTCTTCTTGCTCAACAAACAAAATTCCATCAAATGAAAGGCAATTTAGTCACTTTCTGGTTTTCCTAAAATAACAAGTTTGTCCACACAAATCTGTGAATATTATCTGTGATATATTCAGTATTTATTGTCACGTTTGTGAAGTGGAGCCATATGTAGTGATAATGCTCAGTGCAAACAAATAGTACTAAGCATTACACTTCAGGAAAGGTGAGGTACTACATGCTATCATGCAAATAAGTGCAAAGTTTTAAGGTTTATATTAAGGTTGTATTTGTGAAGATTTTGCTGAATAATCCACAGTATGGAATTGTACTTATTGAGAACAGAATTTATCACATTATATTGTATTAATATTACTGTACAGAGCGCAGAAGTCTTTATTTTGCCTTCAATTTTCCCATCTTATAAGAATATTGTGAAGAGAGGAAAAAAAAGTGAGGCACACTGTTGGGACTTACAACAGCTTGTCCAGCTGCGGGGCATTCATTTGTTTTGCCTGCAAATGCTATTCCAAATTATCCCAAGGATTTGTCTCTGCTACTCTCCTCCTCAGACTGGCTCTGACTTCACCGTCTGTTGCCCACAGAAATGCCCTCTGACTGCATCTGGAAATGCTGTGCAGTAAATGTGATAACATTTTAATCTGCACTGCCATGCCAGTGAATTTCCAGTCTCTTTTTCAGCAAGATAATGTGTATGGTGCAAACATTCCTGCATCTGTCCAAAAATGGGAAAGGATTGTGCCATCTTCCTCTTGTGTTTGGAAAAGGCAGTTCTGAAGTGCAAACCACCTGCAAATCCTGGCAATACAGTCTGGCCTGGGACCTCTGTGGCAAAAATCCAGTCCAGACAACACAGACCTCTAAGACCAATTAACCTGTTGCAGATCACAGAGCACAGAGTCCAACTCAGTACATGCCTGTGGCATATCAGCTCATTTCTGCTGGGACACCAAGTGTTGCAGCAGCTTGTTCTCCTTCTACAGAGGCACCAGTGCTTTCAAACCACAGGAACCACAGATACGGCAAATCTGAAATAGTGACATTTCCATGCCTTTGGAAGAAGGAGGCCAGGTTTCTAAGGAGCTGTTTGTGCATTTTCTGTATCATTCAAGTGTCTACAGCACCAAGGAGAAATAAATGTTCCTGGATCCATCAGTGATCACAGCACAGGTTGAAAAATGAGCCCTACAGGCTTAGATTACACAAGAGCACCTTGGAGAACTCTCACCTTATGTCAGGGGAACTGGCCATGCACTAGACCTTTTCCGTCTCTGATTGAGAGAGCAGAACCTGGGCTCTGCCTTCTACATCACACTCAGGTTGCACACCACCACAGGCTAAAGTCATTTGCAGTTCCCAGGCACTGCCCCCTGCTGCCAAGAATCAGTCTGGAGACATTGGCTCTGCATCATCTTCTGCTTCTACGGCAGGGGGACAAGTGCAGGAGCTCCTTCAGAAGTTTGGAAGCTGCATTTCCTCTCTATTTTCATTTGTATCTTTTTACAACAGTGACTTGTAAGATACCCAGTTGCATTTGGACATAACACGTACAAATCATATCGGTCCTCCATAAAACAAATCACTCTCTGAGTAGCAGGACTGAAGGAGATGGTTGCCTCGACATTTGCACCCCCTAAATCCTCTACCACTCTACCTAAATCACTCTAATGTCCTGCATTCCCCTCTTTCAACTCATTTGTTTGCCCCTTACATGTCAGGCTGGGCATATCTCGTGTGACTTGCAAACCCTGAACTGAAGGCACACCTCAGCTGCCTCCTGAGTAAAGTTAGGGTGAAGTTTCTTCTTCAAAAGTCTTATAGAAATGTAATTTTTTAAAACCTTAGCCTCTCTGCCAAATGCATCTGAATGTGGCAAATAGGTTTAGAAATTGCTAGCAAAGAAAGGGAGAAAAGCACATCCAGAAACAGATACAGACAGACATGTGGCAGCTGCAAAAACTTCACGTCCGCAAGAAACCAGATGGAGAATCACTTGGCCTGTGCTAAGGGGAGGTGTGTCTTCTCCACTGTATAGCTTGGTTCCCGGGATGCAAAGGAGCAAGAGAGGGAAAAGACACATCTTCAAAATGGGTGAGACAGTGTTGCTGTTGCACCGAGAACAGCGAGAAATGACACAATCCAAGTTCAGGAAAAAAGTGGCTATTTAATTAATTATAAATTGGTTTATATAACTTGGTTCACAAGAGTAGCATGGTACTATTGGTCTCTTGATCAACCACCTCCTAGAATGATTGGTGGAGGCTATACAACACCCACTTCAAATTATTTTTTCAATATGTACCGTAACCACTTTGCACAACAGACTCCAGGTGCAAAGATAAAGAATTAGTTTACAAAATCGTCTTCGCTCTTTTCATCTAGTCTGTGTGTGAAAGCAATGCTCTCACAGAATGTTGAGAAAAAGCTGAAGAATTTCTCTGCTTCTAGCTTTTTAGCATCCACAAGACAAGGCCACACTGCAAATGTGGTGGGGGGGGGAGCTGTAACCACTGTGGCTGCTTAGTGGCTCGTCTGGGCTGGGGACAGAGGTTTGTGTCCTCCGTGCTCCGGCTGGGCTGACTCAGAAGAATAGGAGGAATGACAGGGTAGGATAAGTCTGTATGAGTCCTTCCCTTGCCAGGCTACATTTCTGCATGACCATGGGAGCTGAGCAGGGGTGGAGGGTCTGATTTCTAGTTGTGGCTCTTCCTCTCCCCTTCCTACCTTCTTTGACATGCTAGGTCATGTAAGCTGGAGTTTCTGCAGTACCTAAAACAGACGTACCTTCTTCTTATCCAGCACCTCTAGATGACACTGTAATACAGAAGAAAAATAGAAATTAAATCCTAACACATCCCCTTCATATTTATTAATAATTAATATCAGATTTTCTTTTTATTATTTTAGTGGCTTTGTGAAAATAGAAATAATTGTTGCTGATTATTATTTATTTAAGTGATGACAACATGATTAATAATACTTCAGCATGGGAAGGACTCACACTGAACAACCTAGAATGGGGAGGTATTATCTCTGTTGGTGGCAAAGCTCATAATACACGTGCATTGGAAAAATGATAACCCACCTGTAGAGGAAGAATGATTAAAGACGAAGATGGATATGGCAACACACAGATAAAGGAGATCAATATTTAGGATATGAAACAATTTAAGAAGCTGGGCCATGAATTCATTCTAACATGTGCAGTCCTTGCTGAAGTGAGGCTGACATACCTGTTATCTACCTGCCCATCATAGTGGGTTCAGGATCTTCCTGTGGAGACACACAGACCTACCCACACCTGGAAAAATTCTTCCCTGGTAGACTCCCACTGTCATACATAGCTTTACAAAAGTTAAATTCAGACAGTGATTTCTGTATTTGAAGAGTTGCTGAATTACTAAATACTTTTAGCAAAGCTTAGGCCTGTGGCCCCCATACATTTTTTCCATTACAGCAAGCATCTTCCAGTGGCCTGGTTTCTGGTCACAGCAGCCAATGCTAAAAGCCCAATATTTGTGTTCAGTCCTACAGTCTGATGCTACCCTGCTTCCTGCAACACATCTCCATCTTGCTGTAGGAACAGAAAATTGTAGAGCTGGTTATAATGTTTCCCCATGAAAAATTGCTGGGTTTTTTTCCCAAAGAAATTGAATTTCCTAAGGTTTTGATCATGAAATTTCACTGTGATGCCTTGTACATCCAGCCCTTTGGCTACCTCGTCCTTGCACTCTTACAGCACTTCTCATAGCACCTAATATCTCATTTTCTTTCCAGGACAGGACATGGTAGATGCAGGTTCAGCTGTGAACCTGGCTCACTGAAGAGCAGAAGCATAAAGGAGTGGGACATGTATCTACTTTTTCCCAAAACACTTTTTTTCTCTTGTGAGAATCACAAATTCCAATTAATTGACTTCTTTGTTTGCCAAAAGGTAAACACTTTACCACTCTGGTTTTACAAGTCTGCAAGGAACACTTTAAATGAGACTTTTTCTACATTTTCTATCAAACTGCTGTCATGCAGCCTGGGATCTTTGGGAGTGCCTTTGGATAACTTCCTTGGTGAAACACCTCTCCCGCAGCCATTTCTACTTTTCTTCTCTTGTCCCTTTACCATGGACTGCCAAATGGTTCTACCACCATCCTGGGGCTAAAGCTGATGTTAAACAAGCTGCTGGGTTTCTGTCTAGTGACTATTTGGTTCAGTACATGCTCAGTTGTTAGGAACAAAATGCCCATGAAGATCCCAAGAGAAAAAGAAAATTTTTACACAGACACATATTCTTTCTCTGTTTCTTTTCATTTAATTATATGAGAAGAGCTATTGAGTTCAGACTGTGCTTGCTTTTTGTTTATGAATGCATGGATTAGAGTTACAGTTTACAACTGCGGCCATGCTAAAGAATATTTCCCTGCCTTCTCTTTGTGTTTCTTCTGCACAAGGTTTCTGTATGTTTCTTCCAGAGATTTTTCACGGTAATTAGGCCTAATTCTTTAATTGCCTCCCCCTCCATCCCTAAAAATGTTGCTGCTTCCTAGTGATTCCGGATATAACATATGTTGCCAGATATAAACAGGGGGGCCTATTAACACGGTAATAAATTTGCATGCTCTATAAATTCTTGCATCATTCATAACCTAAAATAAAAGATGAGAAAAAACCACTTTGATTTGTTGCCTTTGGACTGACCTCCAACATGTAGGTTTATATGGCAGAAAACAGTGTTTTGAAGCTCTCCATTTCCTTAGGCTGGGGGAAAAAAAAAAGGCTTTTTATAATTTTTTTTTTAATGGAGTACAGTTGGTCCATCAAGTTTCAGTTTCATTTTGAAATGTGCCCTGGGAGAATGTGCCGTAAATGCCAACATATTCAGCATCATGAACTCAAGATGATATCAGCTTGTTATAGCATTCTGTTTCCAGTGACTCCTACCAGTTCCATTTTTCAAAAAAGGAAAAATAGAAGGAATGGTTTAGAATTTTGTTTATCACCCCTTCCCTTAGAGGAGCACAATACAAACTATTATCTTCCTTCCTTATCTTTGGTGCTGCCTTTATTGAAAATTCTCAGTCAGGGATCCTACTAGTGCATTTACTGTTGACCTTAGACAGCAGTAACATGATTTCCTTGCTGACTAAAGAAAATACAATGCTGCAAAGGACATGTGTTTTGATTGACAAGCAATAGGTACATCTGTCTTCAGACTTCTAGATTCTTAAAGATACTGCTGAATAAACCTTGCAGTTGCCATCTTGCAATAAACATAATTCATTCCTCCCAGAAAACACATTCAATTTTAAAAGGAGTTTTGTGTAAAATGACAGCACTAATAAAATGATGAAACATACATTATGGGGCAGAGTTGTAGGCAATGTAAATCAGTACAAATCAGCTGAAAACAATGGCTACATTTCTGTCTGGTAAAAATATGTCCCTCTTATCTTAGTTATATTAGGCCATTTGTTAGAATATGTGATAAAATGTGTCTAAATATTACAGCTAGGATACAAACATGATAGCTATTTGACAAAGCAGCCCCTGAGAGAAAGTGCATTTTTCACCACATCAGAGGTTAGTTCCCTTGATGAAGATAACAGATAGGTTTGCTCTCTCTAATCCTGTACATAATTATCTTCCCTACCTAATTTCTTTCTGTTGCTATGCATCATTATCTTAAATATTTTTGTAACCATTTCATTACCATTTCCACCCCATTGCTCATTCCTTTATCTCAGTTGTTTTGTCTGACATCATAAAACTGAATATTTATCTTGTCCTCTCTAAAGCCTTTAATAACTAGCCTGGTGTCAGAAACCACAACTTTAATAAATACACCCAACCTGATGTATTATTAAGCATTGAGAAGGCACTCTGGTGCCTCTGGCTTGTGCAGAGAAGTACAGAAGCCTGCACTGTTCTGAAGAAGCACCTCCAAGAACCAGCTACGATGTTTACTTGCTGACATTTAAAAATAATGGAGTTGTTTACACAGTGTCTTTTTTTTTTTTTTTCTCCAAGCAAGCAAGCATAAAAGATCCTGTTAAGGTTTTGTTTCCAAAATGGCATTCTGGGACTTTTTGCCCCCCTTTTTTTATCTTTTTTTTTTTTTTCCCCCCCCAAATGTAAAAGTTTACTATTTGTATTGATTGGCCAATTAGAAATACTGGTGGCATCTAACCTGTTAGAATGGAAAGATATGATTACAGAGCCTTGGGAGCAGGCCTGGCGGAGTCATGGGGAGACATGAAAGGGTACAGTGGCAGTTAAATCTCCTGGCACATGAAGGAGTGTAAACCATTGATCACAATACAAAATGCTGAAAACTGAAAAGGAATCCAATTTATTCTAAATAAAACTACTCTGTTCTCCAGTGACAGATTCCAGAGTCAGACACCAGAGAGGAACTGACAGCAGATGTTTTAGAGCCAAGACACAGAGAGGCTGAGTAATAGTATAGAAAAGAAATTGCTTTGAACTTCACCCCTACTTTAAATACTTCAAATCAATAGGGTCACAGAGCTCTTTAATAGAGTGATGAGGTCTTGCCCCAGCAGATCTTCACAGTGACAAGTTGATGTGCTTCCTAGCAGCAGGGTCATAAAAATTTCAGGCTTCCCTCTGAAAGGGGGCTTTGTATTAGAGAGGTCCATTTGGAGTAACTCCCTTGTATGGCTGCTCTCAAAAGCTGAGCCCTAATAGTCTACATCTAAATGGGACTGACCTCATGAATTACCTCAAGAAACTTAATCTATAAACTGGCTTCTTCTTATGCAGACTGATGAATTCTTGTTTATTCCTAAATGGCTGTCACAAAACCTATTCATCAAACTCTTAACGGGGAAGAGAGTCTCACATAATCCTGCTTCAAGTGCGGCACCATTAAATAATCATTAGACTTCATTGCTGGTCTTGAGACCCACTCCAAATCCACAAAGCAAGCTTTTTACCATTCATCAGAAATGCATTTAGATGAGATTTTGACCTGATAAAAAAGGGTGTTTTTTGTCACTATCAGTTTCATGGCTGTGCTCTTTCTCCTTTCAGAGGCTGTGGTGGGGTTTATTTTTTTTTCCCTTTCCTTAACAAAAGTAAAAGAAAATAAAGGCAGATGGCCAACTCTTTCCAATATCCGTTTGCTTTATTTGAGCAGTTTAATGTAGTGAAACAGAGTGAAATGTTGCTACTTGCTAAATGGTAAACAACACCATTACCCAGAATTCAGCAGCAGACTGATACAAAACAGGGTGCTGGTGATTAATTAAACTGTTGTTGTAATTGTAATGCATGATACATAATAGATAGTGTGCTGTGTATTTTAAAAGCTTCAAATTAGCAAAGAATAACTTCCTTACATAGCACATCTCCATTCCATGCTGTTAATGCACAAATAATCAAAAATAAAAGGTCATTAATGCTAACTAATAAAAAAAAAGTCTTTTGATTTTCCTTACCCTGTAACCATGTGCTGGAGGAGTTGCATATTGCGGGGCAGCAGATGACACATCCCTGCAGAAAAAAAATATGAGCCTTTTTCTCCTGTCTCTCTCGGATACAAAGGCACAATATTCATTATTAATCAATAACAATTAGAATGATCAGCCTGAGCTGCAAAATATCAGGATCTGCTCCTGAGCTGTTATAATTCCAGCTATCATCACCTCCCTCAAAAGAGCAAAGTTCATGTTCTGCAAATAACTACCATGAACACTCTCATTCATGTGGCAAACTCAAGTGTGGCTCCCACAGAGAGGTAGTTGAGGTTACTTTCCCTATTCTCTGGGATATTGAAGCATGCACCTTAATTCAAGAGTGATAGTGTGCCTTGTTGTGACAGGACAATACATGTCTTTAAGTTCAAACACGTCCTGAATGCCTGGCCAAACTTGGCCTAAATCCCTCTTGTGTATCAGGTTTGAGCTGATAATAAAACAAGCTTAGCCTGCTAAGTTTTTTTACTCTGTTTACTCAGCATCTGTTAACCAGGGCAGGATGCTCTGACTTTGATGGTTTTCTCACTCACCACCAAAGACTTGAGACTTGATCCCTCAGATTGTGCATCTCTGCTGGGGTCTCTGAGCTGGGCTGCTGCAGACTTTTCTCCATGAACTGCATTTATGGCACCTGTCTTCCCTGTGAAATACAAACACCAGCACCGATGATAGAGGCATGACCCATGGCAATTGCAAAATGTAGTTTTCTTTTCCAGCTCTGGGTGCTCCTCTGCCTGAGTAGCTCTGGTTCTTCTGTGGGGTTGCAGAGGTTGCTCTGGACCATGCTGTACCTGCCGCTGGGAATCATACTAGTGCAGAAATGTCCCAGATTGCTGATGCATGGTTAACAGGTCGACTGTGAGGGGTGAATAATCAAACTGAACACGTCACGGTTTCATTTTGATGTCACTGATAAAATAATTATTTTTAAAAATTCTTAAAAATAGAGAACACTCAACCCAAATAAGACCTCTTATCCTGCTTTCAGTTTTCTGCATTAATTTTTAATACCCAGATACCTTTACATAACTGGCAAGTATTCAATGCACTATATTTACTCTCTGATCAAGATTTTCTCCTTTCCCTAACACATATCTTCAGGTACCCTATCCACAGACTTACGTGGGTGCTTAGTTCCTGCGCAGTTCTCAGTTAGTGACTAAGAAGGAGATAGTTGAAGGGAGACTGTGAAGGATAGAGGAGAGAAATTACATACAACTGCTGCCTGTGTTTACAGAATGAGGTTAACAGGATTATGTGTCTCAGAGAAATTTAATAAGATCCTGTGAGTACGTGATGTACTCTACTGTCTTGTGTGCATAAGAGATGCACACAGGTCTTGACATTCATATTTATTCATAAAGGATTCTGAAATGGCATGATTTTAAATATAGCCTAAAATCCAAGGATAGTAATAAGGATGGAAAATGATAGTGGAGCCTGATGCCTTAATTAATGCAAAGGCTAACCCTGATTTTTGAGAAATGGCAAGTTCTTCTGCCTACACCCTTGCTGCTGCCATCCTCTGCTGTGCATAGAGGTGTGAATCCTTGGCCAGAATGCAAAGAAATAGTGCAGCCTTAGTCTGGCTGCACACTGCTGTTAGAGGGTAGAATAAACATCCATCTGCTACCTTTTTTTATATCCTTCCTGCTGTTCCCATGATCTAAGGATGTGTTGTTTATCCGTGCTGCTTAGTCTCCTTCTCCATCAGCTCTTTCTTTGATTCCCTCTGTGAGGGATATGGGAATGCCTGTAATAACTTTTATGAATATTATATGTTCCATCTGCTTTTTGGCACGCTGTTGGAGGGCTTAAAATATTGCAAGGGGTTAATTCCAGCGAGGTCTCTCAGCTCTGAGGACAAGAAATGACATGTTGGGATAGTAGATCTGGTGATCAATTTGCTGAACAGGCAAGACAGGCAAAGCCTTCATATTTTAGCTCCCTTTGCTTTGTGTCTGGAGTATTGAGGAGGATAACGTGGTGAGAAACAAAGCTATTGAACAGGAGAAAGAAAAAATTCCCTGAGTAGGAAAGCAGAAACAAGCCAAATTTCAGTTTGAGGACTCAGGGATGACAACTACTGTGACCCATGTCCACGTCTGCCTCCTTCAGTGCCAGGAGCCACCTGAAATGCAGCCCATCATCATTTGTAGGTCTTTAACTTTCAACTAAAATAAAAACATCCCCTCATCATCCCATACTTCTTCTCTCTGTTTTGGTTACTTGACACCCTCCTGCTTCTCTTCTCAACATATGAAGTTTTTCACGTTTCCTGTACTTTCTATATTTTCATCTGGCTTCATACTGCTCCTCAAAACCAACGACTTTCAGAAATACTACTTGAATATTGGTCCAGTTTCTTGCCTTATCTCCCTCTTTTTGCATGAGTCTTTATCTTAATTTAGGTTACACAGTACTTCAAGGAGGAATTGCATTAGCCCTGAATTTACTTTTTCACAACCTTAGGTTAGTCACTGTTTCTTCAGCATTTTGTTTTCTCAGCCATGGTGTTGATTGAATTAAATCAAAATTTTTCAGTTGCGTTTTTACATTCTTCCCACATGGCTACATGGATATATCCATGCCTGTAGATTGCAGGTTTGCTGCTTGGTTTACAATGTAAGACAAATTACAAGAGTCTGATTTTGCTCAGCTAGTGCTAAAGAGTAAGAAGTACACAGTTACAGTACTGTTATTTCTTGGTGGCTAAAACACTATTGACAGTCTCTTTCAAATACCTTTTATGCAGCACATCTGAGAGACATGCCAAGTGTGTCTTGAGACACCTTTCAAAGTGCATCATGCTTCCTATGATTAAGTGATTTAAGGAGTAGATAATAAGACACATCATTTTACCACTGATTTGCTCAGGCATTTGTGACAGACGCAGGAAAGCAGTTTGACTCTGAGTATGCAAATGAAAATGATGCTGACCCTACAAAGAATTATCTGTGCAGGAATGCACAGGCTCTACTTTGCAGGAGGACATGAGAGTAAAGGTGCTTTTCCTGGTCCATGAAAAGTGTTTGTGAAAATACCTGGCCAAACTAATACTTACTGTGCAGGAAAATTATAGAAAATGAACACTGAGTTTTGATTTTAAATCTCAGAAAAGTTACTGAGAACTGCTTCTGCTTTTTCTGACCTCTTTTAATGTACTTTCATGAATGTACCTTTGTTAAGGTATTTTCAAGGCAATATAAGCCTCTCCAGCACAACAGCCCTGTAACTCCTGATGGGTTCCTCACTCACCCTTACAGTGTCATCTCCAGTTTTTCTAACTGCATCTTCTCTCCCTCTCTCTGTTCTACTCTTTTAATTAAGAATTGTACTGCTCTTTGATTTTTCCCCATTTAGTAGGCTATTCCCAGTGGCATTAATGCTTGCTTTCCCTGATTTCTTTGATTTTTTTTTTCCCTTCATAACTGTATTAAGTATAGTCAAGTTTCAGGAAGATATTACTGCCTATGCAGGGAAAAATCTTGCATCCTAGATTCAAAAACCTAGAGTGATAGATTTCTTGTGGGGATTCTCAGCATCGAAGATATTACTGCCTATGCAGGGAAAAATCTTGCATCCTAGATTCAAAAACCTAGAGTGATAGATTTCTTGTGGGGATTCTCAGCATCGCTTATCCAAGCTAAAATTCTTCTTGCATTGGGATGTCAGCTCCATTCTGTGCGAAGGTCTGGTGTATTTTTAATGGACATCTCAATCTCACATCACCTCAGAGGGATGGGCAGGGAAAAGTGTCTAAAGGTAAGTATTTATATTAAATATAAGGATTTTATTGGTATTTGGTAAAATACCTATTAAATTATTTGGTATTAGGCATTTTGTTATGTAAATAAGGTTTGCATATGTTTATGAAGACTTTCTCTAATGTCACATATTACTATAATTAAAGATAGGGAACAGCTGGACTTTTTTTCTGTAACAATGAAAAAAGTTTTATTCACCTTGTTTAGCACTTGACGGTCATGTTCAGATCAGAGTCATTCATTTAGTTTATATAAGGCCATGAAAAAAGTTTATTAAAGTATGCAAGAAATAATTAGGTGAAAAAAAATATTTTCTATTCCTAGCCAATCTGAAGCAACTAAATACCCAGATGATACCAGGCTTACTCAACATGCCATGAGAAACAGCTGTTTGACCATGCTGATTTCATACTGAGAATTCTTGAGATTCCTGTAGTATTAGAGATTTTCACAGAGTGGGGTAGCGTGATAAGCATAGTACTTTAATAACCATTGTTATGCTGCAATAAGTGTAATTCCTTTGTTACCTGGTACCTTGCTGTCTGTATAAGATCCAACAAAAGCATAAGTGCCCTAAAAAGCTGGTACCCTCAGAAATCTGAAGGAGGTCATCGATTTCTCTGTGGAGAACCTGGTAGATAACTATGGAGATCTTTTCTCTCTCATGGTGGAGGCAAGGGCTTTTAAAGGTCTTTTGCCCTGATTTTGTTCAGCTGTCATGCTGCTTTATAGGTGAGTCACAAATGATGTCACAGGAGGGAGAAACTAAAATTCCTGGTGTGAACATCTTATGCTCATGGCAAAGCGTGACCACCTAAGGAGCAACAAAGTTGTGAAGTCTTAGTTTAAGGATGTGTGGGGAAAATTGGGAAGGGGTGGTGGGAAGTGACCTATTAGCATATTGGCCCAGTAAATGCAGCACAAATTTTTTCAGTACAAATAGATTAGATCATAAGATCTGGCAACAGCACAAGTGAAACTGAGTTTTTCTTGCTGTGAATATTCTGCTGCACCATTCAAATGGCTTCATCACTGGCATTTGGACACCATGTGTACCTCTTCAGGGAGAGGGCAGCAGTATCTTGATGCAAAGTCTGGATTTTGACTCTTCCTGGATTGGCTTCATGTCACAGCTTTTGCGTTGGTGCTGGGAGTTGCCACTGTCCCTGGAGGCACAGAGACAAATAGACTCACAGAAGGTATGTGCTGCGGTGAGCCATGGCCAGGGCCATGGTCAGCAGGACCAAGCAGACCAACAGGTCCAGTGGTTTGATGCCTCCACAGCACAAGGACAGTGAGCTCACAAAAGCCTGTGTGAAGCACGCTGACCATTGGCTGCTGCCACCCCTCCTCATTATAGTTCATATTTGGTTATTTCTCTGGAAAGTTCTATGTTCCTTGGTTGGTGATTGGCCCATGTTAATCCTCCTCCCCCCACATCTTCTCCCATTTGCCCTAATCCCTTCTCCCCCCTTTGGTAAGACCCCATAACTGGTATTTTATTGGTTACTGTATGTTCTCCACGCCTACTATGTAGGGGTATAAAACCCTGCGCCCGCTTAATTTTATTGGCTCTGCTCGTGGCTTCTCCCTGGAATAAACCCTTCCCTGTACCACGAGGAAGTCCCTCCGCTTTTTCCTCCCTCCTTCGTGCACTTTGCCATCAGGAGGCAAGGCAAACCCGAGCTGGTGCTTCGCCTGCCCTCCAGTGCCCCGGTCGGCCTCTGTCCCCCCGACCTGGGGCAGGGAGAACATTGCCCAGTGCTGGAATAGCGTGCTAGCCGGCTCAGCACCGTGGCAGGTGTGGTGAGGCCTCCGCTCACATTGTTGAATGTTGATAGTTGCAGTCTAAATAGCTGCTGTCAATAGACATCTTTTCTGGGGCAGAGGGTAGAGATTATTGGGGAGTCATGTGTCTGGACAGGGATCAAAAACTGCATCTGTATTGTCAGACAGGGAGCTCTGCGTAACATCGAGTGAAGACATGAGTAAAACATGTCCAACATGATTTTACTGGAAATGTCAGACTTAGCTGATCTAAAAGTGTTTTTGACAAGCCAGTGGTTCTTTGTTGTACTAGCTGGAACTTGCTTTGAAGTGACTTTGCTGCTTTTTTATACTGCAAAAGCTCAAAGGTCAGTAGATTTATCCATCTGAAGGTCTCTGTGGAGAGGTCAGCTCAAAGCTTCACTCTGTTTCACTCATTCAAACGAACATGGGGAGACTGCAGAGGTTAGTTAGGAGATAGGATTACAGTGTCTGCAGTGTGGAGAAGGTGTGCCTCTCAATGTCCCTATTATAACTATTTCTATGTGAACAAATGACCCAATTCATAAACCAATCTTCGGTGAGATCACCATGGTCTACACAGAATCTCTAGAAATTTATCTGTATTAATAATCAGTAGTATAAAGGTATTACCTACCATCAGATTTACAGGACTTGAGGGGTCTGCAGTTATCAAGGTAAGACCTGTAGTATATGAGAAACTGGATTCCTGAGAAAGAGTTCGTGCTGAAAATTGTGGTTTTGTCTCTGTGCTTTTTCATGTGTGCATAACCTTTTGTTTCAGGCACACATCCTCTTCTGCTTATCCATGTTACCCTGAGATCAGATAACTGCAATGCATTCTACTTGCAGCTATTTCTGGAGGGAATTTAACAGCATGAGCTATCCCACTTATCAAAAGCAGGGAAAATTTAACAACAATGTGCCACAAACCACAGCAATTCCCAGTGGTCTCTTGGGTAGGATTCAAGGTGATGGCATTGACCTTTATAAACCGAAATGGTCTGGCTCAGCTGATTAGAGCCTTCCCTCCATGCAACCCTCCACAGCAGTAATTGAGAAAGGTTCAAGCTGAAAGTGTTTTGGGATATTGCTTTGATTGTATAAAAACTAGAGCTTTTCTTCTGCAAATTCTCCCAAGTATATCAGGTTTTGGGGGAGATTTTGAAAAGGACTGTAAGAAGTGGTTGATGGATTGTTCATCAGAATGGAATAGCACATTGTGAAAACATATATCTTCATGACTTTGCCTGTTGCTGGCAAGAAATTTCATTTGACTTTGAATTGAAATCACGAGCACACTGGCTCAGCAATTCATTGGGGAGAGCATCATTTTATCTGCAACACTGGAAGAGCAACTATGTGAGCACTATCCTGCTGTCCTAAGACTCAGGCTGTAAGGGCAGCCAGCCTCCAAACCTCTGTTTAGTTCCTAAAACAGGAAGTATTTCCCAGACTTTGTGGTGGTGGGGGGGCAATGAGTAGTGAAGGTACTGCTGAGATGCACTGATCTTCCCCAGGAATCCTGGTTATTAAAGAACCTTGTCAACTCTGTGCCTTGGTGGGGAGAGGATGCATAAATGCAGGGCAACAATGAGAAAAAAAGACCCCTGTATGCCTGTTGTAGAAGCAAGTCATTCAATTGCTTCAAAACAGGCCACTTAAATAAATAAAATTAATTTTTCCATTTCATAAGTGTTATAAATTAGAAATCTTGAGTTTTAAACAAAGATTATCTAGACTTGCCCACAGGAAACTTTGTATTATTTTCTGTTATTCTCACATATCACTTCCTTTTGAAGTTAGGTGCTCATGTCATCTGGTGCTTCATTCACAGCATGGAAAAAGGCTTAGGATACAGGAGAGAGGAGCGGTTCCCAAACATTTTAAAGTTAAGGTAGGGTGGTTTCTCACCATATGTAAATTGTTTTAAGAGAGAGTAGCATAACACAAAGGCTTCATGTCAGTGCCAGAAAAGGACTGCAACTGGCTTTAGCATCCTTCGTATGAGGACTCTGTGTGAGCTTGGGAGTGGCAAAACATGGAAATGGGGAAGCTTAGAAGGGATTTATCTGAGACCTGGAAGCCTGGTTAAGGAGTTTCGCTGTGTATGAGCAGGATCTGTCAGAGTCTGTGCCATGTCCAGTATGTTTGTGACAGTGCTTTGTAAAGCACACTACTGTGAATTAGAAAAGGGAGAGAAAAGGTAAAGATATTATCTGAATACAACTGCTAATCTCGCAGGATTCCTGTCTTGCTGCTGGATATTAAAGGTCTTTGGCCCACATAATATAAGAGCCCATATGCTTAGAGAAAAGAAAAAATGCACAGAACTTCCAAGTTACTCAAGTTTTTCTGAGTAGCAACAGCTCCTGAAGGAATGAAAGAAATGTTTTCTCCTTCCTCCCTTCTCTGTTTATAGCTCTGACCTGCACTTCTTCAGCACTTCAAACAAAGGCAGAAACTCTGTATTTGCTCTGCCTGGATTTTGTTATTCCAGGTTCCTTGTGTGACAGCAGAATCTTCTCAGATTGCTCTTATCTGTGTTGGCTTGTGGGGATGTTAAACCTCAGAGCCCTAAGATCCCACGCACCATCAGAGCAACTATCACAGCACATGTTGGCCTCCCAAGATATAAACAAATCTTCCAGTATCAAAAGGCAATAAAACACAGAAAACTTTAATCTTTTTATAGTTTTATAGTGAATTGCTTCTCTGTGAAGTGTCCTAGATGGTGTTTCTCTGATAGGCAGGAGATTGAGGAAGTAGGATAATATGACAATCCACTTGCTTTTACCATCATTCTAACAGTGCACATAATTCCCAGAGCAACCTCTCTTGTGTATTAAAATAGACATACCTGTAAATATGTCCTAATATATTAAACACAGAACAGTTTTACAGCATCAATGGATATACAAAGAGTGAAGGATTTAAGTCAGGGGATAGAGTTAAAAGAAAAAATGTATCATGGACACGATATCTTTCTGTCTTTTCTGAGCATCCCAGGCCCCTGTAACCCAGATGAGCTCACAGCTCAAATCACGTAAAGCTCCATCTCCTCTACTATGATTCTCCTTCTCACCTAGTAAGCTGTCATCGCTGTTCAGGTAGAAGCCTGGATTCAATCTGTCATTAAGCACCTAACACACGGATCATGCTTCTCTACAGTTCCTCTGTAGTCAGAGAAAGGTCATTTCAGTCCACTTAAACATTGAATCACCCTTGTGAGTTGCCTGGCCCTCCTAAAACCAGAGGGGAACCCTGGGAAGCCTATTCACATATACCCAGCCTCTTGGATACACTTTTGCCTTCTATGCATCCAGGGACTGCATCTCCACCAGATGCAAGCCGTTCTTGATCCACTGCCCCATGTTCCAGCCTTTGTCTTTTGCAATTGCCACAAAACACAGACCATGAAATGTACAGTTAAAAAGCATGTGGACATCATGCTAGGTAAAGGCTACATGCAGAATGCTCTGTAGACCATGGAGCGGAGAACATGGAAAGGGCACGGGTCTGGGATGTGCTTCCCCCCAGGGGGTGGATGGTCCCCATCATGTGAGACACCTGCTCACATACAGACGAGTCGTCTTTGCCGTCCTGGCCCTGCTGTGCTGGCTGCTGGAAAGGAAAGGTGCAAAACCAGAATGGCCAATGGCTATTTCGCTCTTTGAGGAAGAGACACGAAGGTTGCACTCACCTTTAACAGAAGCCAGTGCTCCCTGCAGGACAAAGCCTTACTCTTCAGTTGCTCTAAATATTCGTTTCAGTAATTTGGCCAGCAAAGCAGGCAACCACTAGTCAGGAGGTTGGAGACTATCCTTATTCTTTGCTCTGGTGGTCCTGACTCACTGCCCCAGCTGAGGTCTCTCTGCCTGGGCAGCTGGGGTGTGAAAGATGCTGCCTGGTTACACAGATCAGCAAGTTCTCAGGCTTTTTGCAGTGCATCACCAAGTCTATCTCTGCTGCTGTAGTAGCAGTAATAGAAAGGCATCCCAATTAAGTATATGGTGCCTATAGTTTTAGATAAAATCACTCACCCAATTACAGTCCTTGCTCCAATACTTTAAAACAAGGAGGAAAACCCACCAAACAAGTACATTAGGTTCTTGGGAGAGGCAAACAATAGTCCTTATGACCAATAGGCTTCCTGACACATGACATACATGTGAACTCATACTGTATCTACTCCCTGTACAGGCACAGACACAGAAGTGTCTTATATACAAAGGAGATTGTCTCACCTTCTCCTCCTTTGAATGATTTTGTTTGGGTTTGTTCCTGGTCCCTGGCTACCTGAAACCCAGTCTGCTTCAGCTAGTACATAATCCTCAGCTGGTCCAAGGCTGGAGAGAGGCTTAAATGCATTGCTCCACTGGCAAGGTGGCAGCCCTTCATGCTGTCATGAGTGGCCCACCATTCAATTCCACTAGCCCCCAGCCCAGCTCTCAGGGCTGGGGCCCATGCAGAAGCTCCCACTAGGCAGCACATCCCTGACAGCACAGGAGATTGCTTTGCCCCGCCATCTTCTCATAGGGTATTGGTTCCTGAGACTCTCCCAGCTGCTGCTTGTGAAGGTCTCTGTCCTGCAGGAAAGCTTAGGGAAAAGGGTTGATGCTTTTTAAGAGAGACTCTTGGATTTAATTATGAGTGCTCCCATCTCCCTTCCTTCCTTCTCCTCTGCTCTGAGAGTTACCCACAAAATAGATTTCTGTAGAATCTGGGTAAAGCTCTGATCTCTTTTTCACCCGTGGAGCTACATGAGGAACAGAATCAGGCCCACCAGCCATTTTTTTAGAAGAAAGAAATATATATTTCTCTTGCTTCATGAAACTTCCTTGAGGAGATTTTGTTATGTTATGATCCAAGTCCTGCTATTTGGCACAGCAAGTAATTATTGTACAGTTACTGATTTTCTGACTCACTCCTTTGCAGATCCGTTCTGCTTCTTCGGATTCATTACAAGCCTCAAGGAGCTGAGCAGAAAAACAGCATGTCCCACCTTCACATGTCAGATAGTAAAGCTTAGTCATGCAGCTTAAAATAAAGTAAGCAAGGGGCAGATGGCAAAAAAGGACAAAATGCGGCTTATTTAATCTGCCTGTGTTTGCAAGGAAGTAATTGTCTTTTAGGCACCAGAAAACAGAGTGCTACCAGAAGACAAACAATGAAGTCTCTCTTTCCAGGGCACATATGACACTATTTGTATAGCTTCAACAGGAGCCTGCAGTTAATTCAGGGCTTTCAATAAAATTTACATTCACCATATGTAGAGGATAAAACACCTTCCTTGAATTTGGAAGCTGAATTGACCTGCTTCCCCTCCCTCATGTGATCAGTTCACCCAGAGAAACTGTAAGCCTCTTTTGAGCCCATACAGTAAAAATGTCTTTAACAAAACAGACCTTCCAACATAAAACTATTACGTGAGGAAACAAGGCACTAAGTGGTACAATAACTTGAAACACATAATACTGTCAGAAACAATGACTGTAAGCTTGACAGTTTCCATCAAACTGGTACCAATTTAAAGCTTTTAGTAAGTGCAATCATTAATGTATGCAGAGCTGTTAAGTAGTGAGTCAGAGTAACTTAGCTACATTTTGTTTTGTACTGACAAACCACAAAAGAACAGCTCGAGTACTGGAAGTACAGTTGCTCATTAGGTATTTAGTTTTGCGAATACCTTTGGAATTTTATTCAGTTATTTTCAATGAATGTGTACAGTGCAGTTCTGCACAGGCTGAAAGGGTCTCTTTCTTGCCACAGATAATTAGGACACCTTTTAAACCTACTGTGTTACTGGTGAGAAGATGAACCCTGAGGAAAAACAAGAACAGGGATAGCCCAAATCAAACTGTGTGAATGAGAAGCTCTTATTGTCTAAATGCTCTGAATAGTTTTAGCTTTTAGATGTTTTTGAGTAGGGAGCACCTCCTGAAGATTCCAAAGAAAACCATATGTAACACCCTTTGCGGAGCCAGAGAGGCCCTGGCAAACTCTAGAGGGTGCTGCATGTATTTGTACCTGGTTGACAAATGACAGCTGGGAGGTGTGCACAGCTGGAGAAAACAGGGCACAGAAATCTGATGATGCCTACAAATTCATTCCACGTTCCTAGATTTCCAGACTTGAGGTCCAGTAATTTCGAGGGGTCTCTATAAAACAGAGAAGGAGGGGCAGGGGAACAGGTGCAACCATTAGGAAGAGAAAACATCAGCCATTGTGAGGAGACACTCAAGCTGAAACTCTTGTAAAGGAAAAGATTGGTGAGAGGGGAAGGTGTTTCATGGATATAAAATCATGGAGATGTCAGATAACATTAATGCAGCTCTTGCATCCTCCAGTAGTGCAGGCACTCAGTAACTAGTACAAGATTGCTTTAAAACAGACAGAGGGAAACTCTGGATAAGCTTGTACAGACAGATGGTTCAAAGAAAAGATGGAAAAATCCACAGTCCAACAGTATAGTAACAGAGTGAATAAATGAATGCACCCTCCATCATCTCTAATTTTGGGACTACAGTGAATGGATTAGAGGGGAGGGCCAGGTGTTTCATGCTGCTGCTCTTGGGGCAGAATACTTGGCCAAATGGCCCACTGCTTGGGGCCAGCTGGGCATTCTTGTTTCCTATTCTTGTTTCCTGGACTCTAGAGGTAGACAAGGTGGTGTGCTCCTCAGTGCTAGGCATAAGTATTGGCACTTGTATATGCAGAATTTTAGTAATGATTCTCACTTAGTTGCCATCTAAAGCCTTTACTGGCTTCTGATTTTGAGGTTGCAGTTCATCTGGTATTTAAAGATTTACTCCCAGGCTTGTCTAGAGGCACAAAAATCTTGACAGTGAAGAAGAGCTTAGCACCACCTTCATCATTACCCTCAGGAAGCAGTTTTTTTCTACCTTTTTCATCAAGTAGAGAAGCTTCGTTTACTCCTCCACTTACCTGTTTTCTTGAAGAAAGACATAAAAGAAAGAGCAGAGATGCTTACCTACAGGATAACTTTAGAGCTGATCACCTTGTTGAGCCCAAGCATCAGAACAGAGACCTACGGCACAATCCCTTCCTCTTCACATTTAAAAGACCCTTTTACTTTTGCATTAACAGCAGTAGAAGTTTTGGGAGTTAGCTGGAAGCTGGGGTAGTGAGGTAGCATGAGAGATGTGTAGCTGCTGCATCTGTGTCCTGTCCTAGGAATCAGGCATCTTCTCTGCAGCGCAGTTTTTCTTTGTATAAGAGTTTCTCTTACAAGGGACATGACTGCCTTTGGTTACCACATTCCTTAGCTCAGTCTTCCCATTGCTCCTGAGTGTTGAATCCCTGGACTAATCTGACTGTGTTTCTATCTCCCTGTCTAATGTACTGGGTTAATTTCTAACAATTCTTTCAAAGGCATTTGTAACATCAATAAAATAGTCTAGTGACATGTGAAAATCTGCCTGCTCATTTTAGGTCAAACACATTTACCTGCAGGTAACCTGCTGAATTTCCTCAGCACCTAGAGATCTTTCTGGAAATCTAGTAAGACCAGAAACTACTACTTTAATGTGTGGCTATAGCAAGGAACTAAATGCAAAGGAGCATGATAAGAGAAGACAAATGCCACTAATGTTTCCAAACCGCCATTAAAATAAGAGTAAAATAAATTTGGGGCTAGGTCAGACACTCTGGTCAGTTCTGATTTTGTCAAAACTAGATTATTTCTTCCTTCAAAGCAGCACAGCAGAAGGGCAAATGTGGCATGTCATGTCCTGTTGCAGCTCTCTGTACCTCACACTGAGCACAAATTTTATTTCAAAGATGATGGTGTTTGCCAAGGTGTCACAAATAGTTGTTCTCCTCCAAGCCAGCAAATTCCTAAAGCGCCACCAATGCAGCAAATTCCTATTATCTAACTTTTAAGTTACCTTGACTCAATTTGTCTCCTCTATGGCTTTCCCAGGATTGAAAATAATAACAATAGAAGAATGGTTCAAAAAGCAGAAACAAAACCAGAGAAGCATTTGGTCTTATCTTTTTTTAATAGAGGCCTGGGGAAAAGACAAGTTAACTCTTCTGATAAAGAAAAGCAGTTAATCTTACCTCAGACAGATTTTCAGTATCTGCCATCCAACTCCTCCTCTCTAAATTCAGGCACCTCTGTTAGTAATGTGGTGTCTGATTAGCAAAAGTATTTAGTAAGCTAATGTTCACTGTCCACAGCAGGAGGCTCATACAGCTTGGCTGATGAGAAATGAACTGCCTGAAGCTAGCTTTTAATGGCAACTAATTTCCCATATTTGATACTCAGCTCAGCCAACTAATATCTAGCTCAACCGTGACAAGACAATCACAGTTCCTTTTGAAAATCCTTTAATCTGGGATGCAAACCAGTGTGCTCAAGGCTAAAATGAACTTCTGAGATTATGTACTGGCTATTTTATAGGAGGTATATTTTCTCTTTTCTTTTTCCTTTTTTTTGCCTCAGAACGGCTTAAGAATATATATTTTCATAGTTTCCTGCTTTTATGCAATTTGCTTAGTGCACAGAGATAATCTCCTCCTGAAAGTCAGTGACAAAAAAAGTTTTAAAAGGACAAGTAAACAGCTTTCCCATCAGATAACCCATAGGATGTGGCAGTTCACAACAGCACAACATCATAAGTGGCTTTTAAATCAACTGATCTTGTTATTCTGCAAGTGTTTTAAATATCTAACATGTTTTATACTGCACTGGCTTGGGCTTTGACAAATCCCATTACTCTCTGTTACTCTATCTCATTACACAGTGAATTATTAAATAGAACACTTAACCTAATTAGATATTATTGCCATGATACATACAGACATCCTGAAACGAGTCATTCCTTTTTGTTGTTCTGATTAGTCCTTCAGTTGTTTTTTATCTCTTCTGCGTCAGTGGTGGGTTTTTTTCTTCCTTAAGAAGCATCAAATATCTGCTAGAAGAAAAGTTTTTTGCTGTTTCTTTTCAAAATGATCCCTGGATGTAACAATACACAATACATAGATGCATGTTTGTAAGAGCATGTGTGTCTGTACATAGATACACAAAAACCACACAAATAAAAATTATTCTGGTCTGCAAACACAGTTTTTCTCCTCCAGCAGTGTGCACACTCTTTCACTTCTGTGGAGCTAGTAAGATATGATTAGCATTATTTTGGTTTTAGATGAGACTAAAAATTTTCATTCCAAAGACATTCATTCCAGGAGGGAGAAAAGTCTTCAGCTCTTCTATAAATTGGCTGACTACCCCAGACCGTACCAGTCCAGTATGGGCCATAGAACCTTTTCTCAAGCCCTCACTGATGGCCAAAGCATGCATCCATAAAGATGTATGGGAAAATTTCTGGCTATTAACTTCAGACAATTATCAGATCAACAACGACAGGCTAGTACATTTTCTCAGTCTTTTCAAAATACAGTGCAGTCACGGCTGGCTAATTGGAAAAGATGCTCCCTATCATATAGTATACTTTTAAATTAACAGACTGTCACTTGTGGATCTGTTTCGGATCATTTCCTTATTTTTCCAGGAAACTTTCAAAATAAAATATTTATTTTCCCCACTCATACTGTGCAAATCAGGTCAAAAATATTACTTGACATAGGCATAACTAGTAAGAGTTGCTTTGGCTATTTACCAAGCTGTCATGTTTATCTTTTCAGTGGCATCTCCCATATTTGGAAACATGACAAATGCTGTAGACAGTGTTATTGTTGTGGGAGGCAGTTATCCCATGTTTAGTGACGCTAACTATAGAATATTCACTTTTCAGAAATGGCCCATGTGTATGTTCCATTCGAGTAGAACCCTACCAAATGTATTAACTCACTGCTAATTCATGCTGTCTGAATACACCTCTGTGCTGAGGATGTCCTGGGAGTGATGCAGGTTCTTGGAGAACGTCCCCATTGCCATTTGCTCTGTATGACACCACTAGCTCTTCTGTGTGTCCCCCTTTTTCTTGTTGCCCACTGTAGATGAAACAGCCCAGTGTGCCAATTCCTTCTTACATTTGTTTGATGTTGTTTTGTGCTAAACACTAGAAAATTTTACATTTCTTGTTCTTTTACTCTCATACACTTCCTCCTTCAACATCTATTTCTTTATTTTTAAGTCAAAATGATGCAATTCCAGCTCCACAGTCAAGATTGACCTTCATTTTTCCAAGTCAACGTCTGAGTTAAATACTTTTGCTACTCATAACACGTGCCTTAGCAATCACAACTCTGTGTGTTGGGAATATTCACAACGTTTCACTGTATTTTATGAAGGGGAGAGAGACACTGAAACATGCATTGAATAAGAAGAGAAAATATAAAATGGTGTCTCCTGCCTGAGTCAACGAGCTCCTCGTGTTCTTATCTGTATGTATAAAAGTGAGATTACTGGATTACTTTAGCTATTTTATGAGTTAAATTAGAAACTGATGTGCCTGACATTAAGACTCTTACTAGACACTGTTACTTGATGCTGCTTGACAAGTATCATCTCTGTGTGGAGGAGCTGGTTTCAAAAAGACCAGACGTAAGTATTGCCAATTCCACAATTTGAAAAGTCTGTATATCATAAAAATGTTTGGCTCAGTCAATATCAGAAAACAACCTTCAGAAAAGGTGGTATGGATGAGACGGGTTTTTTTGATATACCATTGAATATCTGTGATGCAGCAGGTGCCCACCCAGAACTTGTTGAGACAAGTTGTTTTACAATCCTGTCAATATCCACAGAAAATCAAGCCCAAAATTTGCTAGGAATTCAAGGTAAGTATCGATGGAATTGCAGAAAATGCGTCCTCTACAAGTCTCTATTTTAAATGGCATATTTCTGAAATGAAAAGAGATTCCTAGTGCTCTTTTTCATGGTACGTATGCAATTGTGTTGTATTGGGGGAAACATTGTGTTTAGACAACTTTCTGAATGCAAACCTAAGAGTTCCAAAATTAGAAGAAAGGAGATAAGGAGATGGGGGTTTAGGAGAGAAGGATTAGAAGAATGGGTGTCCATCTGTGAAATCTTAACCAGAGCCCTTGTGAAAGGGCATAGTTTGTACTCAGACTATGACTGTACTCAGATCCCAACTGCTTTCCAAAGGACCCTTGGCTCATTCAGTTCATGGAAGGGAGGATGCGTTATACCTGTGTGGGGAAAAGTTTACTACCTGCAGGATCCTGGCTTTCTTTGTGACTGCTGTTAGGTTACAGTCAGTGCTTCAGGCAGGATGTCATGAAAAGAGAAGGGCAATGTCACAGAACCCCTGGAAAACTGGATTCTCTCCCTCATTCCGCCACAAAATTCTGGTGTGATGCTGGACAGTCATTTGGATTGGCCAATAATTACATGTTCCTCTATCTGAAAGCACTTTAGATTAGAGTTTCTACATAAAAAGTGCCAAGCACTTCTGACTGCAGTGAAATTCTTGAGTGTATACATTATGCTAAGTACTCTAGAAGATTAATTCCTAGACATCCTAAAGCGGGCACCTAAAATTAATGGGCTTTTTTTTCTTTTACTATTTTCATCTTAATCTCTTTAAGTTCCTCACTAGTCAAATGAGATAATTATACCTCTCTCCATCATCAGGTTGTTATGTAGATAAAGTCATAAAAGATTTTGAACCAGTTAGGTGTTACAGTGATGAGTGCTTTGAAGCAGACTTGAAATAAAATGCCAGTTCTGTATTCAGCACCAGGATTGGATGTGGTGTATGGGAAAGAGCTTTCCCCTGACAGGACTAGAACCCAAAGTGATCCAGCATATGGTGAGAATTATCCTGTCTGCACACACAGTGAAACCAGTGGTGTGCCTCAGCACCAGAATCAGTGAAATCAGACTGCTTCATGTCTTCTGTGTCTAATCCAGGGTCAGGTCTCACTGGAGATTTTTTTCTCCTGTCTTAGTTCTTTGACAGGTAATAATGAATGAGTTCGGGAGATTTTCTTCTAAAGGAGTCAGTGAAAAGTATCCAGATGCCCACTCTCATAAAAAAAGCCCCCAAACCCACACAAAGTACAGACTGTGAGGTTTCATTCATCTTTGAGAAATTTTGGTTGAAACTAGTCGGTGCATTTAAAGCATTGTGGTCATCAAAGCCTTGATGTCAAGGGAAAGGTAAAAATAATTTGTGGTGGTAGACAGGTACCTGAGCATTTGTATTCAGCATGACAGCTGAACCATGTTTCTCATGTTTCCTAGTTTTTTAAACCTTCATACTGTTTAAATAGGCTGTTTCACATGCAACCCTGTTTTAGAAAGGGAACTGAAATATCAGCTGTTTTAAATAGCCTTACAGACCCACTGCATGGAGAAACAGTAAGGCTGAGATCCTCATATAAGCATCACAGATCTTCTCAGGCTTGAGCCAGCCTTCAGTGAAGACAACTGGTTATTACCCTTTCTGTGGGTCCTCCCCTTAAAGAGGAGGATGTTGGATTGTGGGATAAAAGGCTCATGACATGAAGGATCCCAGAAACACAAGGGCAGAGCTCCAATACCCTGGTCAGGGACATGCACCACTGCCCATTTTCAAATTAAACTCTGTTTTGAACTATTTTCCTGAGTAAGGGACATTTTGCATGTGTATGGGTCCAACAACTGGAGCTGTACCAGGAGACGTAGGGCCCCAGGTGCCTTGGGTGCCAGCAAGTGGAGAGGCCAGAGTCCACGTGCACTGCCTGGGTGCCTGTGTACCAGCGTGTGGATTGCTGCCAAACATCAAACTGGACTTGGTGGCTGGAAAGCCAGGCAGGGACCAGAAGGTCTGCCAGTTCTCCACCAGCAACTGAAGGGGCTGCCTTAGGAACCCATGTGTCTGGGCGTCAACAGCTGGGGAGATGGGAGATCCAGGGACAGTTTTGGGGCAGAAAAAGTGTTTAGAGACAGCTAGTAGAAAGACCCATATGTTGTGTATATAGGTATACATTTTTTCCTATTAGCAGCTGTCATCCTGATCAGCAAGAGAGGGGAACAGGATGAGGCCACGGTGCTGTTTGTGCTTGCAAGTGTTGTGTTTTCCATCTGTGTGGATGCACATGGCTGGTCACAGGTACACATGTACGTGTACACATATGGTGTGCGTGTGAGCCCACGGGGAACGCGCGCTCAGCCTCACTGCCGGCTGATCCGGAGGCTACGGAGCTGCAGCAGCCTCCCCTCTGTTGGGCTGCTGGGCATGACAAGCCCTAACAGATGGGCCCTCCTCTGCCAGAAGGTTTCAAACCCATCTCCTAAACAACTAAGGAATGCTGCTCAGGAATACTAGATTTGCTTCCAGGATGTAAGGAATTATGGTCTGATGGCTACAGATCTGCTTGTGTCTCTTCCTCTGAACCTGTCCCCTGTTGTAGCCTCACCTGCTGGATAATCACTTCTCTCTTGGGAACGGCAGGCAGCACTCAGCAGCTCTGTTTCAATAACCCATACACTACACGAAACAGAAAACACTGCTGCATGGCTTCTTCCCTTTGTGATAATACTGGTAATACTTCCCTGCTCCACACTGTTCCTCCTCCCTTACGTTTTTTCTCCCTGAAAGCTTTCTTGGGAGGACAGTTAGTTGGAAGGAGAGGTTGCTGCTGGGTTATCTTTCCTAGGCTAGCTAGCAAGAGTGTCAAATGACTTCCATGCTCCTGAGCAATAAGGCTTCTCCAGACACAGATATTTCTGCTGTTTTATAAACAGTTAACATCGTCAGCTGGAAGGAGGATGTTACTATAGCAGAGCAGTTTGGGGGTGGGTGAGAGGGGTGAATTGAACATATAGGCACATGAATTTTAAGACAGAAACAGCATACACAAGGAGTGTTCCACCAGTTTGATAATAACTTGTCAGCTGGGGCTGAGGTGCACGTTTCCTGCAAAATCCTAGATTGGCACTTCACTGCCTGTTGCCTGCAGTTTGCTGGCTCTCCCCTGATCCCATATTCCTTCCAAGCACACCAAGGATATCTATTTACACATTTTCACTCACTGAATTACAGTCTCATTTATCCCTGCTTACCTCGTGATTCAAGAAATGAATGATGTGTTAGGGCAGATGTAACAAAACTGATGTCTTTAACTCTCAGGTCCTGTCATGGCTGGTCCTTGGAGCTTGTTTGAAGGATTGGACTCTCCTCTGTATTATGTTTGTTACACAGGAGCCTTAAAATCAAACTAATCAAACTGTTTACTATGTAGAAGCTATTTAACAGGAGGGAAAAAATCCCAGGCTTTTCATTGTAATGCAATTTTTGGAGAAAATCATCCAACTTAGAATTAGATGATACTTAGTTGATAAAAATCTCCTTACAGGCATTTTGCCATGCTTTGTTGTTAATTTTTCCTCACAAATTAATTGCTCCCAGCATTGTAAAACTCTGTGGTTTACTGTAAACATGTTACTGCTAAGAAATGAATACAGAGGTCTTTTTTTATTCTATTTTTTTAAGTAGAAGCAGTGCAGCTGTTGATCAATTTTGTGACATGAAGGATGGTGATGTCATGACCTGGCAGGAACAAACACTGACCACAGGAGATGGAAGAGGAGTGGACCCAGACAGGGAAATAACCCACCGGTAATACAGCATTTAGAAAAAAAGCACAGGGGCAAAAGGTGCAATTAAAGGAATCAGGGAGATAGGAGGAGGAGGTGGCTCTTGATTTTGAAATCCTGCACTTGAGAATTGAAACCTCATACACCTCAAATTTCTACTGTCTTATATGGAACTGTTGAATTTGCTCTTTGGTTCAGCAGGTTTTTTTGCTGAATATAAAATAATTTGTCTCAGACTAGATAGCAGGGTGCAGAATTTATCTGGTGTAAATGCCTCTCACTTCACACTCACTGAGAAGCTGCTCCAACACTCTTTGTTCTCTGTATATGAAGCAGAACTGCTGAAACATGTCAACA
Source organism: Struthidea cinerea (assembly GCA_013397865.1). Lineage (NCBI taxonomy): Eukaryota > Metazoa > Chordata > Aves > Passeriformes > Corcoracidae > Struthidea > Struthidea cinerea. Next base: position 152,723 of record VZTI01002258.1, on the reverse strand, counting down.
GTTCAGTGCTTATCGCAGTGCTCTTGGTTAGGCTCTCTTCATCTTCTGCTTTTGCATCATATTGCTTTGTAGCCTTTTCTTGCGGTTTTGTCAGAGAGGTAACTACATTTCATTGATGGTGTATGTGCAACTTGTAGTCTTTGGGAAAAATAATAAAGAAGAAAACTGACACTTATACAGTAAATGCCTGGAATTAATTCTGGGAAAGAATAATCTTTCAAAGCAGAAACAGTACATGAATGTCAAATTGTCAGACACTCAAAATTTCTTTCTATACTGAATTGGCATCTGTGCTGATATTTTTTTTCTTTGCCCTTTTCTTAGGTGCATTAATGCCACCACACATAACAACAAATTCACTATTGCTGGATGCAGTGAAAATGTATCTGCACCCCTGCAGGTGGATGTTGAAATACTGTGTTGGGCTGGTGAAAAGCAATTTTGCTACACAGTAAATACCTAGTTCTACTTAAGTTTTTTATTTTCTTCTCCTCTGCAATGAAAAACTGTCTGTCTCTCAGATGTCAGAAAACAGTGCTGGATTCTCTAACACCAAGTTGCATTGTTGTAGCTACACTGGTTTCAAAGTGGATACTCCTGATGTACTGTCCTGCAGTGAGAGTAGAGTTGAGGCCCCAGTTCTGAGCATATTTCAAGTTAACTGTCTCTGGTATAGTATCACAAAGGCAGTTTTCTAATATCTGTATCTTCTAAATAATTAATCTAGAAGTCTGTATGCTCTGGCTTTAGTAACACCACTCTACTTGTGTTGGCCATTATTTATGATTTAATGTTAACTTCGTTTTTCAGTCAAATAAAAATCCATATTTTGTGTGCACCCAAGTCAGATGTTTCTGGGAGAATAGGGCCTTTGATAACACTGAGGGAAAAATTTAATTGTACCCCCACCCCCACATCATTTACATAACTCAGATTGATGAGATAGGAAGGAAAGTGTTTACAATGCAAGAAGATAGGAATTTGGGGATTTCAATAGGAAGCAAATCGAAATGAGCTGTCTGAGGTAATTATGGAACACATACTTCATATGTTTTCATTAGATATTGCTATTATACTACACAAGGCAAAGGAGTTTGATTAAACTACAGCTCAGTATATAAATTTATGCATAAATTACCCAGAAATCAGTTAGTTCATTATCTTTCAGGAACTCAGCAGGGGACTGAGCAAAAGTTAGGTCCACTGGGATAAATAATTTGAACAAGAATAAAACCTGCATTAGGTAGGAAGAAAAAACACAGGCAAGGTCCATGAGATGGAGCATGACAAGGGGTTAAATTAACTCCTGTGAAAAGCCCCAGGCAGGGAGAACAGCAGGGCTGAGCTCCTTCTCTACTGCCAGGGAGCCCAGGGCCGAGGTAGTGTTTGCCCATAGCTCCCATGAGACCACACTAATGCCTGGAGAAGGGACACTTCACACTAATGCCTAAAGAAGAGACAGCTCTCTCCTGCAGGTACCCCGTCAGTGCAGGTGACAGATTTATCCTTTCTATTTGGAAAAGGTACTTCAGTCTGGTTTCACCACTGGTTTCTCAGGGAAGGGGGCTCGACAAATATCAGGTGGCTAAATTACTTTCCAATTTAACCTCCAGCCTCTAGCATGGTGGTTTTCTTTTTATGTGAAGGAAATATTTTCTCAGATATTCTTAGCCCTTGCTTTGACAATATACTAAGTTTTAAAAGCATTTTGTTGAGGAATTCAGGAAGGCTCACAGCTGAAATCCATCACCAGGTTACCTTCAGCCTTGAGCCAGCTTTTGACCACTGCATGTTGCTGGGAAGGAACCATGGGATGAAAGTGATGCTGCCAGGAAATCTGTGACAAGCAGTCAGGGTATGATCTCCACAGACCCTCTGAGTAATAAAATCTGTGATTAAATATTACCTAGTGTATTTTCAATTGGTTTTATTCTTCAGGCCAGACTCTGTCATTTAAGGAAATGACCATTCACAAAAATATGATATCAGTCATTTGGTGAGAGAAGCTATCACAAAACACTCTGTATCAACCTTTTGTATAAATGTAGTGCATCTGTGAATTCACTCCAGGTCTGTACATCATTATTTTATTGATAGAAACTGTGGCTCTCACAAATACACATATGCTCTTTTTTTGCACTTGATGAAGCAGACTGGACTAAATTTCTCCAGCTTCTGCTTACATAAAGTGATGCTCTAACACTTTTGTTGCTAATGAGGATACAGGTTTAGTACCTGTGTTCAGGACTTACGGTATGATCTCATTGAAATGCCTTTCAAGATTCTCTCTCTCAAGCCTATTTATACTTTTCTGCATTATTTTTAATAGATGCAACAAATACTGTCAAACAGCTTAGCTTTTAACTTATAGCTCTCTTGTAGACTTCCCCCCCCCCCCCTTCTATTCCTGCTGAGGATGCTTGCTCCCTTCTAGTCCTTCATCTCTTTAAATTTCTTTACAATCAATTACATGACACTGATCTGTCTATCTCACTCTCTGTCTGTAGTATATCAGCACCAGCTTCAACTGTAATCCACTCCGCCTTGTTATTGACTGCCTCTCTCCAAGCCTAGGATCATCAAATACAACTGCCTGACTAAACAACCTTTTAATAAATAAACACAACAAACCTTGGCCCTAATAATAAAGCTTCTGACTCTCCAGTAATCCCCTTTCCCATTAAATCACTCTGAAGTTCAGTATTCTTTCTATATTCCCTGCCAGTATAATTCATTACACCAAGATTTTTTTGGGAACTGTGTTACAAAAACGGCTCCTTTGCCACCACGATCTCCTGTCAGCAGATGCCATGTGGTAAGCTTGTTAACTCTTTCAGAATTCTGACTGGTATTTCATAGATTTGTACATTTTCACACCTGAAGGGACATCTCGCTTGATGCTCAGAATGACCTAAACTACAGTTTTATCCAGCCATTCTTAGGTCGAGTTGACTTCTTGTGTTGCAAAGTATCTCTTAGGAAGACTTCCAGATTTGCATTCAAGTAGTAAGAGTAGTCCACAGCCACTAGTCTGTAATTTGTGGTTAATTAATACTAAGTATTAAAATGTTAATATTAAAATGTACATTTTTGAGTTTGCTGTTTGAATCCAGTTTGAATTTGACTGATGTCAGCCTCCAGCCACTGCATCCTGTTATGTTTCTGAGTTCAAGATTAAACAACTTAATGCCCTCAGTAATTTTCCCTTGCAGGGTATGGAAAGTTCATTTCAGATTCCAAGTAGTCTGCTCCCTCTCTCTCTCCCTCCCTTACATGTCTCCCTCCAGTGAATGTTCTCCACTTTTCACAGCATCCTTGTGCCAGTAAGCTAAGCCCTCTCCAATCTTCTACTGTCCCCTATAAGTGTAGGTGAAGTAAGCAGAAACAGCATATCACAATATTACTCTTGCTCCTACTAACTACAAAGGTAAATTAATATCCATAACCCTACTTTCTATTTTCCTGTTCACCCATGAATGGCTCTTTTTAGGTCTTTTGGCCATAACATCCCTCTGGGAGGTTTGCAGTCTCCTGCCTTTACCGAGTCTATGATGCTTGCTGTAACTGAAACAAGAACTGTCACTATAGCTTTCTCTTGCAAGTTTTGCCCAATATTTTCTCCGACAGCACTTTCATCCAATATTATCTTCACTTGATTACTTTTCCCAGTCTTGTTTTGAATAAAAGGAATGGTTTCTTACTGTCACATCAAATCCCTTCTTGAAAGAACAGGCATTAAATATGATATCTTCTATTTCATTGATTTTTTTCTTCATATTTTAAGACGCTTTTTAATGCAGCACATTTGCTAATATATCTCAATTTATCTTTATGCCCTTTTTTCTGAATAGGGCATGGGTCTTTGATATTGGCAATTAATTTAAGCCTTCTGATGTCTTCCTTTCATTGACTTCATCTTGGACATAGCTTTGATTTATCATGGTATATTTTCTTCTCATGGAAAATGAGTATCTGATTATTCCTCTATGACAGATTGTGAACATAGGAATAAATAAATATTTTTTTTTACTGTGTCAGCCCCTTCAATAATTTATTACCCCTCCTATCTCTCATTCCACCTCTTCTGCCGTCTCCTGTCCCTTTATGTATACGGAATGTGTCTTCCCATTTATCTTACATCTTATTCACACCTCTTTCCATTCTTCATCTTGGCTTTACTTTTAACTTTACTACAGTATCACAAACATTTCTATAATCTTCCTACTCCTCCCTGTATTCATGTTTTATGCCCAGTGCTAACCTTTATTTCATTCCTTGTTACTTTTTGTACTTTTGTTCATTGGACAGCGTATGAAAGGTTGCACGCTTTGAGGTTGCCTGCTCCAGTGGTGCTTCATGCTGTGGATATATTGATGAACTTGCCTATAAGGAATCTCTGACTATCTGCCATTTTTCTTCCCAAATTTATTTACCTGCCATTAATGATTTTTAAAATCTCAGCAGGCTGACTTTCTCTGCCCAAACTGTCCATAGCAAAGTCATGCCTTGCCCTACTCTTGTTTTATTCCGGGGCTGAAAGGGTTGTTTTGGACAAGGGGACAAATTTGGCCTGAAACTGTGAGTGAAAAGAGGGCAGACTACTGTTGTCTGACAAACTGTATATCAGGACCAACTTCCCCCTTCTACTGGTTGGGGAACTACACGATCTCCCTGTTGTCCCCTCCCTGTCAAGAGCAACATCTTTTTGCAAATGAGGGGGATGGCAGCAATGCAGTTCTGGTGCTGGAGGCTCCTGAGGAGGAGAGAAACATTCTTGGGCACCGAAGACACCTTGGAGAGACACACTGCTAAACCCACCACTATCACCAATGTCTCTGACTGAGTCTTCATTCTCCTTCCTTCTAAGAGTTCATACCTTTCCTAAACATCCAAAAAGTCAGGAACTGAGACTAGAAATCTGCTGGAAATAATGAAAAAAACCCTTCCATTCTGTTGGATGAGGCCAAAGTTTCTTCCCAAGGAGCTAAGCTTATCAAGTTCTTCAACAGCAACCCAGCCCTCCCTGCTGGATGCAAGGCAGCTGCTAGTGTAGAAACAATGCATCTACACCATGCAGTGGAGGTTGTTGTAGGAGCTTCAAACCACTGCCCATACCAGCTCTAAGGAGACCATGCATCGCCAGGTGACTGAATTTCCATGATTTAGTTCTGCCCCTAATTAGCATCAGAATGAGTCTGAGACTTTTTTTTCAGTATGAAAACACAACAGCAATGTTATGCTTAGACTTTTATGACATTGGGCCCCAGCTAGACAATTTACTGGGTAGTTTGCCTCACCCCAGCTATTTGTCCTTCTTACACCAGTCTCTACCCACACATACAGCTGCTGTGCTGTGCATTGCACAAACACCATTTACCACGGTGACTGATTGTGGGATTTAGATTGTCAGAAAAACAACAGGAAATTCCTTCCACATATGAGATTTTTTTTTCTGTGTTGCTTGTTAATAACAATTTGCAAGTCCATTTGTAGTTTCTGATTATAATCTGAGCTGCCCTGTTCCAATTTCGTGGATTAATTAATTTTTTCTTTAATTTACTTTTCCCTTAAACTTTGTAGGCATGTATATTCATGGAAAGAACAGAGGGGAAAAAAATCCCAGAAATTACCACAAGAAAAACCCCTGCTAAAAGCAATAAGTTTGCTGACAGATGGTAGAATCAGTTGAAAATCGAGTACCATATTTACTAAGTCTAACCCATTTAGTAAGCCAGAAAAGTGTTATCTAATTCTATCCCCTGTGTGTTTGTGTTTTGGAATAAACAGATGCCTAATGAGGAATGTGTCTACTATGGTTTTTGAAGAACCTGGATAGATCCTGGTTCTGATTCAATACTTGATTTTGACAAAGCTGATAACATTCACTGCTGAACCTATTGTTTTGGCTTTCAAACCTACAGATATTCCAACACTAGCTGACTGACAAAAATGTAGTTTCAAAGGTGCCAGAACAGGGCAGAAATCAGAAAAAAACAGAAGTGTTGAATGACTTAACCTGCATTTTACATTTCCTGTTCTATTTATATAACACCCAAAAATGCAGCGAATGAAAGGGCACACACTTGAATCACTTGCAGGCTTGACAGCTACCACAATCAATTCCTGTATGTTTTTCGCTGAGTTTTATAAAATAATAGAGATTGGCTTAGAAAGACATATGCTTGTGTACTTTGCGACAGATCTGGGTGAGATGCAAAAATGGAATAAACGGAGAAGGGTGAGCTGAGCAATGAAGGCTTTAGGGAAGATGAGCCTCTCGTGGGCCATGCCTGGCCATCAAGGCTATTGCACACGCAATGCCTGCACAGGTTCCTCAAAGGCACTGCTCTAACACTGCCTGGATGGCTTCTAAATTCTCACCCTTAGTAGGAGCCATTGGGAAGTTTACCAAGGAGAATCAGCTATCCATGAAGTCCACAGCAAAAGTTACAGAACAAGATTTCTCCTGTGCTACAGAAGGCTTTTAAAATATGCTTTTTCTAAGTGTGTGTGAAACAGATAAAGAATAGGACCTGGTCTTGTGTAAAAGTAAATAAAATGACATTCACATAGAGCAGAATATTTCAAAGGATTGTTTAATAGAAGCAAGGTCTGTTATTTTCCACTGTATTTAAAAATATAGAGTTCAGTGATAGATTTCAATAAACTGATATTCACACATTCCTACTTGTTGAAGTTGCTCAAGAGTTACTAAAGGCATTTTGCTGAATTTATATCCTATTTTCAATTACATGAAACTGATCAGCAGTGAGAGATTTTAATTCTGGAATTATAAAATATGTTTCTTGAAATACTAACATGAGTCAGTTGCTGAAGCAGTGATCTGAATACCAGGATGCACAGCCCTATGCCCAGCATTTGCTGTCTATCTGTTCCATGAGCGAAAGTGAGCAATTTCTGTTCTCTTTCTATATTCTCCTGTCTACCCCCGAGGTGCACAGGGAAATAAGAATTTAAACTCACATATGCGTTATTCTAATGTGACCGATTTTCTAATTTCGTTGAATGGCTATCTAAGATACAGGTCAAGTCAGCATATCATCATCTTATTGCTACAGGAAATATAAACTTGCCCATCAAAGGAAAGCAGACGCTGGTGGTGGTAATAGAGTGTTTTAACATGTGAAGATATATGTGATTCTTAAATATTAATAGCAAGAATTGCATTTCACCTTTTATCTAGGTGGCATCTGAAGATGGTTTTCTGTTCACATTTTAGTGAAAGCAGGTTTTGATGGGGGACCTGAGGGAAAAGAATAAGTGCCAGCACTATGGTTTTCTTCTAAAGGCTTTTCTGTCCCTCAAACCTAGAACAGACAAAATTATTGTGGGAAAGATTTTACTCTGTCCTTGTTTTAAAAATACAATATAAGTACAAATTTGGTTTGTTTCTAGTTTTATGTGAGTGAAGGAGGGAAATGGGAGAAGACTGCGGGTCCTGATTTTTAAGTTTCAGGTTTTAGTTTGCCCTTTCTTGGCTCTACTTTGTCGCATTTCCAAGGCATTAAAACAGAGACTCAGGGGCCTCGCTAGACATAATGGTGTAAAGTTTCCAGTGCAGCAAGCTGTAACACTCTGTATGCTCTGGAAAGTTTGCATTCAGCCTTTTAATAAGTGAAGATGCAACATAATGCTCCTGATAATTTTCAGCACGGACAGATGGTATATGAACAGCCTGGTGGGAGGAGAACCAGCCCAGCTTAGGGTAACAATGTTCGACTAGCTATCAGGGAGGAAACAGACTTCCTCTGCCATTGCCCAGTGCCAAGGAGCTTGTTTTATCTCCTGCTCACCACACTGATCATGCTTTGCTTTCTTCTGTTTTATAGGCATTGGCTTTATGCAGAAAGTGCAGTTCCTTTCTACTGCCAAAACGAAACCCTATTTTAGATTACAACTAGGCTAGAAGTCATTTACAATTAATTCTGCTCCAAAACTCCTGTAGCTGGAAATGCAGATTACACCAATTTGCTGTGAGCTGTCGCAAGATGAAGAAGCCATTCACTGCTGCCATTCCACAGTGAATTTTCTGGCCCGCATGCTAAAGTTGGAGGAGGCTGGGGCAGCAACCCTAGCACCGAAGCAGGTCACGTTAGCAGGAATAGGGATAGGTTCAGGGTTCAGCACCACTTTGGGAAGTTTCCCTGGCAGGTTGTATCCAAAACAGGTTTTGCAGATGCTGTGTATGTAGGTCTGTCAGTGCTGTTCCCTCTGCAAGAGAATTCAGTAGCAATGGCAGCAGGAAGAGTCACACTGGAGACAGACAGCATGCCATGATGGCTAAGCATGTTATTTTTGTAAACACACTTCTGAAAATGCTACTTGCCCTCTTTCAGTTAGCCCATTCTGCCAAACAGTAAGCACTTTCTACTTTAAAAAAAAAAGGCCTAGGAATAAATTTTGTGATTGTTCTTTATTCTCTACACGAATGTGTTAATTGCATAGGGCAAAGCATTTCTCCAGCCTTGGAGTACAGTACACAGCCAGAAAAATCCTGCCATGTTCTACCTCTGGACAGATGCTTCAGCTGAGCCTAACAGTGAGATGGGTAATAGGTCAAGGAGATTGCTAGTGATGGGAGGATGGATTGAAGATGTGCATTTACTCCTAATTCTGGGTCTTGGGGGCTAGCAGAGACAAGTATCTTCCATGAGCAATAAGTTCATTTTCAAAAGGAAATTAAGAAAAAAATGACATTGCTTTTTTTTCTATACTGTGTCTCATGAGCAGGTGACAAAAAGAGATTAAGAAAGAAAAAATATATCTCCCTCACTGCAACTGTCTTTAAAATGTTTGGCCTTTTTTTTTTGGTTTAATTTAATTTTCTTGTCTCTGCTCTTTTTCGTGTTAGTGGGATTTTTTTTTTTATTTATTGCCCCTGAATTCAGGTCTACCAAAAATAGCACTAAGAAGTTACTGTAAATCTCTTTGCTTTTTTCATTGCAGAGTGGACAGGAGTTTCTCATTTCATACATTATTGACCAGGCGATAGAATGGTGATTCCACAAAGTGAGCAGAAGCTTTAAAAAGTTAATGAGGAGGGACATCATAGGGTTGTTGTTGTTCTTGTTGTTGTTACTTTTTAATGTTCTGAAGCATTTAGGACTGGGCAGCTGGGCACGCTGGATGCCGGGTGCCACTGCCGTGGTTTTTGTTGCACTGCACCGCTGGCAGAAGATGTTCTCCCTTGTGGGCTCTGTCTGCTCACCGTGACACCTGCACCCCGCACACGCCTCGCGGCACCTCACCAGCAAGCAGGGAACACCCTTGCACACACAGAGCATGGGGAATTGATACATAACATCTGAATATAAATACTAATCTCAGCAAGAGGGACATGTAATATATTTTTGATTTCCTGAGGTGGTGAAGCAGCTACCTTCCCTAAAGACATCCAGTGAATAAGTTTAGTATGTCCTCTGGCTAACATCTGTAGCAAACTTGCCTCAAAGACACAAATACCGTGAGGGTTCTTGCAGTGGTACCTTTGGATATATTATTTTACATGGAGCTACCATCTGTTTCATACTGTAGTACATATCTGAGCGCTCCAACTGCAGTTGCAAACACCTCTGTCAGGACACTCGGAAGCATATGGGGCCAGGCAGTATGGTGCTGGGCAATTCATGGGGCTGAGGATATGCTGACATATTCTGGGCTGGCTCCTCACTTACACTGGTGCTATTTTTATATAGCTCCACAGACTTCAGCTGAACAAGCCCATATTTATACAAACATGAGGTCAGGACCTCATCCAAAGATTATTTAAGTCTTAAATGTTTTAATCTACTACGAAAATCATGGAGCAATTCATTCTCATGGGAGCATCTTGTCTTTGTGAAACATTTGGCTCTTTAGCTCTCTAAATGAGAAATACTAAAAGTATAACCTTTTTGTATGGCAGTTTGATGCTCTGGAATTTTAGCTGCAATATTTTTCTATTAAGAAATTCAGACCACAAAAGGACTTGGACTTCTCCCATGTAACAAAAAGCTCAAACACCTCCTAGTTTTACAGCTTTAGGGAGTAGAAACTGTCATGGCTTCACTGACTTGAAATCAACTTTAAGATTTTTCTCACTAGTCAAAAACAAGGCCTGATTGACTTAAATTACAGTAAAAAAGATGCCAGTTAAATATGAGCACATACCTGGCTTCAACAGTAAGACTGTGAAATCCTGGGATGGGCTGCCTAGAGAAAATACGGCATCTCTGTCACCAGAAGTCCTCAAGAGTAGGTCAGGCAAATGTCTCTTATGAAGGACACAGGCAGTACTGAGGGGGTCACAATGTGGAGGTGGGATGAGCGGGCCCCCTCACCAACCCCGTAGTGCAAACCCTCTTGGGTATCCTGCTGGGAGCAGTTCTGTGGTTGGGAACAAGAACCAGGTCCCCCAGTCCCTAGAGGGAGTTTGGCTATTTGCTTATTTCCTGGATGGAAAGTGTTTTGGGTTTGCATGGCAAGGTTTTGGTAACAAGACGGCTACAGGAGTGGCTTCTTTGAGAAGCTGCTGAAAGCTTTTCCTGTATCTAACAGAGCCAATCCAGTTGGCTCCAGGACAAACCTGCCACTGGCCAAGGCTGAGCCCATCAGTGATGACAGTGGCACCTCTGAGATAATGTATTTAAGAGGAAAAAAACGATTGTGCAACACCAGCAGCAGCCAGAAGAGAGGAATGAGAATATGTGAGAACAACAACTCTGCAGACATGATAGCCAGTAGAGAGGGTGGGGGAGGAGATGCTCCAGGAGCCAGAGCTGAGATTTCCCTGCAGCCTGTGGAGAAGACTATGGAGAAGCAGTCCATGGAAATCCATGGTGGAGCAGATGCTGGAGGATCCCAAGCTGGAGCAGATGGGTGCCCAAAGGAGGATGTAACCCCATGGGAAGCCCACACTGGAGCAGACTCCCAGCAGGACTTTTTCACTTGAGAAGGGCAATGATAGAGCAGCTTTGGTGAGTACCTCATGTCCAGCCAGGGCCAACTCAGCCAAAAAGGATTGAACATAAGGGAGTTTTATCTCTTGCCTTTTCTAGAACTTTTTGCTGGGCCAAACCCTAAGAATGCTTGGATCCTGCTGATGCAGGAGCTGGAAGGAAGGCTGGATCAAAAGAAAACACTGATGAAAAAAGGAGATTAGTGTGCCATATAATATAGATGGAGTAACACCCTTCCCATGGTGTGCCCTGCGTCTTGTCAACTTGGAGGGCAAATTCTGAAAGCGATGATTGTCTTTTACCACAAATGTGTGGAGCAGCTTGGACGATGAGGTTCACTTGCCATTAAACACTCCTCAGACAACTACTAAAAACCTTTCCTCTCCACATGCATGTACCTTGATTTCTTATGCTCAACAAAGAGTTATATCTGAACAGTCATTGTGTTGTCCTTACTCGTCTTCCTTCAAAACCCTCTGACAACTACTAATATGGAGTTTGGGACGTGAAGAACAGCGCCTTGTTTTTGAAGACAATATCAGTGCAAAACATTAGTAGCTACAACTCAGGGTTTGTGCTACGTAGTAGGTCACACCTTCAAAACTACAGACACAAAGACAAAAAAGCACATACACAAACATAAATAAATATATATATATATATACATATGCATATTACTCTTACATGTATGTCAGGAGTCCATTATGATTTTGTAAGTTCACTCTGATTTTCTAAGCTCATATCTGCTGGCCATATATCATTGTCAGTGATATAGATGTAGATATTAATTATTTTTTAAAATGTTTGTATCTCACCTGTCTTTTCAAAGTAGTTGTTTTTATGTGCTTTCTTTTTTTTAATTGAATCTTACAAATTATTGCTGCTTAGAAGAGTTTCTTCCCCAACCCTTCCAACTGAGTCCCCAAATTGTGGGAGGGTATCAAAGGAATGATGTTCACTGCTGCTTGACTTTGAATCACTGGCAAATGTTTTATGTAACTCATTTTCTTCCACACAATTAGATTCTAAGGACACAGGGACTAGGCTCCTTTTTTTTTTTTAATTCAAAGGTCTCAGTAAGCAAAGCATAATGTATTCTGCCCAAACTGTGAGAACAGAGCAATACAGAATAATTTACTTCACTAATGCCAAATTAAAATTCATAACACAATACTTTAATTACCATCTGAATCCAATTCTCAAAGAAGTTTGCCCTAATTGCATTGTTGATATGCATGGATGCAAATAAGATGTTGACTGTTTCCCTTGTAGCAAATGACTCTGTTTCTAATATGCAGACATCTAACAACATGGGGCCAAATTCATCCATGGTAAAAAGCCATTAGAATCAGCAGAGTTATATCAGGGATGAATCAAGCACTCTTCTCAGGAAAGCTGGTCTAGTTATCAGCCTCTTAGAATTGCCCCTCCAGGGCCTATGGACAAACGTGCTGTCCCTGCCATCGCTGAGCAAGACAGCGAAAAGTCCCCAGAACCAACCAACCCCTTGCATGCTGGGGAACACAAAAGTGTGAAACAGGCATGTGTGGAACAATGTTTGCCAGAATGTAGTGGGGACATAGAAGCCCAGATGTTCTTCTTTGCTTTTGTGACAGATCTGAATATGGATCCTATTCTTAGCCCAAAAGCACAGGTGTTTCAGAGGAAGAGAGAGAGATCATCATATTGGAGATGCAGAAAATTAAATACTATTCATCAAGTAAGGGAGAGAATAGCATGGCATCATTTGGTATTTTTGTAACTGCTGTGTACTTCTCTCAGGTGAGCTACTTAAGTGGGGGGACTTTGAAACATCCCAGAAATAAAACAGGCTAAAAAGTCCTTTTCTGATAAATATATGGGCAAAAAGAAGTTGTCACCTTTTTTTTTTGGTTGTTGTTGTTGATGAAAACCAACCAAACCTCTTGCTTTCTGAAGGCTGTGGTTATGTTCAACTTCATTTCTATCCCATTGGAAAGCATTTCTACTTGTTATATGCTAAATAAATTATTTTCTCAAGTAAAAGCCACCCATTGTCCTCATAACCAGATAGTAAGCAATAAATAGCAGTATAGGTGCCTGGTGTTGCCCCAGGGACATGTACAGAATGCAGCTGTGCTGCCTCAGTTGGGGCAGGAGATGGAAGAATACCAAGAGATCAGCTTCCTGAATGTGTTTTTATTCCATTTTTGCCAGCTACACAGGATGAGTTGAAGCCCTCCTGCTCACTAAGAGAAATAATATTCATGGTGTGTGTGTTCAGTTGCCTGAATAAGCCATATTTTCTTAAAGGGGATCTGCAAAAGGTGAGGGAATGGGCTTGTTGCCCTTCTTTCTTCTTTTATGATGTTAAAAAAATAATCTGAAATGTTCGCTGCTTTTTTTTTATTACATTAGAAATTCAGTCTCACTCTACTCTGCTGTTCCTGGAAAAGTCTGTGTTCAGTTAGAGAATAAATTGTTTGAGATGTTAGAAATACCGATATAAATAAAAAGCCACCGAAAGGGGAGCTGCTGTTGTTGAGACGTCGGGGTCTAGTTAATACCTGTGTATCTCAAAGGGCTTAACGGAGTCATCAAAACTCCCCTTAGTGCACCACAGATCCTCTGCAATTGTGTCACCTACATGGCCTGAGAAGGCTACTGCTTCTTGTGGTGGCCAAAGACCAGCTGCTGGCACAGATTTCTGCATGGCTTGGGAGCCTCTGGCTTTGGTTCAGCTGCACAGCCAGGGTGGGAGAAAGGTGAGGTTGCAGTGGCTGGCACAGCTGTGGGTCCCCTGGCAATCCTGTCCTGGTGGTGGTAGTCCTCAATGGAAAAATGTGAGGTCACGCAGAAAGGCACTGGTCACAGGAGGAGAGCTCATCTGACTGACAGAAAGGCAGAGAAAGCCAAGAAGGAGCTGGTGAATATGTGGGTAGCCCATTGCTGGAGATCTTGGCTCTTGGTAGTATTGCCTGGCTGCGTCCCATTAACATTGAACTCAACTGCAGGAATTAGAGATTAAAAAAAACCCAAACCACCAATATTTAATAAGTAGAAAGGTTACAATAGATAGAGGTCTTGAAGTCTACAAATTTAATAAAGAGACCCAAAGACAGGAAAAAAATCTGTTTAGCAAGGCTAAGAACACTGGAGGAATAATTTTTAAGCGGCTGGTGTCATGCTAGAATGTTAAAAACACAGAGCACCTGAATGTAAGGACTGATAGAAGATTTAAATCAGTAATATTACAGGACTGGGATCACTAGGCCCCACCACTGTGTACTTATGGCCATCAGGTCTCTGCTCAGAACCAATTTTCATCACTGCAGCTCTCATTATTTGAGGCTGTGAGTTTAATTGACAATACACAGAAATTTTACAGAGATTTTGTCTTAATATTGAGTAGTGTTTTAATTGAAAAGTGAGTCCCTGAGAGAGCAATTGCAAGGGTCTCAGCAGTCTTGAGAAGTCATATACAGAGAAGTTGTCATGTTATGAGCCATTTTGAGTCATCCTGTGTTCAGAGCATTCATAAATAATCTGGATGTAAGTACAAAACGAATATAAACATATATAAAATTGCTTCTAATCTGTAAGCATATTTATTTGAAGTTCAATGCTCATTTTATACTCATGAAATGGCTACTGGCAACTTTTCCAGATAATGGAAAAGCAGGCAAAAAAAGAAACACTTGTAAGGGTGAGAAAGAGTGATGCACGAGGGTTGGCAAACTGGTCAAGACAAAGAAACCACATTTCAATACAGACAAATATGGAGACATGAGCAGGGATAAGAATGGTGGCAGACTTTCACAGCAGTGGATCTGGCAAGCGGTGCCTCCAAAAGTAGTGGTCTTAGGCATAAACAGCTCAAAGTGAGCTCCAAATCTCAAGCTGTCGCAAAATAGTTAATGTAGCCATTGAATCACAAAGTAGGAAGCAGCTCCAGTGCTGGCTTTATGATGGACGTGTTTCAAAAAAGATGTTTGAAGATTCAAATGGAAATTAAATACATTTGTATGCATGTGTATATAGAGATATACATACATGTTTCCCAAGCTAGACAGCAAAAGCTTTGCAATTGCAAGCTTCAACAGATCTAAATTATTCTGTTGAGAAAGAGACTGAAAGATTACACGAGTGCTCTAGATTAACTTTCAGGCTGACAACATATAGGGTGCTAATGGACTCCTCAGGAAGGAATCTGAGATCTCTAAGTTTCAAGAAGAAAAAAGTAAGGCATAAAAAATTATCACTGGAATAAACTGAAAACTGTGAATTTTCTGTGTCTTGACATATTTTTGGTCATTACCGCTGTTCAGGAAAGCATCTGAGCAAAGCAATTCCCTGCTGACATTCCAGGTAGATAATTAAAGTCAGAGTAGGAGTAACTGGATTTGGGGCAGGGGGAGTGAAGGAAGGCTCTCAGCAGAGTCTGTAGCAGATGAGTTAAGTGCAACAGCGGTTACTTCTTCCTTTGGGGTAAGGTGTGGGACTGCTCAGGAAGGACAAAAAGAGGGAACAAGTAGGCTGTTCCCACCTGTAACATGGATAAATGTAATGTGTGCAGCTGCGACTGCAGAGCCTCCAGTTTTGTGCCACTGGATCTGGTTCCACTAACTCAGCTGAGAATGCAGAGTTCATAAAGAGGACAGGAGGGTGTTCCTGTCACTGATACAGAAACGACTGGATTAAAATGGGGAGGCTTGGCCCCTTAGCCCCTAAATATATGTGGGGGAAGAGGAACTACCTTCTACTTTGGTCCTCCCCAGAACACAGTTCATTTGAACAGATCTTGGCTGTGGAAAATCATGCTGCCTGTAAGAGTAGGGAATCTTACTCACAGTCAGAGAGGAGGCAAGAGGAGACTCATAGAGGACTAGCACTAAAATCAAATTCAGACAGTGAGCACGAGTTTTGTTCAGAGCAAGGTCTGTAATGCACTCCCACAGGACCTGCCCAGATGTGTTGGGGTGAGGGCATCACTCGATCCAAAGAGAACAGCCAGCATTCAGCAAACACTGTGCCATGTTTCCTTTAAGTTTAAATTAGTTTGTTTCACTTCTTTTGATGTGTGATTGTGACTGCCAAAAGAAATCCCAGTGGTAAAGCTCACCTTGCGCTCCTACATGCTGTGTGTCTCTGAAACCATCTCAAAGCTGAGATCAGGAGAGAGATCAAAGATGTCCCTGCTTGAACTGAAGCAGGAGTGCTGTATTAGAAGTCTTGTGAGTGGAATTCTGTAAAGTTTACCAGTCACCTTCAGTAGGTGTTAAAAATGTAAAATTTTTGGGTTAGAAGTAGCTTTGTCCCTACGATCACTAGCATAGTCTCCTCTTAGTTTTTGTTCCTAGAATATCAAAATATATTTCTTATGTGTGGGGGTATAACCCATGCTGGCAACCAAGCACCACACAGCCGCTTGCTTGCTCAGTCTCCCCAGGCAGGTGGGGAAGAGATTCAGAAGAGTAGAAGTAGGAAAACTCGTGGGTTGAAATAAAGATAGTTTAATAGGTCAAGTAAAAGCCCCATGCACAAGCAAGGCTAAAGAAGGAATTCATTCACCACTTCCCATGGGCAGGCAGGTGTTCAGCACTCTCCAGGCCAGCAGAGCTCCACCAGGCCAGGTTACTTGGGAAGACAAACACCATCATTTCAAATATCCTCCCTCCCCTACCAACTTCTTCTCCCAGCTTTATATAGTGAGCATGATTTCATAGGTTATGAACTACCCTTTTGGTCTCTTGGGGTCACCTGTCCCAGCTTTTGGTCTCTTGTGCACGCCCAGCCTGCTCGCTGCTGGGCTGGGGTGAACAGCAGAAAAGGCCTTGACTCTGTGTAAGCCCTGCTCAGAAACAGCTAACGCATCTCTGTGATTATCAACACTGCTTCCAGCACAAATCCAAAACATGGCCCTACATTAGCTGCTATGAAGAAAACTAACTCTACTCCAGCCAAAACCAGCACATAGGAAAAGTAAATGGTATTATAGAAATAACTTAGAGTTGAGGAAAAAATACTATCAAAGGTTTTGTTTCAACATAGTGCGAAAACACATCACAGGCATTCCCATCAACACCTGCCACACAGGAATGGGAAGAAGTTATGAGGTCTGAGACAGACAATACAAACTGGTACATATACCAGCAAATTCCCCGACTTTCTTTTAAACGATTTCTGGCTGTCAAATTATCTAAAAGCTGCTTTACAAATCAAAGACTATGGGATGCAAAGAGCAGGGCACCTTGACATTTGTTTAAACTTGCACTGGGAATGTTACATATAATCCTTCAAGAAATATAATTTAATGTTTTTAAATTCACCTTCTGTTCATTTAAGTGGAAGAACACTCACTAAATTTCTAGCATAACACTATCTCATGTGTTAGCTCATAAGCTTTAAAACCATAAAGTCTTCAAAATGAAAGAATTTAAAACTGTCAGATATTTACTCTCACCTATGGAATTAACTGATTTTTGTATTCTCTTGTTTATTCTGTGAAAATCAGACAGTCAATTTCACTTTGATTTGGAATTATTGTCACATTTTGATGTTAGCAAAGCTAGCAAAATCTGTTTTCCTTACTGAGCTTTTCTTAAGCTGTTAAACCCTAAGCACACAATAGCTAGAAGGTCATCTTTGCATTAACATCACTTAATATTGTCTCTGATATCTCTTTTTAGACCTGGAACCCTCATACGCTTTTACTTGATTATGTATAGTTTTCTCTTGAATAAGAAACCATCACATGAGATGTTTTGACAGAATTGGGCACCTGGTTCCTCAAATTATAATTTAGCTCTTCAATCTGTCAGTGGAGGAGAAAGAGGTGTCTTCTGCCACTCCAGAGGCTGTGTCACACAGATAATAGCCCATTACAGCTACTAGTAAAATAATAGCTCAGTGAAAAGAGATCTGAGTTATGGAGCTAACCTCAGCTGACAGAGCATGTAGGAGCTGCCATTTGGGTGGAGAGTGATGGGGAAAGGGGAATGTTCCATTTCTCCCTTTTAAAAGAAATAAGAAATTTCAGCCAAAGAAACCTACCCATGTTCCCACTGCCAACAAAGACAAATAAACTCACCTTTTGGCCAGTTCTGTGGGTCTGTTATTGTAGTGGAACGTCGTAATTACAATATATATATGCCACTTTCCCTAAACTGTGGGTATGTTTTGGCTTGAGGTCCACAGCTCCAGATTTAGCTGCAGACTATAATATAAGGTTGCTGTGGGGTTTTTTGTGCATGCATGTGTGTTTTTGTTTTCCCTCAAGCAAGAGATTTCTTCTCTTTTAACGGATACCGTTGTGCTCTTATAAAAAGGTCTGCATGGAAGTGCTGTGATCTGGCTCCCAGTGCATGCCCCAACAATGAGTCAGGGCACAGATATTTAGGATCACAAAGGCAAGTGGGAGGTATGCTGCTACACAGTAGATGGCACAGAAACTGGCGTAGGGCATTAAAACCAAAGGGAAAAGTGTTGTTTTAAACCTTCCTAAGGGGAGCTCTTTGACCCTGCTAATTGATAATAATAAAGTGTGAGAGAAAGCAGACATCAGTAGCTGTAAAACATGCCTCTGTAAAGAAAGCTGAAAAAAGAAAGAGGTTAAGTTTCAAAGCAACTGTTTACAGCTGTATTTGCAATGGGTTTGGAGTGCAGAGAAACCAACTAGTGCACCACAGCATTTGTGATTTATCACAGCATCATGAGGCAAGCATGAGTTGACAAAAGACAAGTGCTGCAGACTACACCAATCAGAGAGTTCTCTGAACACAAAAGAATTTTTTTTTCAGAGAAACTGGTCAAGTCACTGGGAGATATTGGCATTCATGAGTGGTGCTACAAACTTCACAGTGGTCCTGCAGTAGGAACTGTTTTCGCAGAGGTCCATGACACCACTCTGCTCAGAGACAAGGCAGTGCAAGAAATGCATCACAGGACGCTCAGAGTTAGCTGTTCTGCAGAGACAAAAATGACATTCCCCTGCTCAGGCAGTGGTTGCTGCTTGTGAGAGCAGCCAGTCTCAATAGTGGACTGTGTATTGAAGTGCTGGTAGATCAATTTGATACATTTGATCAATCTGACATCAATTTGACATTTGATATCCAGCCATTCATGGCTTGCATGATGGTGCAAGAGAGCAATGTGCTCTGAAATTTCAATGCATGTGTATCACATCTGATTAGCAGGTTCTTATGGACTTTATATCTACCAGCCAAAGAGCTTTTTCAGGAGGTCATAGATACGGTGAATGACCTGAGCATTTCTGTTCTGAGGCAGATTGCTACTCTGATTCGTTTTAGCATCATTTTGAAGTATCCACAATTGCTGAACAAGGCTTTGGGATGTACATTTGACAGGGACAGTTTTCCATGAACATGGTAACATGGTCAGAGTCTTTCTACATACTTTTAAATTCTAAAAGTTTTTTTAAAGGATTTATACCTGGTGCGGTACAAGGGTGTAAAGTGTGTACTAAGAAATAACTAAATCAAGTACTTCAGCTGTAATTGTAAATGAAAATCATTGAATCATGTCAAGTGTCTTACTAATCGGAGATACGGGAAGGGCATCCTTCTTCATTTGCACTGAGAGATAGACATGGGAGCACCAAAAAGTCAGGAAAATTCACTGAATTAGTGATAAATTAGCCCACTGGCAGTATATCTTTAGGCTAATGCTATTGAGTATTGACTTTGAGCCCTCCTGCTGTGACTCAGTCCAGGGGAAGCTTGTAGAGAAGTGTGAGCTGACATCATCAGATATGTTACAGATTTCATGTTTCAGGCTGGTTCCAGTCACTCTGAGCAAAGGTCATAATAAACTTCTTTCTTGAAGGCAAAATAAATGTGACTGAAAAGACTGAAATGCCGGGCAGAATAGAGGGAGCTGCAGGAACCCAAAATGCCTTTCGTGGGTGTTACTCTGTCATTTATGAGGTTCTCATCTAGCCAGGCAGCACCAGGGTCCCACCACCTAGCCAGATGATACCATACTGGGGGTGGAGACACTGGAAAATCACAGAGGAAGCCAAGATCTGCCTCGCAGATCTGCAGTTGCAGGTTTCATGGCTTCAACATACGCCTTGCCAGATGAAGAAAGCCCTTGTTTGCCAGTGGAATGATGTAAGGCAGTTTCACAGCTTAATTTCTCGCCCTCCCTGTGGAAGGTGGAGACCAATCCTCCCGTGGTTAATCGAGGGGCCGTGATTAGCCAAGAGTGCCTTTGTAGCAAGTTCAGGCAAAGGGCTGAGGGTGCCCTCTCCTTCACCTTGCAAGCTGCTGGGAGCAGCTTGGAGGAAATCTCTCCCAGGAGCCTCCACAGCCACTCTGTTCCTTCTTGCTGCTTTTTGACACAAGTTGCTTTTAACAAGGTAAACACTGTTATGTTTCCAGCAACAGATGTGCTCAGGGAGCTAGAAAGCATCAGGGGTTCCTTGGCAAAACCACAGTAAAATCCATGTCTGAATAGGGCCTATCTCAAGCCCTCAGCCACATTCTCTTTCTTTCTGAAGAGTCCCTTCAAACACTTTAATTGAGGTTTCTACCACTTGGCTGTAGTGAGCTGGAACAGCAACAGTGATCTGCTGTGCAGAGATAAAGAGGAATAGAGGCAAGACATAGTGACCTGATCCCCAGAACCACTAGGAGATGCCTCTTCAGTCAAGCAGCTCTTTCGTAGATCTCATCCTTCTCTTCTGAAACTAGACTTCACTGGCAGTCAGTCCCCTCACATGATTCCTGGTCTCACAGTTACAGAACACATCTGTGATGCCTTAGTTTTTTGTAAAGTAGGTAATTTCTCTTGGAAAGGATGTGATGAGTAATAGAATCCTTGACCATGGGGAAGGGAGTCAGCCTTGGGCACTGGGGATGCAGAAAGTGCAGTGAGGTGGAGATTCTTTGGCAATGGTGTGTGTTGATTTGGGACACTCAACTACACTGAAGCTATACTGGAATAGATGACTTTGAGCATCAGGAAAAAGTGGAGAGGGAAGGAGAATCTGGATGTTTTTTGGGCTGCTCATCTGCTAAGTTTTTTTAAATAATGGCCACTTCCCAATCTTGAGTGGCAATAAAATCAAAATCAATACGAGAGATAGTGGAGAGGTGCTTAGGAAATTCAGTCAGGAATCCAGCTTTAGGACAATACCATTCGTTTGCACAAGTGACAGCAAACTTGTGTGAGATTCCGCCTTGTTTTTAGTTAAAGAAAAGAGATAAATCCTGAAAAAAAGAGTAACAGCTCAAAGATATTTGGACTTTAAAGCCCACAATTATTTTGCTATCTAAAAGCTCTTAAAAGTTTTGCATTTGTGTTTGGATGCACATATTTCCATAAGAGCTGGGTACTTCTGGGGTCCCTCCCAATCCCAGCACTAAGGAGGCCTCCCACACACCGGTCCTCCTCTCTCTGTGACACTGAGATCTTCTCCAAGATGCATTATTTATCCCTGTTTTCCTCCACAGCAAACGCAGTCTTCTTGCAGGTTCAAGTGGAGATAGAGTGACCTCCAAGGGCTGAGAGGAGGTGAGTTTTGGCACTTAGGATGCGTAGTGTCCTTGGAGGATCTTAGGTGCAAACCATAATACAGCCCAAGGCTGTGTTATGTTTCTCATGTAGTCTCCCACTTCGGGGATTATGCTGGCTGCCGTAGCTGGGGGCTGCCCCCAGCGTCTGTTTTGCCAAAGCTGCTCTGCCAAGAAGTGTGAGGGCAGTCCTAAAGGCTGGCTGTTGGGCACAGAGCCAGGCTGGAGACCTGGCTCCCTGCATATCCTCCCAGAGTGAGAAAAGGAAAGACTTTTAAACAAATTAAGTACTTTTCTGATCAAAATCAAAAAAGTTCATGCATCCAAACTTTGTTTTATAAAGCCATGTTTCTGATTTTAGGCCAGCGTCCCTCATGATCCAAAGGATTAAATTTTTCATTTGTAATTCCTTTATTCATACAGGTTTATTTTGCTAGAAATTAATATTGGAAAATTATTTTGAACAAAGGGAAGCAGAGAGAGAGAATGAAATAATTTCAAACCTTTAGAGATAGAAACAAATTTTTTTTCTGCCAGGAACTCTGCTTGGACTCTACCAGATGTGGGGGCTGATCCCCAGTGGAGAACAAACTGTGCCCTTTGATGGGATCCACTGAGGCCTCGAGGAGGGACTGCGGGATTTTCTGCCTCTGAGCCCCAGCTGTCACTTCTTCTGGGATGAGCTGGGCCAATGGCAGCTTTGCTTTTGCTGTGGATTTTGTGTAGGGAGTGTTCCAAAAACCTGCTGATGGTAGCAGGTTTAAAATCCCTGGACTGATGGACGGAAATGACTGCTGCAGCAAAATGAGCATATTACCCATCTCTTCCCTTTTTCACAGGAGGAAGCCACTCACACTACAATAGTTCTCACTGTTGCCCTGATTATTTACTCAAGACACCATTTTGTTCTATTTTGTGCCTTGTTTATATGTTTCATAGTTCCATACAGGTCGTTTCCTTTCCTCCCTAAAATTCAAATCTTAGCATTCACATGCTTATTCTGTGACATGGAAAGCTATATCTCCTTTTTGCACAGGAATGTGCATCTTTGAAAGTCCTGCTTGGAACCCCTTCCCTGCATTCAATGGTATTTATTAATAGCAGTGAGGCAAATCAAATCTCTAGCACTTCTCCACTGTGGGAAAGGTAACGGCCCTTCGCATTACAGCGCCTCTCCCCTAATTCTAAACACATGTGGGATGTCTTCTGTGAAGTGAGTAAGGAGGCTTTTTATTTTTTTTTAACTTTACTGAGATAAGCAATTTGCAGTGGCACAGACAATCTGCTCTGTTAAGAATCTGGCACCATTTACAGTGGCTGGAGCAAGAGACTCAGCAGTAGATTAGTGCTAATTTCTCTTCACACAAATAATGGCACTGATGACTCTTGACCATGTGACAGGTTTGTGAGTGATGAGCCTTGAGACTCCGGTAGTGACACTTTTCTTTCTCCACACTGGTAAATTATTCATTATTGGTGCAGCCCTGGGAAAACATAAAAAAGAAAGAGCGGGAGAGAGGAGGGATTATGTTGCTAATGATAGAAACTGCTGACAAGTCCATTGGGGTTGGGGCTGGGGTTGGAAAGAAAGATTGTAGTATGGGGGCAGGTTGAGGCATTGTGTTATACCCATTTCAGAATACAATATCCAAGGTTCATTTCAGTAATATTCCTCAGAAATGAAAGCAAGGATAAGTGGTAATCAGGCAGTTTGGGGTCTCTGTGTGCGTGTGTGTGTGTGTGTGTGTGTGCACGTAATAGAAGTGCAGGTGCTGCTGGTTTGCACCTTGATCTAATGCTGTTCATTCTAATGTTTTTCACTCTACTTATGTGAAAATCCCTCTATGCTTTCAGTACACTCCTTATTTGTAGTGCTTCTGAATGAACACTGTTAAACATTTTCTTCATTCCAGCCCAGGACTGGATATAAGCGAAGCAGGACAAAGAATTTCCCCGATAGAGAATTTGTGAGAGACTGATTTAGGGTTTGCTGAAACCTACCTGAATGAAAGAGCATTGTTCATGTGGAATCCCATGGCTGCTCCTGCTGCTATGTGCTGCGCTGCTTGTGAATCACCATAGGTTTGAAGTGTGTGTCATCCCTTCACAGCTTAGCTGCTGAAGCACTGATTAAGCAACACCAGACCTGTCCAAGTAAGACAATGTGGCATTTTACTTGTCTTTAATTCCTAGCTGCTAACTTGCCATGTTTTTCCTTTTCTTTTGGAAAAGTACAACACTGAATGCCATTTTTCTCACCACCTGCACGCAGAGGTGATGGTTTTAACAAGCCCCTATCTGAAGCATCTCTACTCCGACTAAGATTACTCCGCTTGCTCTTTGCTCCCATGGGCAGATAAAAAAGCCAAACCAGGAGCGCAAAAGCAGTGGCAGACCAAAACCTGGAGTTGCAAATGATTGTGTGTGGGAAAAGAAAGGCCCACACTGCAAACAGAAAGGGATGATTGAATGGAAAGAAAATTTTTAATCCATTTGTGCAGAGCACCACTCCAGTGCTCAACCCTTCAGTGCTGTTATAAAGCCAATCCTGAACATCCATTTCAATAACTGATTTGTGCAAAATTCAGGGAAGACATGTGATGTGCTCCTGCATTTCAAGGAGTGTTGAAGTGGCCCCTTCACAGTGGGCAGGTAGCAGTACCTGGGATTCCCTGAAGCAGTGAAGACCACCCAAATCTGGACGTGGAAAAAGGATATCAAATTTCCAACTGCTTCAGCTGCTCCATGAGAGCAGAGGAGTTGGCTAAGCAGCTTCAGGTGTTCCCAGCCTGGAGAAGACACCTCTTTTCAGGACGTGCTAACATATTTTCTGAAGGAGACAGAGTTTCTTCCACGTTACTCACTCCCTCATGTTGAGCCACAGCAGTTTTTACCCACATCTCTGTGAAGTGTCCATCTCCAGTGCAGCTCTCTGAATGTCAGGAGCTATTTCAGTCCTCTCTAGGAAGAATTCCTACATGTCCCATCTGTGTCTGCACCTGATGGCTGTCTGTCATGTTGAAGTCTAACCAAGAGAGTGCTGGGAGCACAGAGAGCAGCCTCGCCAACCCTCCACACTGCATATAAATGCACAGCTTCACTCTCCTGACTATAGGACTGTTCTCTGGGCACAAGAGCTCCTTTCAGATTAATTTATTCTGCTCATGTTCTGCATCCCATCCCCAGAAGGTGATTCAATGCCAGATCCCACACTGCAGGTGAACTGGTCCCCCTCCTCCTCTGAGCTCCCTCATGGCAAGATCAGAGGAGAAACGGCAGTTGTCTTCAGTACCTCCAGACCCTAATCTATATCAAAGCACCCCGGGGGATATTGCAGTCTCTCAGTATCCCACAGGGTCATCACTGGCTCTGCCCAGCTATACAGCAATGTTCAAGGCTAGCACAGCTGCTCTCAGACCTGGAAGGGCTCAAAAGCAGGAGCAAAGCAGGCAGTGGGCTGATGAAGGGAAAACCTCTGTGAAAACAAATTAGAACAGGAAGCCAGACAGTAACAAACAAAATCATCAATGGGATGCCTTCCCTCCCTGTATTCCCATCCTTTTTCTCCTTGGTAGCTCCTCAATTCTTGCTGTGCTTGCAAGGGAAATGAGGAAATCAGATCTCAAAATTAATTCCTTGTTGACTGGAGAGCAGAAAATACTTCCATACTTGAACATATTCTGATGCTAAATGCAGCCCTGGTGGTTTTATTTCTGCCTTCCTTTTTTTTTTTTTTCTCTCTTGCAATGAATTTTTGAAAGAATTGCAAAATTCAGTCCTGTTTGTTTGCTTAAATCCTTGTTTTAAGACAATCACTTCAGAAAAATAACCGATCCCCAATTCTAAACTGTGCTTTTAAAATATAATAGATCGTTCATGACTAAAAAGGAATCCTTCACCATTACTCTATCTTTAGTAAAAGAGAGAGGAAAAGACAAGAGAACATGGGTTGGCTCCATGTCCAAGGGAGTGGGACAGGCACACAGGAGCCTCCTTTCTGCTGCAGGCTGCCTTTATTGGCAACAGCAGCATTAAATAAACCCACCAAACAGACAACATCATGATGGGGGCAGCTAAGAAGGAATCTTGTCCATCTGCTCCAGCTGAATTATCTGCTTCTACCCGTTGCTTTGGGAAAAGGCGACGTATGGTATGGTGCTGCCATACCCTACATTCCCATCTGCTTCCAGGAGCAGGGTGAAGCAATGGTCCCTGTATCTCTTCTTGGGGTTCTAGCGATCAGCTTGCACTGCTCAAAGTGATATTTTTTAATATACCTGAAAGACAAGCACTTGAAAAAAGGAGGCAGATGAAACAAGTGCTCAGAGCTCTTTGCTACTGTGCCATCATAACTATGCAAATCTGCAAAAGAATTGATTGCTAAGCAGAGTAAAGGAGAAGCCATACTCATGTTGTTCTGTTTAATTGTGCAGGTGCTTTCGTACACAAATATTTGTCAGCCAAATCCTGGGAAATGTTTATTCCTTAAGTCTATAAACTAGAATAATAATAAGAAGAAAGCAATGACACAGTTCTTAGATAGTGGAAGCCAGAAGGAACTCCATTTTTCATTTTTATTACAACAGTAGAGGGTTTTTTTCTTTTTCTCTCTTTTTTTTTTTTTTTTTTAAGAAGTTCTTCAAGGTGATTCATGGTGTTAGTACTTAAAGAGATATATGAACCCAAGGCTACACATTTAAAAAGCCTGAGAAACTAACTTCAAGGAGAGATCTCTGAACAATCAATTTACGCAGATATGCTATTGCAACTGGGTGGGTTTGCTTATTTATTTATTTTATGGTCAAAGTGATATCAAAATGCTGCGGGATTGGCTGAGTGCTGCTTAAAGTTTGAGCTGATGTCAGAAAGTGCCAGGCAAAATGACAGGGGAAAGTGCATCCCTTATTCATCTCATGCAATGATGGCTGTTTTGTTTGGAACCACTGAAATGATGCAAATAGAGCCATTTTTTTTAATGTTTCACAGCAGTCTCTTCCCACGCTCTGTTGCTCAAAAGGGCACCCCACAGACAAAATTTGATTTATGCTATTTTTGATTTATATATGTGTTTTTGTTTACTTAGCTTATGAAGCATTTTTTTAATATCTTTGCAATTCCCTTACCCATGCAGTCAGTAGCTTTGTGCCATTAGTATGTATAACAGACAAATATTTATCTACTATATGAGCAGCCATTCTGTTCAATTCCTGAAATGTTTAAAATATATCAAACTGGTTCAACACCAAAAGCATTTTAAAAAACAGCATCAGCATAACATCAAGTTGGTTTGGCCAATAATTCAGTAGTAGCTGTTTGTTTGCTTTGGATTTGTTTTGGGTTTGTTTTTTGTGTGTGTGTGTGTAAGCAGGATGGGGTGTTTTAGTCAAGAAGTAGTGGGGACAAAGCAGGGCTGAGGTTCTTTATCCCCTTCTATCCCTGGCCCAGGATTTACAGCACATATCTGAGACATCGGAGGGAAACTCCTGTATGAGGCATTGGACCCTGGATTTCTCTCCAGGCAAAGGGCTGCTGCAAAGTGTGGCGATTGCTTGATCTGCCCTGCTGGCACTTTGCTGCTGGGGATAAGGGACAAATTATTCACTATACTGGGCTCTGAAACTCAGATCATCTCATCTCCCTGCTGTTTTTGAAACACCTGCTCTGTGGGGTGGGTTAGCAGGGGTAATATTTGGTGTAGCAGCTGCATATAGCATCAACAGGAAAGGTGAAACAAAATTCTGCTTAGGAGGACTTGGTAGACTGTTGGTGCTGGCCGTTCCCTGGAAAAAATGTGCTCAGGTACATCCCAGGAAAAAAGGGGACAGGTCCCAAATCTTCCAGCTCTTGTGTGCTTGGATCTCAGAAATGTACCAAAGGGAGAACAGGGGAGGAACTGGAATTTCTGTGGTTCCTTGGTTTTCTTTCCTTAGAAACAAAACAAAATGTGCATTTTTTTATGTACTTAGAAGTAAATCTTACACTCAAGTCAATGTGATTTGGTGAGAGTTGTATTCAGAAGGACATACAAACCAAGGAGCAGTCAGTAGTCGGCCCCATCATACAATATCAGGTCACCAGAGAGAAAACAGTGAGGGAAAAAACAAATCCAAAAAGTGTTCAAATTGCTGAGCCGACCAGCAGTGCTTTGTCTGTAATTGCCTTCTGTGGGTAAGAGATATTTAAGGATGCACTTACAGCAAGGGAGCAAGTTGGACCAGATTGGCCTCCCAAGAAACGAAAAGGCAGAACATGCTCCCAAAAACTTCACCTTTAAAATTACATTTCCATGGACTGTGAAGCAAAAGATATAATTTGTTCCTTCTCAACACTCTTCATGCCATTGTCTGTGCAGATTAATTATTCTGTGGCCACAACATACAGTAAACTTGGGGTGGTCGATGAAGTATTTCAGTTACTGCTCCTTATATGCTCCTGCTATTTTTCTTTCTTGCCAGCTCAAGGTAACATCTTGATCAGCGCCAGTTTGTTTGATGTCAGGACCAGCACAGTGCTGGCTTGACATGTGCACTAAACACTCTGACAGCAGCTAGGAAGTTCATTGACGCTGGTACGGCAAGAAATGAATGGACTCCAGAAGCAGCAAAATGCACTCTTAGTACATCACAGTGGAGGCTTCACTTTCCCGTGAGATACTGGGCTATTACTTGTCTGTGAGACACACTTCAACACATCGTGTCAAACAGCAGAATCATGAGAAAACTTGCGAAGTATTCCCATTAAGGCTAATTGATTTTTAAATACTCTATTATCCAAAGTTGGCATCTAATTATTTCTTTCAAGATCCTGACACGTTCCTAGTAGTCACAAGAAGCAATGATTGTTCAGGATGTAGCACTGTGGTGGGCAGCAGAGCATCCGTCTGAAAGGGAAAGACGAAGCTTTTTGTATTTTTTTTTACTGACTTGTCTGAGGCTGCTGCAAGAGGAATTGTGCAGTAAAAGATGTGTGAGATGAACGGATGGGAAGCTTGGGGTTGTAGTCAGGCTCCAGCTGGACTAAGATTTCTATACAGAGATCAAACTGTTCTGTCAGATAATTTATTACCTTTCTCAAACAAATCAAGTTGGCCGCAGGGTCGTTAATGTTTATAGTAAAGTTCTAATTAAGCAAATATAAACCTTATGCTCAGCAGAGATCACATTAAAAAAGAAAATAACCACAGACCCTTTCTTGTACTATACTCTCCCTCTGATTTCATGATGACAGTATTAATTGACTAACAGCAACAGGAATTAGATTCAATGTTGGAGATACATCAGGGCCAGCCAGGGTAGTTGTCCAGAGCAAGCACAGATTAAGTACAGTGAGATGCTCAGCCTGACTCTCCTCTGGCTTGTATTTTGAGCAGTTGTTTCTGTCTGTACACAAATGGTGTGAAATGCCACTAAATTAAGAAGCTGCTTTTCAAGTGCTCTGCAAATGACTTCCCAAGGTGTCCGTGCTGTGGGACGGGCGACTGGGAGCTGCTCCTCCCGGCTCCTCCTGGTGCTCATGTTCCGAGCAGCTTGCCACTGAGAACTCCTTTTGGTATTAAGGAAGTGATAAAGGAAGAACAATAGCAAGTAATCTGTGCGATGATTTGGCGCCCCTATGACCACACATGAGAACACAGCTCTGAAGTGCATGTGTCCTCTGTAGAGAGGAGTGCCACAACGTCAGCTTTGTAGCAGATGGAAGACTTCTCCCCATTAAAACACACAGAAAAATCAAAATATTCTATCTATCTAGACCATTGCTGTAAAATATGGTCATGCAGCTCATATTTAATCACAGAAAAAGACAAACAAGCTGAAATTGCTCAGATTTTAACAATTTGTTCTTTGAGATAGTACAATTTCTTCTCAATACCCTGACTTGTTGCTTCATACTTAATGTTCACTCATTCAGGCCAGCCAAAAATAAAGTATTTCCACAGATTAAAACTGCCTCGAACACATATGGGTTTGGTTTAAAAGAAATAGATGGAGTTTGAAACTATAACTGTTTCAGGAAATGAAATACAGTTTTGCGTTTTTGTAAGGTCTTTAAATATTTTATGAAGTACCAATGTTTGCTTGTATTTTTTTTCTTTAATACCATGTTATGTATTTCATTATGTACTTTAGTTGGAAAGACACCAAAAGGAGGGGGAGAAACAATCTTACACCTATGTACAGAACTCAGTTACCAACCTGTATGATTATAAGAGGAACATAAGGACACAACAGCAAATAGTGTTAATTTATTGTCTTTATTTGTGACACATATTTCTTTGATTAAAAATATACAAATAGTTGGTAAGGGAACATTGCCCCGAATAAAATGAAGTAACTGTATTGCCTAGGTATCTAATAAATGTTCTGTAACAGTGTCCTTTAACCTAATTGCCTAATTACCTTTGCTGCTTATCTGGAGACACTCAAAAAAGGTCTTCAGGACAAATGACCATGTTGGCCTCTTTAGGAGTCTTCTGCATCATGTGAAGGTAGATAAACAGGTAAGCCCAAACCAGTTTTGGCATCCACATGCAGAAGCACACACTGTAACTACAAAACAGCATGTTCTGAGTCTGTGTTTTCTCTGGGTAGTAGTAGCAAGAACACTGTGTTCATTTAAATTAAACCAGTTCCTTGGATAATAACAAAGTAATTAAAGAAGCCACCGAGGAAAAAGAGCCAATTTATTTGAATCATGTTCATAAAAACTACAACATGAGCCTGAAGGTAGAATATAATGTAGTGAAGATGGCAGATTGATGATTTTTAAAAATGCATCTTGATATTAATTTAAATTATTGTCTCTAGTCCGAGAATAATAATGGATGTGAATATTTAATTTTATGATAGGAATGATTCCTCTAGTTAAGTCAAATTCAGATAAAAAGCTGTCATGTTTGTTGTAAGTCCACTTGGTCTGCAAAACAGTATATTAAAATCTGGTCATTTTCATGTATTCCTATTTCCATAATTCTCACTGTAATTGCAAGAAATGCAGGCACTTCACTAGATGAGTTCAAATCAATGTTGTTTGATCCTGCGACATGTCAAATGGAGCACAAGAAAAATTGCACTTGAAATCATGGGGAACCTCCTATTCTGTAAAATGTCCCCTATGGTGAACTTAAGGTTCTCCTATCAGTCATAACTAGAGGTCTACACAAGACAGAAAGGAAAGGTTTAACAAAGTTTCACTGATGCTCATCTGGTTTATTTTTATTATTCATTCATTGAATCATGGATGATAAAACACTTTTGCTAGATATTTTTTAAGAGTTTCCCTAAAGAATGGGCCATCCATAATAGCCTAGCATCAAAACACAAATCAGGATGACTTATTTAATTTTCTGTAACTATGACAAAGTGGTCACATGTCTGTTCCTTCTACCTATGCTATCCAACCTCTTAACATGGGAGTGACGTACTTTCGTTCAGGGAAAGCTCTTACTTTGGGAATAGTAGGCTTCATCTCCACCAGAGAATGCAGACTTTGGTAAAATGTTTCTCTTTTATTATTGTTAATGGTGACAAAACGAGTTTCGAGAGAGCACTGAGGTGCAAAAGAACCAAAGTGACAACCATTACAAGTGGTAACCTGTGAGTAACGCTGTAACCGTCTCCTGTGTGCTTCTTTGGGGCTCACTCCGCATAACACATAACAAGTTTCTGTTGATTTTTTCAAATTTTGCTAACACATGCTACAGAGGTCTCCTGTGCCCGTGTGCCTGTGCAGTAGCACTCTATGGAGACTTCCCTCGCTATCCCCAAGCTTGGCGGTCCCAGTGCAACTGGGGGATTCCTGGGAGCTAGCAAATTATACGGTTTGCTAATTTATACTAACATTACACCCATATGACAAGGAGTCAAGGATCTGAGGATTCATATTAATACTATATCACTGCTTTATCATTTAGGCAGAAATATCTAATGCTTAATTCAGGGAGGGAATCTCAGTATTTCTATCAGTACCTAAACTCAGGGTTTTTTTCTCCTCAATAATCTGTCCTGAATACATCATTTCAGTTCATCTGCCACCTACCATCAAACCTGGTATTATAAGGCAAGCCCATACAGAATCCACTTACAAGTTCATTCATGTTAATCCAGGGTCAGAGGAGGCACAGACACAGGCCAGGGCACGCTGCTGAATCTGTCTCACTGGCACTGATGGATGACTGGCACAGAAGGGCTGTCGCTGTCAATGGATACAAGGGAGAAATCCATTCTTATTCTCCTTAATATCTTTGCAGTATTTGTCACTGTTGACCTTATGTCAAGTCTGACAGGTGGCATGAATCCAAAGTAAGTCTTCAAGCAGACAAAGACCCATTCTTTCTCTAGTCCCTTTCAATGTCTACATGAATCCAGCTACAAAGTGAACTGGATTTAAAAGCCAGTGATATACAGATGGCACAGAACTGTACTTCACCTTCCTTACATATAAATTCTTTTTTATCACTGAGGTTTCTGAGTGCTTGGATATGGTCCAGTGCCTTGATTTTCTAGAATAATGACGATCTCTGCAGCAGGAATAACTTATTGCAATGCAGGATACAAAGCTTATCCATGCAGCAGAAAGTCAGGCACAAATAGTATTTTAGCTGTGGATAATTCTTTTAGGGTTCTGGTTACGAAACCAAAACGAAAAGAAATAATTTTGTGTAAAATACTACAAAGCAGTTATTGGGAGTACACAGTATACAGTAATACTCAATATACTCAATAATAAAGTACTGAGTATACAGTAATTTCTGAGGATAAAATAAGACATAGCTCTACTGTCTTGAATACTTGGGGCATGAATGGATGCTTCATTATTGCATTTGGGTTTCCTTATGGACAGTAGACAGAAATATCACACACGCTTAAACAGAGGTCACAGCACCAAGCGTGTCAGAGCTCAAGAAGTTTTTGGACAACGCTCTCAGGTACATGGTGTGATTCTTGGGGTGTCCTATGCAGGGACAGGAGTTGGATTTCAGTGATCTTGATGGGTCCCTTCCAACTCAGCATATTCTATGGTAAATACTTTCACCCTATTGCAAATCACACTCTGATGAACTGCTTCATTACACTCCACCAGTAAGCATTACATCCTGATTGATGACAGATAAAAGCTGGCCCCAAAAACCCATCTGGCTGCCCACAGCAAAGTCAGTGAACATTTCATAATAAAGTTCTGCCTTGCATCATACAGGTTTTAATCCAAAATAGCAAGCAAAGGGGAATGTGAAACCAAAGAAGCGCTCTGGGTCACTGCTACTCTGTCTTACTTCCTTGAATTTTAAACCATAGGTGTCCCACACTGAGCAAAACACAGCGTCAGATTTGCTGTCTAAGCTTGGCTTGGCTCTGCTCAAGCCTGGGATTTGTTTTACAGTTGAACTGAAGTTAAATAGGTGAAGTTCTTTGACCTTAACCCTGGCACTTACTAGGTATGAACCAGTGTCTACAGAGCTTCTAGAACAGGGCATAAGTCATACTTCTGAAAAGTTTTGCTCTTTGGCATATAATTAATTCTGGGCTAATTTTGACCTATAAGGCCCACCCCACTTTGAATCCTGTATATATTAAGATCATTGCATTTCAACTTGACAGATAAAGTATTTAAAGAGACAAGACTTGATGTGTACATCTGGCTGGGGGTAAATGCACACAGGATGGGCTTGCAACTGAGCAACTGCCAGCTCACCATCTGGTATGATCTATGAGGGAGGGTGATGTCAAAGTGCACCCTTTTTGCCAGGTCCTCTGAAAATTTGCACCTGCATCTCAGGACAGGACAACTTCAAGAAAAATAGTTTCGTTATTTAGAACTACTTTCTTACCCTCTGCTTAACAGCGCCCAGGTCTGTTTTTTCTCAAGACCTGTTTTAAGACTCATTTTCTTTCTCAGGTGTCATTTTTCCTTCCTTTCAGAGGAGGTTTTTGTGACAGACAAAGGCTTTCTTGCGTTGATGAAGCAGGTTTGGCTACACTGGCTAACATGGGATTAGCATTCGTCTAGCAACAGGGATGCTCTGTGACATGTCTCAAGGGCAGCTGTAGAAAGAGTACCTTGTAAAGGGATTTTATACATCTCTGGTAAAGAGTGCAACCTTCTGTATTTGCAGTCCGTATATACACAGGGTGAATAGTGTCCCTTTGTAAAGTATTTCTGTAACTTTCTTTCTCTCACCTCTGCTACCTAATGGTTCTGCTGTTTTTCAGGCTCTCTATATCCATCCAAGTGAGACAGGATTTCCTGTAAAACTAACACATCTGGAGCTGCCTTTTTTTTCAATTTCAGTGGGGCAATTTATTTACTTATTTCAAAATATTCCCTTCATGAAGCTCTTACACAGGGTCTACCATTAAAGTTCCTGCTACCTTTGGCAGGAGGTGGGTTTGACAAGTATGAAGAGTGCCATGAAAAGACAGTTTCTTTTCCAATAATTGCATCTAATTAAGGATTTCAAGTTTTCTGAAAGCCTTGCTGTTCACTCACATTACATGAGACTTTCCCTCTCTGCCAGTATCACTCATAGACTTTTAAGAGAATAAGGGTAACTATGCTAGTAAAGGTATCCGGGCCCTGGGGGTGCACCCACAGCCCTTTCTGGCCATGCCTTTCCTGGGGTCTTTCCCCACACCTGACCATGGCCCAGGACCTCTTTTCAGCTCAGCCTAGGGCTACCAGACCCTGTCCTGTGCCATGTCACAGGGTCAAATCTGCCCAAATCTGCCTCTCCTTGTTTTGCCTTACAGCTGATTTTTGCAAGATACTCCCTGGAAATCAATTCAGTTTTAACCTTGCTGATATGATGTCAAATGTTCTCATTATTCATAAATATTTCCAGTTCTCTTCTAGAAAGAAAAAAATGGTGCTACTATATATTCATTTTGTTTTTCTTCTGGTTACATGATTTGTAGACTAACTCTACTTTGTGATAGGTAAAATCAGGTAAAACACAATGAAGACTTCAGTTTCATGTGCAGTTACTGTAATGTCAAAACCAAGAGGGAGAATTATATGGATAATATACTGCAGTACACACCAAGGTTTCCTTCAGAATGCTTCTTCCCCACCCACGAACTTTCTTTTCCTATATGGGGTGCAACAAGCCTAGCACAGACATAGGAAACACAGACAACATAGACACTACAGCTAGCTCTGTTAATAGCTGTCCTGTTGTTTTGTTACATCGCACTTCTGAAGCATCGTATGATCTCAGGCATTGGTTTAAGGTGTCAGATAAGGGTTCTGCAGAACAGAGTTTTGCATCCACCCTTTGCAGATATTGTTTCACCTACATTGCCACATCTGGGATACCGAACAACACAATCATACACTCAATTCTGTACTTCTTGACACTCACTGAAATCTCATTTCCAGAAATAGATATCTCTACTGCTTTTTGGTCTTTGGTAACAGGATAACATGGTTTTCAGAACAGAAGACATAAACAGCCAGCATACCAGCTGACCACAAGGAATACTAGCTTAAACTTTGATTTGCAAGCCTTTACTAGTAGTGTTATTTCCACTTAACTACTATTCACTGATTTGCAAACCTTTATTAGTTGTGTTATTTAATTTTGTATTAACTTAAGAATTTTCAGGTGATTTAGTTATAATAATTTATCATTTTAACCCAATAGGTCTTCTTGTTTCTATTATTGCCTATGCTTTTGTCATCTTCCCAGCCATGCTTCAGACTCTTCAGGCTACAAAACAGCCAGCAGCAGCAGACAAAATAATGAATATCGCTTATAATCACTGCAACATGAAGTAAATAAATAATAGCTGACAACAACTAATAAAAAACCCCAATAAATGATTAGCCCAAAGTTTATGTAGAGCAAACTCACATTTCAAGTTCAAAAACTTTGAATTTCCCTTTGATAGTTCAGCAACTTTAATTGCCAGTGATCACAATGAAAAATCAGGAATGTACTGGGCTGCAACACGGTTGTGTCCCCACTGTGAACCGCGGGCAGCGTCGCGCAGTATTGAACTGGTCACCCCTTTCTGGGATAACAAGAAACCTCATCAATAGGGGAGTGCCTTGGGATTAAATGCTACCAAACTGTTTCACACTCCCAGCTATTACCAATTCCACCTCAAAATACAAAATGTACAATGCTTTCCCCTCTGCAGGGTCTCTCAAAAGACTGATAATTGTATTTGGTCAAGTTTGAAACACAGGTTAAGTGAGAATGGATGCCTTTCTGTGTCCTTCAGGAGTAAGTGCCTCAGACCCAGACTGATTGCTAACATTGCCCGCGTGTATGACTGAGAGACACACAGGTTATTTATAGATGCCAGAAAGCAGAATTTTAAGCTTGGAGGTAATTCTTGCACGTCAAAGTACGTTTCAGAACTAAATATTTAAATTCCCTTTTCCCTAGAGAAAAATAAAAGAAACTCAATAAATTTTCCCTGTGGAAATTTGATTTTGCAGAAACTGCTTTTCTGTCACAAAAGATTGTATTGAAAAAGCTCTTGAACTGCTCTGGGTGCTCACATTAAAGTAAGGAAGAGAATATGTATCTGCTTAAGCATTTCACATGAATGGACAGAAAGCCTTAGATTATTTTTCAAGAATGGAACAATTCGCTTTCAAGAGCATTTATTTCTTTGCATCAAATTTGAAAATAAACTAATCCTCTTTTTTTTTTATTTCATAGTACTAATTTTTTTCAACTTCATTATTAAAGTTTATTTTAAAAAGAAAACAGTCTAATTGTTTAAATAAATGCTCAGAATTGTTCTGTGTAGTAATGTGTGAATGAGGAACTAACAGGACATAGCTCACAAAGTTTGCTGTTGGGTATTTTGCAGTACGGAAAACAGATCAGATTTCCCTTCACATTGGGTTAAGACCCTATGAATGAAACTCTAGGATGAAATGTAGCTGATTTCATTTATTGCAACATGTTTTAACTTTTGTCATTTGTTGCTTTTTCCATTGGCCATGTGCAGTAAGTTTTTTCAGCTGTTTCACCTCCTTCTCTAGAACATGTTTTTTAAAGGACTGAAAATAGTGGCTTTTCCCTGTGACAGTAAAATCCTCATTTATTAACCTACAGCAGCTAAATCACTCTTTCAAAGAATGTGGCCAGAATTTAGTAACATGAAGAACCCCAGCCAAGGAAAATTCAGTGGAAGTATAATGATTTTATTGGATGGTAACAAATACAGACACTCTCACAGTACCACTTGATCTGTTTGGAGAGACTATGCAAGTCAACAGTCTGCCCAGAATTTACCATTGACCCAAGGAATAACCTTGAACAAGGTGTCTTGCCCTCTCTCCACAATGGTTTCTCCTGCCATAATTTGTCTGCTTGGCTTGTTAAAGTAATTCACATTTTGTCTTACGCGTTTGTGTAGCATCTTTTACACAGTCAAGTTCTGCTCACAGTCGGAGCGAACTGGTGAAGTCAATCTATACTTAACGAGGATAAGAGTTGTTCTGCAGAAATACCAAAAATTTAGAACCTTAAAAATGGCAATTGCCATTATTAAAACATTAGTCTTCTTCCTGTGTGGGAAATTGTGCAGAGAAGAAGTGAATCTGTGGGAACTGCTCTGAAGTCTACAGACATTATACCTTGTTGGTATGCTATGTGCTATGGATTTTGCCCTACTGTGGTTCTAACTTTGCCTCCTAATTCACCTACCATGCACATAAGTGACATCCTGAATTTCAAAGTTGGCAGTCCTCTGCAGAAGGAGAGTCTGAGGAGATGTGGTTCACCACTGTGCTATGATTTGTTTGAATGGGATAGTGAGTCATAGATGACTGGATGCTTATGAGGTTCACTGCAATGTCCTCTTGGCTACTTTTCCAGTTTCTACAGAGCAGTCTAGGGAAGACAAATGAGTGCCTCCTACTTCTCAGGAGTCAAGGCAAGGCAGAGCACACAGGCAGCAGGCTTCCTTCTGCCTTCAGTGAGGTGTGGGCTGTTCACTGCCACCTCCCACTTGAGATCAGCACTGGCTGTGGAGCGCATTTCTTCCTCTCTGTATGTATCTGCTGTCGAAGAGGCTACTTCAGTGCCCTGGAAGAATGGAGCAGTGTCAAAGGAGCTCATCCGGATCAGCTCTGCCTGATCAAAGGGGCAATCACTGCCTCTCACTTTTACTACATTTTGCCTGCATGACCATTCAAGATAAACTGACTGACTGATAGCAGCAATTTTGGTGGAGGCCTTGTGATCACTTAGACCATGATTCTTTTCAGAAGTGACCAGCAGAGCATGGAGATCTTGGGTTTGATTGAGGAGTGGCCATTTTGAGTGGTTCCTGCTCTGGTGACACGCATGT
This sequence comes from Struthidea cinerea, assembly GCA_013397865.1. NCBI lineage: Eukaryota > Metazoa > Chordata > Aves > Passeriformes > Corcoracidae > Struthidea > Struthidea cinerea. The sequence continues at coordinate 114,944 of VZTI01002258.1, read as the reverse complement.
TTGAAAACTTGCAGTATTAAATTCTTCCAGATTGGAGAACTGCAGTGCAGCATATGTAGAGATCATGAACTCCTGCTGTGGCCACAGACTTGCAGAGCATGGCTCAAGTTTTGCCAGTCTCATGCTCACAGACTCAAATTAAAGACTGACTCCTTGAGCCTTCTGTCAGTCCTTCCTCCTGACACCACACAGAATAAATTACCTCCACGCTCTGTGGCTTGTTCCTGATCTCATTCTTTCTCCCATCTGAAAGGCATTTTTAGAACCCTTTTCCACAGCACATCACATTATAATGGAATAAATTTTTTTGTTCAATTTTTTTTTTTAATTGGACATGCTGGGAAGTAGCTTTGTATTTGGTTTTGAATTATGGTTTTCTCAAGCCTGATTATATGAGAAATCCAAACATTTCTTATCAAAAAAGGAATAATTTCAATGCAATGTAAATGCTCTGAGTTCATCTGCAACAAATCTGTGCAGCCAGAAAACTTGGGTATCACTTTTTCAGGCCTGTAATCCAGGGTCCAGGCACAAGTAGATAGAAACGATAGAATGATAGAAATAATCAGCTGCACAGTGAGGCATGTCCTCTGCAGTGTTTCCATGTGCCTGCTAGCACATATGAAAATTAACTGGACCAAATCAGATGGGTTAGAACAAGACTTACTGGGTGTTTAGTGAGTCAGTGTACCTCTTGGGAATGCTCTCCACGAGACACCCAGGGCAGAAAATGAATTTACAATTGTGCAGTTGCCCTGGAAGGATATACATGATAACTTGGTTTGCCAACTTGTTACTGGGCAAAGCTTCAAGCTGCTCTCGATTCTGGCCTTCCCTTCAGTTTTGGTTATTCTGACATCTATGGGAAGTGTCACAGCTGACATCTGGAAGTGCTGAGTGAACAAACCGGTCTAAAGCAGCCACAACATGGGAGCAATGAGAGGACTCTGTGTCCTGAAACAGCCTTCTAAGAGCTTCCTTTGACATGATCAGGTGTACAGCCTGAAGGGGCATTAGATTATCTCACTGGATCTCCCAGTTCAAATGGTCTGTTAACCCAGTTCTGCTTTATTACCCAGTAACCCTTATACTGAGGGTTGGAGGGTTGACTACCATTTATGAAAGGGTGGCCAATCAAGCACCGACCAGGCATCCAGTGCTGGCTAAGTTTCCAAGAGATAGAGGCTCTACCTCGATGGTTTGATCATTCACAGTATTAAATGTTACTTTATTTATATTGCCCATACACCTGTCTTCAGACATTACTTTCTGTTAGACTAAACGGGGACTTTAATGGGTTCTTTGGGATTCATCATCCAATCACCACTCTAGTCTCCATGCCATTTGTCAGTCTGTCTTATCAAAGAATCTGAATGAGTTACAGGATTTTCTAGCATATCTTCTCTAGGCTTCACATGAAGCTTAAGACTTTTTTCAAACTTTAAATTTCCAATTTAAAACTGTGTACACAGGGCCTGAACACATTTCCCATCATTAATCTTTTCTGTATTCTGGGACATGTCACCTCTTTGGCCCACCAAGTTACAAAGCTGAAACTAGATTCTTCCTGGCATTGCACTGAGAGGTCTTGATTAATTTCTGTTCATCTTCTACCCTTGAATCTTCTTCTGAGTCCCCAGCTTCCAAGGTGTCATCTCTCATCCTGCAGATGTATCTTTTGTGCTTCTTAATGTAAAGATGTAAAACAGTGGAGCCAAATAAGTAAGCAGTCCAGATAATTTTGAGTGTCTTATTCCCATCATCAAATGAACAATTTAAAAAATGTCTTCTTTGGAGCTTTAGAGAAGATAAAAATCTTCATTGCATAAGTGCACTTGGGATCAAAAAACTGAAATGAAAATATTTGTAGATATTCATAGATTCTCACCTGGCATCTTATCCCTGGATTTCCAAGCAGGTGTGAAGGTGATTCATAAATATGTGAAACATTGCAAAGCCGAAATAATTAGAAATTTAAAGGACTGTCTGACTAAAACCATAACCTCTTGTATTTAATGCACAGTTTATGGATAAAAAATAGATACGGTTTTGCTGATTTTCAAGCTATACATTTTCTTCCCCCTTTTCTCCCTCCCCAGTTTGATAAAATTTACTGAAGTGACACATGAACATTTCCACATTGTGACAACCATGGTTAAAACATGCAAATTCAAGGAGTGGTTGCAGAGAAAGAGAAATGGAACATTACTTAAAGAAAAAAATCCCAGACATCCCAGAAAGCAGTCAAATATTTATGCAAAATGAGTGTAGCTTTATACACTGGCATAGAACAACACAATGCTCTGTCTCACACAATACTGTCATTCATGTGCGCACATACTGCCACAGGCAAAAGTCCCACACAATGTATTTTTATACAATTGCTAGCATATTTCATTACAAGTTGTTTTTTTAATTCCCTTATGCAGGGGATTCTCATGATAGAGACATTCTGTCTCCCCAGAGTTTCCTAAAAGGAAGGAGGGTTGCAGTATAGAAACCAGAGAAAATTATGGAATAAAACATTACATTTCGGTTTTAACTAGCATTAGCAAAGAATAATGTTATAGCAATAACAAAGGAGATGGAAAGAAACTTCTTCCCTTAAGAAAACACGCTGAGTTCTATTGTGTGTTCTCAGAGCTATCATGTAAGCAATTAAAAATACAATGCAAAATAGAAGAATGGCTAGTATTAAATTTATGATACACAGCACACTAGGACCTTGAAATCTGTTAGTGTAAACAAGAACGGGAGCATACCTCTGCAACTGAAACACAGAGCAGAATGACCTTTCTACCCCAACAAGCAAATATGTGGTATAATTCTACCCACCCAAGTAACAAGTGATATGATGACAGGAAATGGCCTCAAGTAATGCCAAGGGAGGTTTAGATTGAATATTAGGGAAGATTTCTTGACTGAAAGTGTTGTCAAATATTGGAACCATCTACCCAGGGAAGCGGTAAAGTCACCATCAGAGGAGATATTTAAAAGATGTGTAGATGTCCTGCTTAGGGACATGGTTTAGTGGTGGACTTGGCAGTGTTAAGTTAATGGACTATGTTAAGGACTTGATGACCTTCTAAGTCTTTTGCAACCTACATTACTCTACAATTCTACTTTGAAAGAATATCAAAAGGCAAATTTCCAAAGACTTAAAATTTGGGCAAGGCTAAAGAACAGCATATGAAATACTTCACTTTACTTATCTTGAAAGTAGCTGTGATGCAGAAGCCATGGCTGAACACACAGCAATCATATGCACGAGTCGAATCCTGGACTCTGGGCTATTAAACTGAAGCCCTGTGCACATCATTATGAAAAGAGGGCTTCGGTGGATCGATGCCGCGTTTATTCCGCAGGGTCCCTCGCGGACACGCTCGGGCGGCGCTCCGGCAGCACCTACGCGTGCACACGACCTCACCTTCGCAGATGTAGGCGAACAGCCACTCACACACACAGCCTAAGCACGAACCGGAGACGAAGAGGCGAGAGGGGTTCTCTGCATGTAATTCTGAGGCATTTAATGAAACCCACACACTCGAAGGAAGCAGGGACAAAGAACCAAGAATGAAATGCACGCGTGGTTTTATCCCGAAGGGTGCCAGAGGCGGGCGAAGCATCAGAAGCCAATGGTCTGAGGGCTAGGGGGCAGAGGCAAGGCTGAGTGACATAACAGGAGCCAATGGGAGAAGGGATGGGAGGAGGACAGAGTCAGTGACCAGTGGAATCTCCATAGAGGGAGAACTTTCTAGCACAATGGTTTAGGGACAGACCACTTTCAAAGCAACATGGGGGGTGTAAAGTGGACTTTGCCACCGCAACACATCATGGGCAGTCTTTACAGGTCATTGGTAGTACCTGGCCTCAATGGTCCTTGTTCCAGCACTTGGAAAGCCTGTGAGTGAGGAAGGAATTACATATACCAGAAAATTATGTGGCTTTCCCTGTTCTACCCTCCCAAACTGGACTGCCCGTCTTCACTCAGCATGGGTTAGAAATCAGAAATATGGGAGCATTGTCTGGTTCTTTCCTGTACAAATAGACTAATAATTTCCTGGGGAAAAAAAAATGAAATAAATCCTCTGTGGAAGCATCTAGTGAGGAACCAGCTGTTTGTTCTTCTCTGAGATACCAGAGACAATGAAATGATGAAATCTGCACACAAGACAAAGTCTGCTTCATAAATGAATAAAACATTGGTTTTAATTCCTCTGTGGAGGCTTTTCTGTGAAATCCAGGTGTCCTTTCCATTGAAACTCTCAGAAGAGGAAAAAATCACACTATTCATTACTCCAGGCACAGTATTTGCATAGAACACTTTTCATACTGTGGCTCTTGTCAAAATATCTGTCGCTGTGCCACATCAGCTCTCTGCCACTATGTACTACTTGTGATACCCTGACATGTGTTTCCTGTGTCCACTACACTCCAGCATGCTTAACATCCTATATCACGCATCCTCTTCCCCTTTGCAAGATGGTTAAGATTTTTTTTCCTTCCTCTTCCTGACAGCCATCTTATCTTGCTTAAAATCCATAAATTTGTATAAAAACTTCTGTTCTTTATTAGAAGGGACACACTGAATGATTTGAAAGTGGACCCCCTTTACAGTGGTTTTTTGTCAGATCATTTTTCTGACACTTTTCCCAGTGGTTCATAGATACTTGTTTTGGGGGGAATAAGTTGGTTTTGTTAAATTACAGGGCCTTCACATAGATTTCAGTGTTATTATGAAGCATAGAATAGGTATGGTTTAAACAAGCCAGTTCCTGTAACTTCATGCCTTTTAAATGCACTACTCCTCTTTTCTATCCTCTTAAATCATTTATGTACACATCAACATTGAACACACCATACATTCCTCATGTAGCAACACACAGGACACTTACAACACTGCGAGCTAATTAAAGCTACAGGGTAAAACTCTGACCCTGTCGAAGTCAAGGGGAATTTTGCATCTTACTTCAATAGAGCAAGTATTTCACCCTGAGGCCCCTTCTGTCCCCCTCAGTCTTTCTGGCTGTTTGTGCAAAAAGTCCTGGAGAATATCAGGTCTCAGAGAGCCAATTAGCCAGAGACAGCTGTATAACAAAGCTTCCTCGTCAATGTGGAGTGGGCAGCCCTTTGCCTCCAGGAATCAGGCCCAGCCTGGAAGAGGTCTGAGCTGGGATGGAACTGTGGCTTCAAGTGGCAGCCCCCATGGGCAGAAGGCAGAGGAGCTGCTCTGCTGATGCAAGGACACAACTGGGCAAAAAGCTATGTGAAAGTCATTGAAGGTGAGGGGAAAGGGCCTGAAGCTGTGTTGCCCGGGCAAGTGATCTGAGCACTTGAAAGCCAAATGTTTCCCTAATTCCTATTTAAAATGACTACTCCTGACCAGGGGTCCCTAAACTTCTCCACTGGGTGGGACAAACAGCTGCCTCCTGTTGCCACTGAGGAGCAGTACATGATGGCATATCCCCTGGGAAGGACCAGATGTCCTACACATGCAGAGGACATGGGATCTTTTGCTCTTATTTTCTACTTTCCCAGGGGCTCCTCAACACAGAAGACAGAGTAGGTTGCTGGCTGGAGAAATTAATCCTGCAGTGGCAATCCATTCCTAGTTGTTCTGCGTCCCATGGAGTCCTTCAGCCTCTCCCAGCTCATTTAACAGATATGCACTTTCCACGTAACAGGAAACAGGGTGCCAGGCAGGGCTAGAGCAGGGGTTGACCCATCCCCATCTCTGCATGACAGAAGTGAGATGCCACATGGGATCTCTAACCACCAACACCACTGGCTCATGGTTTGTAAACCTTTAAAGTGTGACCTACAAAGGTAAGTGCTTGCATGTACAAACTCTCCAAGCTGAGGTCTGAGTAGCCGAGTCGGGCTAGTTGCTCCAAGTGTAAAGCTAGGTTTTGAAGAATGTAAGTGTATTCTGATCTGAAATACTGAATTAAAACTATATTTCTCCTTGACATATTCTGTTTCAACGGAAAAGATTTTGGCATGATCTGGCCTTAATATTGGACAGTGCATTGCAGATCATGCAGTGATTGCAAGATTGTGCAATAATTACAAGCTGTTGAAAGCTTGGGTGGATATACTGGTACTCACAGAATAGTGTGCTTGGACTAACGTTCTTGGACCAACCTTCTTGGACCGTGGTTACACTTACTGTGGAACTGAACCTAGAGAAGAAAAAGGGTCCTTGAATGAGGCATTAGATAAAGGCTTTTTGGAGGTTTTTGAGATTCTTAAGCCTTACGAAAACCTGAATCAGACATTGTTCACCTTCCAAATGACTGTGCCATTGCCTGAAGGCCTCCTTGGTGCTTGAAGTTCCTTGCTATTTTCACTTTACTTTTCTGTGTGGGAATTGAATGTGAACAAACAGTGTTCATTTTGGGAGTCTTGTGTTGCAAAAGGTCAGGTCCAATTCTATAATTCTATGTATTCATCTTTACAAAGAAGTGTTGTGTTCAATCTGGACACAGAAAGATAATGAAAGCTCTTTAAACTGGTCAAAGGAAGACATGGACTCATTTAGCCAGTTAATTTTGTTGTTTTAAGAATAACGAAGTACTGCTTTTGAAAAATCTTTGCTGAATTTCCTTGAGGAACCTTAGTGAAAATAAAATCAATATACTTGTAAATACTTAAAAAGCTGCCCAAACCATGATGGCATAAAGTTTTTTTGTCTCCATACTGCAATCATTGGAGAGGATGACATAGAAGAGAAGCTCCACTGTATTCTTATAAAACATTTGGATTTTTTTTTCTGAAATACTTTATCAACATAGCAGTATATTAGTCAGGAAGATCAGATTCAGAAAAATAAAGTTATCAAAATGAATGACCATAAGTTTATTTATCCCTGACAGTGTTATTGATGAAATGTTGGAGCATTCAGGATTGTTGGATAAACTGGAAAGAAAGAGCTCTATTCTAGGCCACATCAACTGTGGAAGAGTTGTTTAATAATACCTTTAGAAATACAGACTAAATAATGAGATTACATAAACAGACTTTCCATTAGTTCTCTTTCTAGTGCTATTGCTAGTTAAAAACAATAATACTCTTTTTTTAAAATGATGATATGTTTTGGGATGCAGTAAGAATTCATTTTTCTTCCTAGGAAAGCACAACTGGGACACTATCAGAAGACCATGATAGATGGTCAGAGGTCTCTTACAGGTAGTACAACAACTGCCTTTATTCCTGGTTGTACAAGGAATAGGACTTTCAAAAAGGGATTTCAGGTGCAAAGATTTTTAACCAACAGGGAAGAATTGGTCATCATTTTTCCTGTCAAAGTCACTCTTTTACCTCCTGAATTTCTCAGGCATCTGAGGTGCAGAGCTCAGTGAACTTGCAATCATCATCAGCAGCAACGGGGTTAACTGGATGCAACTCTAGGCAGAAACTGTTAGGCCAAAGTCGGTCAACTTTCACAAAATATCACCACTATGCAATGTACCTCATGGAATGGTCTTTTATTGTAACAAAGTATGATGCAGTGAACCTCATGATTTCTTGCCAATCTTAATTTCTGTCACATGGCTGCTCTGCTTTGTGGGTGATAGAACCAGCTATCCAGAGATACCAATCCCCACAAGTCCAGGGACCTGCTAGGCACAAGCTTTGTCAAACTGAGTATATTCTGAATTGCTGAGACAATCGCAGTCAATAACCCCATGGCATTCAGTGTAAATGTAGAACTTATTTTACAGCAGCTTCAGCTACAAGAGGAATTTTCATGGATTCAGCAAGGCACTAACAAGAGGCATTTTGGAAGAAGAGGACCTTTGACTGAAATGCTCATGCCAGGAGTGTGACTTTCCTAAAGCCCCTTCCTCTAGAGAATGAACAGGTTTTTACTCACCACACTTTGAACAGATGAAAGAAAAATTGCTTTAATCCCATGCTGTAAGCAGTATTGCTCCCACTGTCAGTGGCATGGCTGGCATTTTCAATCTGACCTGTTCTGTGATCCTCTGTGAAGGAGATGTCTTGCATGCTAACCAGGCAGTGGGGAGCTTGAGGACAGTGGCACGGACTGTGATAGACGGGGACCTGCTGTACAGTGTCTGCTGTACATTTGTGAGTTCCCAGAGCAGGACAGATGGATGTGCTGATGTGCTGTATTACAGGGACTGATAAGCAAATGGCAGTGCATTGGTCAAAACCCAAGTCCTTTTTTGAAGTCGTTTGAAGTCAGTGGGTCAGTCACCTGGAAGCACATGGTCAATGCAAACATTCACTGTTCATAGCCTATGATTGCTCTGCCATCACTTTCCACATGGAATCTCCCTGCTATAGTTGTGTGCTATCCTTACAAAAGTTACCTTCAAAATAAAAGTTATTATACCATATTGCTTGTTGAATTGACTGCTCTATTTATCTATTCCTTGACTGCTGGGAAGCATTGATCTCTTAAGATTAGATATAATCACACTTCCTCCTCTATTCTGACCTAAGCATGGAAACAACTGTTATTTCAAGGTTGCAAATCCCTCAAACATGATTGTATTTTGTTCTTGTAAGATGACAGTTGCACCAATGTCTTTTTTGATTAAGCAATGTGAACAGCATCTTATTTTTCATACCTTGTTTGTGGCTTTCTTAATGAAAGGCTGAGATATAAACGGGGTCATGTACTCAGAAGTGTAAAATCATATTTCCTTTCTTATATATGTCATACTTTTCTGATGAACACCACACAAACCCTGGTCTCCTTGAGTGTTGAAAAGATTGATTTTCATCATTGGATAAGGATGGTTCTGCTGCCCAGCCAGCCATCTCCAAAATGCTTGTTCTTTCCACTCTTTCTAGGTATTATAATGAAGTGCTCTGGAGTAATCTAAATTATGTAAATACTCTTTCCTATCAACTATGCTTCTCATCTATTCCCTTAGAGCAAGATTAAAACAGTGAAGGAAGTGTGCTTGATATTCCCTCTAAAATTCTATGCACTTAAACTGCTTTTTTGTGGCTTTTCTACTGGAATGAATTAGGCAAAGCAGAATTAACCTTGTCAGTCACCAAGTCAGTTTCTATGACACAGAGTGCTGTAACTAAGAATACAGAAATAACAAGAGAGCCCCAATGCATTCACCCTCCACCGATTCCTGCATAGAGTATGTAAAGTGCTTTGGGGTGCTCTGAGGAGATAGACCCAATGTAAATGTAAATTAATAGTTAGCAAAGAAAAGCCTTTTTGCCTGGAAGCAAAGGGCAAGGGAAAGTATTCTCAGGCAAAAAGAAGTTTCATGTCCAAACCCATGGATGGTGAGGGAAACTCAGCACATACCTCAGAAACAGAAGCGAAGCACTGAGCTGCTGACTGGAGTGGGTGGACTGAGCAGGAGTTTGAGTAAAGGAAACAGGCTGCTTTAGCACAAAGCAGAGGAAAAGGGAGAGACCGGAAAGATGAAGTGACTTAGAAGGGAGAGAGCATGTACAAAGAGATGTGAAAACTGAGTCCATGTGGTGGTAAACCAGCCTGAACCGCAGAGGACAATTGCCAGATCTTCCTGTTCTGGCTAATTTTGTCTGGTAAAGGCAGATGATAAATGGGAGCAAGGCAACCATGTGCTTTTGAAAGTATGGTATCTGCCTTTCTGCTGATATAAGACCACAGGAACACCCTCTGCATTAAAAAAGGAAACAATTCTAATTTTATATGCACCTTATGTCTTTCTCTCTTGGCTGCCTTCAAGTCCTGAGCAGATACCAGCCCCTCAAGCCCCAGTGGTTATTCCGGTCACATGTTCGCAAACAAAGGGTAGGATGGATGCAGAACACAGCACTTGGGATGCTTCTGATGATGCTCTTGAAGTGGAGAAAGACTAACTTCTTCTCAGACTGGGGCAATCAGAAAAAAGGGGATGAATGAGGTGAAATACCAGCTGTGAACTGTTGGACAATATGAGATATCAGTATGTGAGAGAGTGCAAGGGGTTCTGTGTCAGAGACACCCTCCCAGCCTGGTCCATGCTGCTACTGAGCACAGACAGCAGCTGAGATAACAAAACAGAAATCCCATCATTGGCTTCAGCACTCTGACATAGTCCCAGGACTACTACTGCATCTGGCACTAATTTGGGAACCTCTGCATCACACCTTGTTGCATGGTAAAGACAGGCCCATGGCTCATTGGTTAGCAGGAGCTCTACCAGGAGCTCCACCAGTACAGCTCAGTGATACATTTGCTCTAGAAACTCATTTGAGTTCCTCCTCATTAGTCAGGCTGTTCCTGGAGTAACTTGCTGAAAACTATTCCTGCAGCACACTTAAGAGAGAAGACAGATTCTCTGAAGCAAGAGCTGAGGTTTTTGAATTTTTTTAAACCAAGCAAACAACAATTTCCAAAACTGTAGGGGTTTTAACCTTATCAAACTTTCTCCTCCACCCTCGACTTTGTGGTTTGAATTGACTGTGTTCCTACTTGGTAACTCTGAAAAAATGATGCCCTTTAGGCTTGGCAAAATTCATAGACTCATGTCACCTACTACAGAGCTCTGTTGTGACAGGATGTTCCCCAAATTGAAGATAAAGTGCGACGCGATAACCATTATATTATTATTAGTAACTAGCCATTTCAGTTTTGTGGGGTTGTTTTCTTGCCACATCTGGTTAATGGAGAAAGGAAGTCCTGAATACTCAGAATGGGAGCTAGGGGTGTAATATCCCTCTTTTTTAGGAGCATTTTCTTGCAAAAAATTCAGTGTAACTCAAACAAAAATCTAATTGTTAATGCAGAGCTGATTGGCATAAACAAAAGTGTCTGTAGTCAGATGGAGGGTCCAGCAAGGCTCCATGTATAATTGTTTCCAAAGCAAAAACAGATGACCAGAAGATCTGTCCTATAAAATTTATAAATTAAGTAAATATAACTTTTGTATCAGAGATCAAGTACTCCCCATTAACACTGGAGCACATGACAAATCCAAATGTTTCTGGCAACTTTTCTTAATTCTGTCTTTCTAATAATGACTAAAGTGATGAAAGAATCTTTTGGTGGAAGGAAAGGAGATAAACTTGAGCAAAGCAGGAGCTTAAAGGAGAACACGTTATTTTGAAAGGGCTTGCCTTCCTGAGCTTTAACAGAATAGCCTCGTTTTCATTATAAAATATTGCCAAATTAGAAGAAAAACATATCTCAAAATACCCTTTGTTCTGTGAATGCATGTTTGTGTTACAGCAGCAGCATAGTTATTCTGTGTCATCCCTTGTTGACGAGCCTATTTGAGTTCCAATAATGGAAAACTATCATGTTGATTTGCTTCAGATTAACCTCATCTTCTTGTCATGGTACAGGTATTTCCCATTACAAGAAACAAATATATGGTGATAGGTAAATTATTTTGATAAAGTCTGACAAATATTTTAAAACAGCTGCATAGCTGCTTATTTTATTTTAGAAAAAAAACAATAGCAATACAAAATGGTATCTGTCAGATGTCTTTGGTACTTTTATCATTAGGTGCTGTCATGGCTTTCTACATCTAGCTATAAGCTATGAATGTTTTTTTTCTGTGTTACAAATATAATTTTGAATAGCTTATAATTCTAAACCAATCAGTAAGAAGAGCTGAAAATAGTGAAATCACCAGGAAAACTAACATTAAGGACTGTAAATAATTGCTCTAACCAATTATAATATGTTAGCTTCAGACTACAATAATTTTGTATCCCAGGCACAGAGCTGCTGATTGCTTCTTTTGTGTTTTCCCCTTCAGATGTAGGACCTGGGAAAAGTGAGTTATTCTGATCCTAGACGGACAGCACTAGTGTCACAATGCAGACAGTATCAAAGCATACAGAGGTACACCCTTGCATGATGTTTACTTTATATTTAGCACTTACCAGAAGAGACTCATAGTCAGCACTAGTTCTGGCTATAACAAGACTTAGCTCTTCAGTCCTTTCCAACACAACAATAACTTGTGCAATTGAAACTTTGGAATCCTGTTTCAGAAGGTAGGCTCTGCACTTACTTAAAATGTGTAGATGTTGCAAGCCTCTGTTTATCCACACCCATACGGGTACTGTGGTGGGCACAGGAACTGCCTATTAGGCAAATAAAGTACAAACCCACCTGTGCTAAACACTACCAGCACAGGGCTGGAACTTGAAGGCAGTCTCTGCTCTTTTTCTACAAATCTGCCCTTTTAACACCTTTTGTTTATCAAGGGATGGAGAATATTGGACTGGTAGCAAACTCTTGTGGTTTAAACCCTTTGGACTGCAGTGTGCAGCAGAATGTTGCATTGTGTTTGTCTGGAGTCAAGTCACTGGGGAGAGACATTGAACAAAAATGGGACTATATGAAAAGCCTTGAGATGTTCCATAGTAATACAGAGATGATTTTGAAACTACCAGGAAAACTTGTCAGGGAACCTTGTCTTGGTCTTGGTCTGGTATGAAAAAAATACCCAAACAAACAAAACCCATGCACCTAAATGACAAACCTTATCTCCTCTACAAAGACAGAAGGAGCTGGTGGTTAATGCAGAGCCTTTTAAAACTGAAAGTTATTGCTGTCTGATCCCTAGTTGGTCCATGTGATAATATTTTCTGGTCTCTTTCCAGCTATGATCAGAGAAACATCCAAAAAACCATCTAAAAACTCCAGTACCACGACTAGCAGTTAATGGGCCACCCTCAGAAAACAGAAGGGCTGAACAGCCAGCAAGGCAGAGCCAAGTCCTCTGACGTGATACCTCTGAAATAGGATCTCCTTCCCTTGACAGAGAGCAGGAAGGAAATTCACCTTGTCTCCATCCTCTCCATAGGTGTATCACCGCGGTGCAGTAACAGCTGACCAGCTCATGGCACGCGAGGCTGACAGAGACCCACTGCAGACCACAGCAGCTGAGAATGGGACTCCTCCTCTTGCTCCCACCGTGTCTGCAATCCCTGAGCACTGAACCAAGCTTGCCCCTTCAGTTTATGAGTGTCCTCTTGCACATCCATGATCCCACTCTAGCATCCACTTCCTTTGTCCTACCTGTGTGAGGCAAGCACTTGGAACCAAATGAGGGTTTCTATTATTTCCACCTTGGGAGATTTAGTGCATTTTTAGTGGCATTATCTGTCAGTCCAGGCACGAAAGTAAGGTCAGATCTATTCCTAGGGCCCTGTTGGCATCTATAACTGCCTGGTTTGTGCTTTAACCATATGTGACACCCACTGAGTGAATTTATTGTAGCAATCACTTTGAGCATATCTCAAGGATTTCATCATGATATTTTCTTTCTTGCAATGCCAAAGAGAAAACAACAGCATGGAATGAAATGCACAGAACTTCTCCTCTTATGAAAGAGAAATGAAGGAACAGAAAACAGGCTGAATTTCTCCAGGGTAATTTTATGTAAAAGAAAGACCAGCAACATCCTTTAAGGCCTGAAATGTCAAGCTTGTAAAAATAGATTCTTGGGAGTTGTATTTGATCATTTGTTAAATACTGTGATATAAAATGTAGAAATCCATGTGTAATGCTTCAAATCCCTAATCTGGTTTAAAAGGTCAGTTGAAGCCTAAAAGGACTTGACATTTTCCCTTTAAAAATCTGACTTTTTGACTCAGAGCTAACAACATTTGAGCCTGAATGACCTGAAGGATAAATACAAAAGCTGATTTCAATTGAACTATTTAGAAAGCAGGGGATCTTCTAATTTGTAAGATAGCATTCAGGGAGGTTTTTCCATTAAGAAGTCAATCGACTGAAAAATTATTTCCTTGGGTATTCCACAATCTTTCAATGCTTGTGTAAATTTTACACAGGAGGGGGCAACGAGTGAGGCTGAAGATATATATAAACACAATGCCAGGAGAGCAGAAAGCCTCTTATGAAACAGAGGTAACTGGTATTTGCCCCAGAAAGATGTACCCTTTTCACCTCCTCCTTCACTGCCTTGGCAGACTGGATCTGCTTAAAAATCTTTCGTGTCCAGTGCAGATGAAGCTTGCAAGCGAGTACTAATGTCTTAATAAGCATGAGTAGAGTCCTTTCCAGCAACAGCCCTTCCCACAGACTTCATTTGGCTTGCAGTGAGTACTCCATGGGGGTTTGATGGCTGCTTTCATGGAGGTGTGCATTAACCACCTCCCTGGCTGTGCGGGTGTGGTTCCATGCAGAGCCTCTGGCTCTTCTGCCTGGCTCCAGCTACACCAGAGGTTCACTGTGGCAACTGAAAGCACAGTCTGTTTCTCTTCCCCAAGCCTCCACTGCTGTCTGATCGCCTCCCACGCTCATGCCCTGCAGTGTCAGACCTCCTCCTGCCTGCCTTGCACCTTCCCAGCCGATTTTACCAATGCAATGATGGAGAAACCAGGGATGCCTGGTGATGGGTCATCCCCACCCCTTGGGCCGCTCACACTCATGAGTGTTGGCCCTGCTGTGCACCGTCCTCCAAGCACCCCATGAGGCAGAGGGTGATGGAGGGGTGACATGCTGTGACACCTCACAAGTCCCCCACAGAAGCTCTGCTCTGGCAGGGCAGGGTGTGGGGGTGCCTGCTTTCCCTGGACAATCACCACGTGGCTCCCTGAGGTGTGGGACTGGGACCATTGTGCCACACTGACACCCGTTAGACAGAGCACACCCATCAGTCCCCCTCTGGAACAGAAGTACCATTGATTTAACAGAGAGCTGTCCCAGGATGAATGTCTCCCAGCTTCTCCCGGTGTTTGTTTCTGATAAATGCCTCAGTTTCAGCTCACATCCACCCAGCAGCTGGGGACTATTATGCCGTGACAACCTTCTATTCCATTGTGACAGTGTCAGATGCCTGAAAAGGATAATAGGTAGATATTTCTGCTCTTGGGATGTTAAGAAGTAAGTGGCATTCCTATTCCTTATTTAGTTACTTCTTAATTTTAATTAATGGCTTTAGTGATAATTACCAGATTCCTATATTGATAAAAACTGGCACATTCTGCATGTTAATAATAGCACAAATTTGATATTTATGAACTGCTGTTCTTTTGCAAATACAGACATTTGGTAATCATCATTATGATGATAAAATTCATTAGAATTTGAGAAACAACCTATTATCCCTTCTGCCCATCATCTTTTAATTAAGTAACACAAAAAGATTTTATAAGTCTTTTCTACTCACACTGCAGAGTATTGTTTCTGTAAGGGAGTCTTTATGTATCAAAATACTTCCATTTCAGTTTTGATAGACTTAATGAAAGGACTGAAAGAAGACTGACAGTAGATTTATTCAAAAATGTATTTCAGACTTTTCAAAAATTTCAGCCATGCTTAGTTCAGCACACTCTTCAATCTTGTTTGGATGTAGGCTGGAGTTCGTGTGTAAACTGGAGCCTACAACAATGTTAGAGTGTACAATACGATATGGTAGTTTGCAATCGGGGAAAACTTTTATGATAAATTATTCTTCAGAAATTTCTAGCAGTATGAATGCTGGAAAAATTGTGAGGTCAGTCACTCACATTAGAAGTTCAGTTGTATCTAAAATTATAAGTAAGTCTCTCTTTTAATGTGGATTTGGCCAAAAATCAAAAAAGTATTGGGATGGATTAGATTCAGACACATTCAAACAGTGCAGGCATTTGATGAGGTTCAGTCAGAGCTTTCAGTCCTCATCTACTTCTGATCTACATCATATTTAAAAGTTGTAATCTGAATATTGAATGACAAAAATATAAACAACATTAAATTACGGGGTCTTTTTGGATATCTTATATATTAATATCTGGACAGAAGAGATTTTTTAAGTAACAGGAGTGTTTTGTTATTATGACCATGACATTTAGGACTACATCCACAACAGACACAGTTTGTATTATTTGATAATATCCTAAATTCAAGTCTCATCTTGTCAAAGCACACCTGAAGTTATATTTTTAATGCATTTATTTACCTGGCTTAACCAAAGACTTATATTAATTTCCTTTGATGCTACCTTCTACTGTAATCAGTAGAACTGTCAAAAATAC
Source organism: Struthidea cinerea (assembly GCA_013397865.1). Classification (NCBI taxonomy): domain Eukaryota; kingdom Metazoa; phylum Chordata; class Aves; order Passeriformes; family Corcoracidae; genus Struthidea; species Struthidea cinerea. The sequence goes on along the minus strand of VZTI01002258.1, from coordinate 98,975 downwards.
TGCTGAGAACTTATTTTAAGAGTTCTTTTGTATTTTCCCTTTAGTCCTGATCATTTTGGTGCTGGAGAATACTCATGTGGGTAGCACAGCACAGGAAAATGTTTCAGGGAAAGATGCAGGCTGTGCCTACCCTATCTTTGCCTTTCATTCTTAACCAGGGCCTAATATACTAACACATCCTGGCAGATTCTCATGCATACTGTGATATATCATCACTGTGTTCAGCCAAGAGTGAAGAAAGCAATTTTGTGAGGTCACAGGATGGTCAATGCTCTTCTATTTGAGTTTTTCTTGGGTTCATCCCGGCAATTTTAATCTCAAAAGGTTGTTCCCCTTTACATAGTTAATTCCTTCCTCTAAAAATCTGACATAACTCATTTGAAGAAAGCTACATAGGAGTTTCTTCTTCCAGACACAACCTGGTGTCATACAGAGACTATGATGACACAATAATAGGCAAACTATGAAAATGAAAAAAAAACATGTGAAACAGAAGAACAAAATATTTCCTCTTGCTTAGTCCAAATTTCACTCTCATGTTTGTGTGCAAATTACTGAGGATAGCTGGGGAAGTAAAATTCCCAATAGAAAAAACAAAGAAACAAACAAAATAAAACCACCCACCCAACCAACCAAAACAACGAAACAAAGAAAAAAAAACCCCAAAACCAACTCTCCCTGCTATTTTAACAAAAAAATAAGTAAAAAGTCAAGAACTGAAATACTTTGTCCTTAATGCAAAGATTTAAGATTGAATAAGATTCTGCACCTGGGATTTCCTTCCCTTCTGTTCCCACCATTCAGTGATGCATGAGAACCACTTCTATTTTTGAGGAGTAAAGGTATTTAATGGAAAATACCACCCTGTCCATCCAAACACCAGAATGAGGCAATTTGACTGCAGCATTCAGGATGTGCTACAATTGTACCACAGGAAGTGGGGTGGGAAAACAAAGTGAAACGGTTTGATCCCCAAATTGAGACCTCTTCTGAAACATTTGCTTTAAAGTAAACAAATCAAAGCACAATTAGTTTTCTCAACCTTTCTCTAAAAATCACATAGAATCACAAATTTTAGATGAATTCTGTGATAATCTGCAAATCAAGAAAAACCTGCTGGGTGAAAACTTTCCCATCCCTAAATTTCAGAGTCTAAAGTTACCTGGAATAATGCTGAATTTCTGTGCAAACATTTTACACAATTCTTGGTAAATACACAATTTTGTTGCTTTGAAATGGCAGAAAAAACAAGCTATTTTAGCACAGACAGTCTGTTCAAGTACCATCTTTCACTAATAATAATAAAAAGTGATGGAAATATGATTTATATCTCCAAAAATTTCCAAGGCACTGCCAAATGTTGTCTTCAAGCACCCTGCTCGCAGGCAGCCACTATAGTGAAAACATTCCCAACATCTTTCCAATGCAGCAAGCAGGAATAATGTAATACTCTTCCTCCAGATGCATTACATTGTTAAGCACTTAATCTCAAGGACCTTTTTGAAGTTCAGATAGTCCTACTTTATTCATCATCTAGTGTTTAGTTTAAAGTAACAAATGATTGAGCTGAAAGTCTTTCAGAAACAAAATTCCTTTTTTTCCCATACATAAACAGAGTTGCAGCCTTTGCATTTTTCGCCATCTGGCCCGCAGTGTGAAATGACATTAGTAGCATGTCAGGTTTATTCCCTTTTCAAAGAGAGAAATAAAGAAAGCAAAAGAAAGAAAAAGCATAATCCTAATCTATAGTATGAAGAGTATTAAAATGAAACATCTGCCTTGCTGAAATGAGTGGATGAACTCTGAAGTCTACAAGCTGCTGGAGTTTGTCAAGTACATGTTTACATTGCTGACTGTTGTAAATTTGCAGGATGATGACAAGAAGTCCACAAACTAAAATATCTTATTCAAATGTTTTTAAACATCTGTTTCAAACAGAAAAGGCCAGAACAATGAAGTGGCAGAGTGATCACAGGCAGACCAGGGATGCAATAATATAACTTGGGTTACATAATAAAAGACGATGGCAACAGAGGCTTGTAACTGCAGTCACCAGCTTGTGCTCTAAAGTCAATTGACTGGAATGCTGAGAGGGTTGTGCCTGTCGTCAAACTGTGTGACTCTATCCAGAGTAAGGACAAAATACGATCAAATGCTTCTTAAAATATCTGCTTTTGCTAAAACACCTGCTGATTACAAAGCCAAATAAATTCTGTGCTCAGGAGAACAGCTTTGAACACCTTCAGGAATTAAAGATGTCAGATTTCTCAAGAGCTTTGAACAACAAAAAGCACTTGACCAATGAGATTATATTGTTTAGCAAACAGACTTTGTCCTTGCAATTGAAGGGCTTTTGCTTTGCCGGATTTCAGATTAAAGTTCTAGGATGCAGATCTCTTTTTATCGCCAACCTGAACTTGAGATGTTGCCATGTGCTGAATAGTAATCTTTATTCTCACCCTAAAAAATACAGAGAGGATTAAAAATAAGGTGTTAGATTTTTTTGCTTCTCACTCTTTTGAGAGGCAGCCAAGAATGGAGCAAAAAACCCGTGTATCTTCCTGGTCAGTACTCTTTTTAAACACAATTTATTAAAAAAAAATTTAATATTACTTCTTAATTGTCTTTTTGATATGATATAACATTCTTCTGAAAATCACCAAAGCCCTTTGGAGAGTGCTGAGACATAAGCACTTTTGATTATGAAGCAGGGATTGATATAAATCTTGGATTTTTGATATAAATCTGGGATTTATATAAGTCCTTAGCTCTAGCAAAATTAAAACATTGCACTGTCTTCAAAATAACTTTGAACTGATGGAGCACAGTGCCAGGAAGCTGGGCAGGGTGACCATGGCAAAATACAGCCATGGCATAATTATGGCCAGGGCTGTCCATAGTATTTATTGTTAGCACATTCTCCCATCCAGTTTTGGCACATGTCAGTCAGCAACTTGTGTGCAGGAGTGGTGAGGGAGACTGAAAGGAACTAGGATTGCTCCCAGAGGGAATATGTTGGACATATTCTGTTTGTGTTTTATTTTTGGGAAATAGAAGGCAAAGTGAATTATATTTCATTATATGGATAGGGGATGTGCCACTTACTTTGAAAGTTAACAAATAGTCCTTGGCCACTTTTATTTCCTAGTATCTGTATGATAATTTATTTCAACTAGCATTATCACAAACAAGAGAATTTTACTGTGTATTTAATTAGTCTGAATGATACAATAGGAGATTTGCCCCACTGCTCCCCCACATTATCTTGGGAGGATTAATTCCCAGCAACTTCATTTTTATGCACCCGGGTTAAGGACACTTGCTTGTATTTGTAAAGGAATGACAATATTACCGACCTCATGAGTACAGAGCAGGGTGAACTGTCTACCTGCAAAGGAAGCGTGTGTTCCAGGAATCCTGCCCAGGCTGCTCCTCCAGGATGTCCAACCTAGGCACTAAAGCATAGATATAGATGGAGTTTCTTGGGGCAGTCACAGAGCAGCATGACCTAAATTAATGTTGGATCTTCAAGGAGAGGAAGTAAGATGAAAGCATGAAAGGGAAGAGGTGTGATTTATAAGCTAATGATAAAGGAATGAATAAGGCTCCCTCATCCATCGCCCACTACAGGGCAGTACAGGTCTTTGTTCTGGAGACATAACTCAAGATACAATTTATACCAAAGAATGCAGTTAAGCCTTATGGTTGAGCTCATATTCATCTTTAACATAGTTATCTGATCGGTTTCAGATAGCTTTTATTATTATCTTTTTAGTATTAGTGCCTGATTTACTGTATCCCCACATTATCCCAGCCTTGCTAAACTTAACAGTTAGCGCTACTGATTACAGGTTTTATTCTTCATTTTCAGGGTTGTTGCCCTAGAATTCCTTTCAAGGGGAGGATCCCAGAAGCAAGTCTTCATTAGACTATCTATGTAAAATAAATTCTTTTCTCAGGGACCTGGTATGACTAAGACTTTAAGAGAGGGGCTATCCCTTTAAAGTACATCTTCAGCTTCTTTGTGCTTGCTCACAGTCAGATCCAAGGCTAAGGATTTGGCTTCTGTAGCATTTCACTTCATCTTTCAGGGTCCCTACAAACCTGGGCTTTATCACATAGAGACAGCATAGAAGAATAACAGCCCATATAGGAAATAACACAAGTCTCATGAGTGGTTTAGATAAGGTATATCTAAAGTAATTTAAATGAAGAAATGACTGAAACAAATAATAATAATTACTTCTGTAAAGAACTTTTTTATCTAGGAGGTTCTTAATAGACTTAGGAGGATTCTTCATAGACTTAATACCATTCTTCATATACTTAATACCATTACTTGTTCCTGTAAATACTTTTTTTAAGCTGAGGTTGAACCGAGAGGTGGTGGTCATGCACTTGGACAGGGAATCTTGGTGGAAAGCAAGCTAGAGTTTTACAGAGATACAGGAATGGATTGTTTATAAAGATATTAGGGTCCAGCAGTCAGTTAGGCAACTTGCTTAAAAGAATCTTCAGCAGCAGTAAGAACCACTGATTTGTACTTACTGAAGCAAAGGACTTCAGTAAGCAATTTTCAACACTTCTGGTTAGCTGCCCCAGGCTTGGCTCTGTTTCTGGTGAAATCATTGCTCTTGAGCACATGATCCCAAGTTAATGTGGAAAAAATTTTTCTCCATCAAGGTGAAATTTACTCTATCTCTTTTTTATTAATGTTTTTTTTTTTCAGTTGAATGTAGCACCCTCTTCTATCTAATTGTTCATTTATTAGGAAAAAGATTGTTATAATGAACTTACATAATGGATTTTCCAACTCCTTGGTTGTCAGTGAGTAGTGTTCCTAATTTAGCCTAGAGTCCAGCTCAGCTAAAAACACTGGAGTGAAATCTTTCAGTCTGAAAATTTAAGAGCTTAAGGGATATGTGGAGTCCTCATTTACTTAGTAAATCTATTGCTCAAAAAACCACAAAGTTCACACAATTACCAATGTGCAGGCACGACCGATGATAGAAGCATGTTTCTTAAACCCAGAAACAAATAATCACACTGTAGTTAATGATTTCAATACTGTTTAGATGGTAAGAGAAGCTAAATTCCCAAAAAGAATTTTCATTTTCTAGCTGGTTCTCACAGATAATGTACTCATTTAAAAATAAGCAGCCTTTACACACAGAGCACAACTTTCTTTAATATGTCTTCTGGGTTCTCAGCTTATCAGATTGAAGTTCAAACGGAAGGCCAGAATAATTCAGAAAGTGCAGAAAATGCACAATCACAGAATCTTCTTCTGTGGCCATAATTCCAACCAGTGGTGAAGTACTGCCTCATTCTATACAGGGACATCGGGATATAGTAGGTATACGTAAATACATCTCATGGAGATATGTGAACATATTGTGTGCAGAACTGGCTTAAGAAAAGGTCATTTGTTGGACTGCATTTATACTGCGGGGAAAATTCACAGGGAAAGAACAAACAAGCAACCTCACTAAAAACATGCTTCCATGCTTCTGCCTGGGACAGAGTGCAACAAGCCCCCATGGCGCTGGGAGGCTAAACTGCATTTCATGAAGGGCTCTCTGCAAAGCTGCAGCAATGCTAACAAAGATTTGTCATTCTGAGCCCTCAGAAGCTGTGTCAGCTCCACACAAATGCAAGTACAGCACAAAGCCCCCGGGATCCTCTGTTGAAGTCGGTGGAGTTACACAAATATATAATTTATTAAAATCTTTATCTAGACACAGGGTTTCTGTTGCACTGAGGCTGCCAGAAGCATTGTTAGCTTCTCTACTTCACTCTCTGATAAAGTAAAAGGACTGATTGAGTATATTGCATGCATGGATTCACCTGCTATACTGCATGGTTACAAAAGAACAACAACAAAAAAATTCATGAGAAGATAATGTTGCTGGAGAGTTGCTCTTCATCTGTGAACAGAAAATTATTCATCATCAGTGCTGAAATAATTAAATGGATATTTAATGTTAGTACTATATTTTGTGTATGTGTTCAATAACATTTGAATACAATTTGAATCAATAGCAGCATATATTATATTTTTTGGTGCAAATTAAACAGGAAAAATGTTTACATGAACAAATAGTGGAAGAAATTGTGAACATCAAGATAAATTGAGTGAATAAATCTTTTTTTCCTACTCACTGTTTTGGTTGGGAACAGAGAAGGCTGAGGAAGGTATCTTTGAAACCCAAACTCCAGACCACAATTTAAAATCCACAGACTTTTAATCTACAGAAATATGACCAAAAGAAGGCAAGCTGGCAATAGGGCAACCTTTCAAAAGCATGAATATTTGCAAAGAAGTGAATAGTGCAGGGTTACTAAGTCTCCTGTAGATTACAGTTTTCTGAATGAACAAGAATGTTATACAATGGAAAAAAATAACAGAATATTTAAAGTATAGTCAAAAATGAAAATTGAGTTATGACTAAATATTTTGGGAAATACTTCATTCTATATAAAAATATTACAAAAGTTGACTAATATAATGTACATCACTACTGGCAGTGCTCTTGTTAAGGAAAATATCCAATTTGCCAAGTGTCTTTTACTGAACATAGAATACTTCAGCTTAACTTTAACTCGATAAAACTCTGAGTTTTCCTACAGAGTGCTTGATACTTCCCTGGTGGACTCCTGAGCCCTTCTCAAATACAAAATATTTCATGACGGGACAAGCTTTTCTAATCAAGGTGCTTCTGCTTTCCAGTTTATCTAAAAAGTGCATTATTGAAAACCTTTTCCTTTCACAGGAATTTTGTCTATTGTTTATATAGGTATCACAGAGAGATATGTTTGATACAAATTGTTTCAGTTGGAAAGAGCTCTGCCAAAGAAAACAGACAGGCAGCTGTTTGCATTGCATATAAAAATTTTGTTAAATATGGCTGCACCTGTGTAAACACAAATTTATTTCCAAGAAGTACCCCTGCAGCTGCAAAAGCTTTCAGACGTTGCCAGACGTATTTTTATTAACCATGTAACATACTAAATAGCTCTTTCAATGGTTGTCATGCTGTAAGAACATGTAACATAAAAAATCTTGTCCATTTTTAAGGAAGATTTATTTTGTTTTTATTTTTCAAAATCCAACAGAGCAATGGATCCACTCTATAAATTAGCATTATGCTACATTAGTATGAAAATTTAAAGCAATGCATAGATGTACATACTTTATAAACACTATGTGTGTGTCTGCACACATATGTAGAATTTAAAACTTTGTTAGTGCCTCAGTATCTGCCTGATCCAGAGTCTATCAGAGATGATAGAGAGATTTTTACTGCCTGCAGCAGACTATGAATCAGACTTAACTTCAAATGCCTGTATCTGGCATGGCATTGTATTTTCTGTGCTTCACCTCCAAAAAGCCTAAAGATGACATTCATTTAAAGACCAGGAGATGCTCAGGTACCCCATGGTGGGCAGAGATGGAATCTGGGGAAGGCACAGGGTCCCAACTTTCCAGCATCCACCAGCAGGCTCATGCTTCAGCGAGACAGGACAGAGCAGTAACAAACCTCCTAGGTGCACTGGAAACCTGCTTGGACTGTGAGGAACCTGCAACCAAATTAAACGGCCAAAGAAAGCAGCATGTCCACGCAGGACAAAAACAAGACAGTGCTTTCTAGCCATAAGGCAGAATTTCCTCCCCAGCTCTGATCACCCTCAAAGACACAAAACCACCCTGCCAAAGTGGGTACAAACGAGTCTTCAGGGACCACCTCAGTGACCAGGGGCCACAGTCCATATTTACGAGTATGCATTCTCCAGCCTTTAGTAGCCCCTGGGGTAGGATTAATAGACATGGTGTGCCTTGGCTCTGGGTTTCCCTATGCAGATGCATATTATGTAATTTGTCTGGGGTATTTGCACTCACTCTGAGGTCCATTCTGGTCCTGTGCCAAACTTGGACTGAAAATACATGTATCATTATTTAAATCTATACATATACACATTGACTCTATGTGCAACACATCAAGAGGTCTACCTGTGCTTAATAAGTTCACAGATCTCCCACTGACATTTATTTTAGTTATTTATACTAAATCATTTTCAGGGAGAATAGAAGCTCTTTTATACACTCTAGGCTGTATGAATGGCTTCTCTAGAAAGCCAAAATCAATAGTGTTTAGTGATTCAATCAGTGCTAGGTGCAGTACCAATTCAAGGGTTAGGGAACTTCACTGGATGGGGTAATATGGTGCCAATGAACCCATCTGAGCTTAGCTCTCCTTTCTGTCTCTCCAGGAGGATGCAGGGGACAGGGTGCTAGAGGCAGGCACTGCTTCAATTACAAGGTGAAGTAAAGGCCAGTGTTTTAATTTGTAAAGTGATCTAGCCATACATCATTATTTTTAAAGCATATTTCTGGTAATTAACATCTACATGCAAATACACAGAGACACACATATATAAATATAATTTTGAAAGACATGTGTCAGTCATATCTCACTTGACAGGTGTCTGTTACCAATTCAAGCACTAGGGAATGGATCTTCAGTAAATGCCACAATACTTCTTCTCAGCAGCCTCAATGTCACTACCCATGAAGACGTCGAAGGAAAACTAATTGGTAGGTAAGATATCGTGGAGCTGCCACAGCAGCATTCAGCGAGAAATGTAAACATCAGAGCAGTTTCTTATGCATTTTAACACAAATTCAACCTGAATCAGTGGCTCTATTAATTCATCTTTGCAGGAGGAACAAGCCTGAAGCACTGAGGGAAGCAGACTAGATAGAGCTGGCATGTATCTGCTTGACATAAAGCATCCATATTTCACATGCTGCTCCACTTCTGATCAGCAACTCTAAAATTGCAGGGGTGATAGTGAATCCAGTTTGGAGGGGGAAAGAAATGAAACCTACAGATGTAGGGAAGAGAGAAAAAGCAAAGCAAGTATGATAAAAGGTGATCACCAATGCTTGCTTCAATTCCAAAGGGATGCTTTTTCTGTTCTTCACAAGAAAGTTGCCTTTGGCTCCCACAAGCCTTTGGAGAATGATTTCTTTGAACACGTCTGCAGTGACAAGCACTTGGATCTGCCATGCTAGATCAGACAACTGCTGGCGTGTAGCTTGCACCAGATACATGAGGAAAATGTATATGGAACCTACAAGAGGCAAAGTTAGATATAATTTGACTTTCAGAAGATCTCAGGTAAGTCAAAGAGTAGGGATTCCTGTAATTTTGAAGACAGAACTTTCAGATGTCTGTAAGAATGAAGTATTGAAATATTGTGATTCTGGAGAATCTTGCTATTAAAGTGAGTTGCACATATGCAGAAAAACAAGCAAAATTTATTTTTCGCTACTGAGGAACTTTTTATTACTGTTTCAAAATTTCAACAGTTGGTCAAAGAAAAGAAACTATGAAGCAAGTAATAAGAAGAAATTTCAAACAAATAAATGTTGAAATACGGTTATGAATTCAGCCACAATTGAGAAATGAATATATAAAAATGAGGAATCACACATTCACCAAAAAAAAAGAAATATCAAAACACAAAAGCAGTAGGGGACAGGGGAAGGGAGGAAAAATCCCTGGTCCAAAGAAACACCCTCCCACATTCATGTTTCTGCTGGTAGGGGAAAAATATGAACCTCAGATTGTATGTGCAGCTCTCCTACCTTGTAACAGATGAGTTCATGCAGTAAGTGTCCATCCCAGAATCAGACTGTAAAGGAAGGAGCACAAGATTGAATTAAATTGTGTCCAGATCCTGGGACCACAATGAGCAAAGAGTAATTGCCTTCTCTGCCATTAGTGTATGAGTGAAACTTTGGACCATGGTCTGGAAGTGGGTTACTCTATATCTATGCTGATGGCTATAATTTGAGATGTGTGAACTCAACTTTTGTGTACAGCAAATTATTTAATACATTGTATGAGGCTGACTAGTTGGAAAACAGCACAAAGCCAACAGAAAAAAGACAAGGTCAGTATGCTCCAGCATTCTTGGTAAGTAAGACTAAAGAAAGAGGCTTGTCTCCACTCACCGGACAAACATTCTCCTTCAGCAATAAGAACATAGTGCTGTGTCAGGAGGCAGCAGTAGGGTACCATGCAGGATGTAGAGATTCCTCAGTGGGAGGCATGATGGCATCTGTGATGGGAAAAACATGGCCATAAGTTTTCCTGCTGAATGGGTAAGGAAACTGATGACAGCCACCAATTCAGGGGTTTGGCTATCCAAAAAATGGAGATGACATTTGTCTAACTGTCTGCTGTGTCCAGAATGTACAGGAGTCATTTTGGGTTCCTTATTCCTGAGAGAAAGTGCAGCATGATTGCACAGCCAGCACTGTGCAAAGCAATCACGAAATGCATTGTCCATGTGGTAATTCATATTTTATTGAAGAAAGCCCTAAAATATTAAGTGTTGGTTGATTATGGGTAACCAAATCATGCTAGATGTCCATAAGCAATTATAATAAAATATTAAAATAGTTTTATAGTGTAGCAAAAAAAGATAAAAATATAGAGCCACATAATTTAGATTTAGTTCCTTCAATTTCCTTTTTCGTACATTAAAAATGTATACAGGAACTGCCATTTCAGTTGCACAGGATATCAAGCCACTGTATTTTTTGAGAAACACCAACCTAAGTACAGTTGATTTGCCAAGTCACAAAGATTTGCCCCCACTAAGCTGCACATAACTGAGTTATGCTCATGATCCATCCTTAAATAATAAATTTAGAATCCTTATTAGAAAAAGTGTTGCTGTCTAGCAGTTGGAGATAAACTATGCTGCAGAAGTCTCTCGAAAAAGATAGAAATAAGTTGCTTAATAAAGTCTAAATCATTCCTTAGGTTAGCTAATAGAAGCACCCGTGGTTATAAAATTAATCAGTCTGTGCTATTACAGCAAATTGGTGAAGATTGTATTGACACATCTTCATCTGCATGTCTCATCAGAGGTGTCCGTGCCATTTAGCTACAAAACCCTGGAGGCTTTACTCTGCACAGAATCTTATAATACTTCAATTAAGGGACACCAAGCTGCCAGCCAGACAGCAGAGCATTTATTTCTTGATGACTCCTTAAGTTGTGCCACAGGCCTATCATTAAGAGAATATTTTTCACAGCATGTTGCAAAGATCCTCATGCCATTAAAAGGAATTGAAAAAGCATCAATTTGTTGTTTCCACCTAACACAGATATTTTTCATTGCTGGAACAGCCATTAAAAACAATCTGTTTTATTGCGTTCTGAAAAGATCACAGGAAGTACACATTGTGATTTATTTTAAGTATGACATTAGTATTAAAGGTATAGCAAATATGAAGTATTTGCAATAAATACTTAAAAATGCAAAGTATTAAATATACCTTCTTAAAAATTTTGCTAAAAAATCCTTTACCACAATTTCATATGAGACTTTCAGAGATTCTTAAATGACCTTGAGGGGATCTTTGTTTTTTGAGAGACAATAAGACTGTTTTGGCCATGTGACATTCAGAACTAATGAACAACCCCATATAATGGATACAAAACTTAAAAGTGAATTTTTGGTCTCATATACCTCTTATGGCTGTGACCTATCCTCGAGGTGGGGTAATACAATCTCTAGACCAGGGAGCAAGGAAGCTTTAAATGGAACATAATATATATATATACATATACATGTATATACACACACACACACACACATACACACATATAAAGATAAATTACACTTTCTCTAACAATTTAGAACCCATCTGCAAAGGGACTCAAGCATTGCTCAGCCACTTGAAGTGTTTAACTTCAATAGCAGGAAAAAAGGAGGTCCTCAAAAGCAGCTAAATCCCCGCTTCCTTAGACACCAAGGTATCACCAACACACCTGCCAGTGTGAGAATGCAATTTAACATTACTGACCAGCTCTGTGCCCAACACTTGGGTAATCTGGAGATCAGCAAGCCCACACTGATCTCTCATGCAAACCCTAATCTGGGGCTCATTCCCAGGCCTGCCTCCTCGCTGGACTCAAGATGTTAGGGTCTAGCTGAGTAATATGTACTGCACCGAGCACTGAGGCTCACAACATGAGAAGGACTTGGACGTGCTGGAGCAAGTCCAGAGGAGGATCGCAAAGATGCTCAGAGGGCTGGAGCAGCTTTCCTATGAGGACAGGCTGAGACAGCTGGGGTTGTTCAGCCTGGAGAACAGAAGGCTCCAGAGAGACCTTACAGTACCTTCCAGTACCTAAAGGGGAGACTACAAGAAGGCTGGAAAGGAGTTTTTGACAAGGGCATGTAGTGGTAGGACAAGGGGGAGTGGCTTTAAACTGAAAGGGGGTAGGTTTAGATTACATATTAGAAAGCAATTTTTTACTGTGAGGATGGTGAGGCACTGGAAGAGGTTGCTCAGAGATGTGGATGCTCCATCTGTGGAAGTGTTCAAGGCTTTGAGCAACCTGGTCTAGTGGAAGGTGTCACTGCACATGGTGGAGGGGTTTGGAACAAGATAGCCTTTAAGGTCCCTTCCAACCCAAGCCATTCTATAATTCTGTGATTCTATATGCTTGGTTTTACCAAACTGGTGGGTGAATTGGGCTCTGCTCTTTTTTCTCATCATCATTCTGCCTGCTGTAAAGCAAGAATGTAAGCACAATTATCTCAATTATCTCACACATCCGCAAGGGAGTCACGCATTTGCCAGGGTGTGCTCGTGTGCTCCCCTCTGGAGTAGGACTCCTCTAGTGTCCCTGTTAGAGGCGTTGCACTGCACCGTAAAGGCATGTAAGAAAAGGAAGTGGCTGTCTTCCTAAGCCCATGTACTGGCACCTCATGTAAGATTCCAGAACAATGGGGTCAATGCTCCAGATCAGGCAGTAGGGGGATCTGAAGGATTTTGCTTCCCAAATGACTCAGTCATTGTGCTGTTGTCATGGGTTCACCCAGGCTCAGTAACAGGTGACCATCAAAGCTGCTCCATCACTCTGCCTCTCAGCAGGACAGGGAAGAGAAAATATAATGAAAGGCTGATGGATTGAGATAAGGGCAGAGAAAGATCACTCACCAATTACTCTCATGGGCAAAGCAGACTTAGGGAAGTTAACTGAACTTATTACCAATCAAATCAGAGTAGGACAATGAGAAATAAAACTGTATCTTATAAACCTTCTCCCCACACCTCCCTACCTCCTGGGCATAACTTCACCCCCAGTTTTCTCTCTCTCCTTCCCCTTGGCAGTGCAAGGGGACAGGGAATGGAGGTTACAGTCAGTTCATCACAGGTTGTCTCTCACACTCCTTCCTCATCAGAGAAAAAACTCCTCACACTCTGCTTCTGCTCCAGCATGGAATTCCTCCCATGGGAGACAGTCCTCCACAAACTTTTGCAATGTGAATTCATCCCATGGGCTACAGTTCTTCACAAACTGCTTCAGAGTGGGTCCCTTCCATGGGGTACAGTCCTTCAGGAACAGGCTGCTGCAGTGTTGGTCCCCTTCAGGGTCACAAGTCCTGCCAGCAAACCTGCTCCACATGGGCTCCTCTCTCCATGGGGCCACAGGTCCTGCCAGGGGCTCCAACACAGACTTTCCATGTGGTCACAGTCTCTTTCAGGAATCCACCTACTCTGGGGGGTGCAAGTGGATCTCTGGATCCCTGTGGACCTCCATGGGTTGCAGGGGCACAGCTGCTTCACCATGATCTGCACCATGGTCTGCAGGGGAATCTCTGCTCTGGCACCTGGAGCACCTTCTCTCCCTCCTTCTCACTGACCCTGGTGTCTGCAGAGATGTTGCTCTCACATGTTCTCATTCCATCTCTCTCTCTGGATGCAACTGCGCATCAACTTTCCCCCCTTCTAAATACATCATCCCAGAGGTGCTACCACCGTTACTGATAGGCTCAGCATCGGCCAGTGGCAGGTCCGTCTTCCACTGGCTCTGTTGAACATGGGAGAAGCTTCTGGCAGCTTCTCACAGAAGTCACCCCTGTAGCCCCTCTGCTACCAGAACCTTGCCAAGGTTCAAGAACCATGCTGCACTTCTTTTTTGATCTTCACACTTAACAGACAGTTTCTCAAATTTTAATCCTGACTGTTCTGGGTATGGAGAGGTGGACAAGAGCCTCTCGAGAGCCCATACAATGCTTAACTTGCCATTTTCTCCTGAATACCACCACTGCTACCTCTGTGTCCTAGGATATCTTTCCAAGACGCCTCATTCTGCTTGTGTATGAGGGAAAACCAGCCATCACTGAGTGTTAAAGCCTTTCCAGTGCTCAGGTCCCTGATGATCTCAGCTCTGGCATACTAACGCTATAGTTTCATGGGTAATTTTGAAGGACTTGCTTCCCCCATTTTGCACTTTAAGAGGAGCATCACCCTCTCCCTGATGCTGGAACAGCTATTTATATAGTCATGGACTTCATCTGGACAAATAGTGGGGATAAAAGCTACACTGGCCCAAAAAAATAGTTGGTTAGTTTTCAGCCAGACTGGTCCTTGACATGATCAGTGTATGGCTCCACAACTGCATGGGTACACATAGGGCAGGGTGGGCTGAGAGGGCAGGAACAAGCAATGTGGAGCAGAGCAGAGCAGGGCAAGAATCCTTTCACCGGAAATAGTGCCAAATTTTATTACTCTCTCATGGAACTGTACTGCTGCTATGTTGTTTAATTAGAGCTGATTAACTAAAAAAAAACATATCCCAAACCTTACAAAAAGTTTGCTTCCTGTCCATCTCTAACAGAGAAATGAGAAGTAGAACTGAAAGTGTTTGTCACCCAAATTTGATTCCTCAAATTGCTGCTTCAGTGTAAAATGTTTTCTTAATAGGGACCAAAGAGCAATCAATTATATTAGCCACTTGTTTATCTGGCCTTGACATTGATCCTAGAATCTTAACTCAGGAGCAATCCCACTGAATGAAATAAGATTCTTAACATGATTAAAACCTACTTCCTGAAGTAAAAATTTCTGGGATTAAGCTCCTTATTTGTAGCAAGTTGTTTTGGGATGAGCCATTAGCAAGAGACATCTTCATTTTAAATCAGCACTAAACTATTATGTTAATATACGAAAGAGATTTTAAATTATTTGGCCTCCTACCCTTATTCATATATGTAAATTTCTGAAAATATATTGAAAGAAGTAGCATTTGCAATTCCATCTCCTCTGCAATTAATTTATTTAAAACTAACATGTATGGCGAGTGACAATTTTGTGGAGAAAAAAATACATTATATAATGAAGGCCAGACTCTATAGCTCTAATTCATGTGAATAGCCTTGCTTGTGTGAATAGTCCCATTGGTTTCAATGGACTATTCACACCCGTTCAATGGGATTATTCATATACATAATACACTATGGTATTTGGGATGAAAGGCGCTATATAAATGTAAACTGTTATAAAAATATTAATAATACACATTTTTACTTACAGCAAAATATGCGTTTATCCTGGTAGCCATTATAGCTGATAAGGTAAATCACGTTTGAGCTAAGAAACTCCTACTGTACATCCAAAACACTTATTTAACTGTGCTACTAATAAGTAGGTTTTTTGTAAAAATACAAATACACATTTATACCAATGAAAATACAACATGTATTTATGAAAAAGCTTTTGAGAGCTTTCGGGTAAATACTATGTATGTTTTCTTATTCCACAAAGGCAATTTATTTTCTTTTTTTTCTTTTTCAGAATAAACAAAATACAAAGGTCCAAATTCATCTCTGCAGTAGTTCTATTGACTTCAGTTGAGTTTACCAAAACCAGGAAGGCAATTTCACACAAAGGGTATCACAAAAAACCTCTACTGCCAACCATTCAAAGGACCAATTTGCAATGTGATGTGTGCAAGCAGTTCTTCCAAACCAGCATGCAACCCTCCAGCAACTTCAGAGGAGCTGAATTGCACATTAGGCAACATTCACGTTTCTCATGCCAAAACCTAGAAATCCATAGTTATCATAAATCCACATAAATTCATAGATATCATTCATAGATTGCAGTAATAATAATAATCATTAGCGAAAAATTGACAGACAAGTTACATCTGAAGAACCTTTCCCCAGTAAAATGGTGTATTAAAAAACTCTGTGGGGGCACATCCACAGCCACTGTGACTCTGCAGTCTTCAATTCAAAGTCAGCCAACTCCTAAAGAATAAAAAAGGAGAGAGAGAAAGCATGTGAGTGATGTACAGCCTTGTACCTCCCAAACTAATAGCTGTGCAGTGAATTTGTATCATATAGTCTAGGAAATCAGTTACTGTTGCGGAAACAGTCTGCTAATTTATTAGCTTGTTATTAATCTATTTTCTTATTTATTTCTTGCCAATTCTTCAGGATGCCCAGTAATGCAGTGAGTGTAATGCAAATCCCAGCAGTATCCCTTTGGCCTAAGAGGCAGACCTTTCTAGGTAACCAGCATGGCAACCTAGCACAGCCCAGAGAAGAGAAAGCAGACCTAAAACAGTGATCTGAATCTCACACAGTTTCAATCCTGAGCTTAGTGACTGGGGAAAGGCAGCTGGATGCCTGAACTCCATCAAGCCACAGGAAGATCTGAGAGGTTGAAAAGGAAATGTGTTTTGTCCTGTCAGACCCAGTTCAAAGTCTGGGCAGGCTTCAGACTCTCAGAAAGATCAGGCAGACCCATTCCAGTGTTTTCAAAAGGGCCCTTGAAAGCCTGGTATTTTTGTCAGCATCCTAGAAAGACTGGTATGTTCATCATCTTTAATGACTCTTTTTGCACAGGACTTCTATCCAGAATCAAAGTAATAAGTAGGTGACAAGAAAAAAAATAGTTAAACCCACCATTGCTCACTGACTTAAGCTGAAGGTTCCTTTGGGTCAGTCATGTTTAATAGGTACGAATGAACCAATCTTACATAAAAGTCTAATATCTTTTGAAAAGAAACCCAACAAAAAACCCCCCCAAAAAATGCACCACTTTTTAGTCTTCACAGTCTTGTAGCAATGAGTTCCACAACTTAACTACATATTTTGTTTTAATTCCATTGCTTGATCTTCCCTAAGCCCCCCTAAGATAGGGACCTGAGAGTCACTCTTACTCTCTGCTTTTGGTTAATCTCATCTTCTTCTTTCATCTGACTATAAACCCAAATGTTTTTCCCATTTTAAAAAAGGTTGCTCTTCAACTGTCACTGTATTTCTTTCTTGTCTCTTCCATTTCAAAAATCTTGAGTTTTTCCTGTTCAAAGTTTTTTTCTGTATCCCCTTCAATCTGACTACCACTAAGGCTGGAAAATTGCACTTGAATTTCCCATGAGGCTATTCTGACCACTGAGGCACTGAATAAAAAAGAAGCAGTGGCATTAATTTCTCTTCCAGATGTGCTTTCTCTGGGAACAGCAGATTTTCAAAAAGCTGCACCTTATTATTCTCTGCACAGCCAGCCTAGAATTCTTTTTGTGTGTGTGTGTGAAACCTACAGCAAACAATGCTAAGACTGCAGCTTGTTTTAATGTTCCATTTCACTTCCTTACATCCATCTGCCATATATTTTTTCATCCCCTGAAACTTACTGAAACATGTTTTTTTTTGTCCTGTGCTTGTGCCTTTCCTCGTACACAGAACTCTGCTGTGCAGCTGAGACTCCCAGATGCTACCAAGCTGCAAGCAGTACTAATAACTTCACATCCTGCCATCAGTTTTTTGAATGTGGAATACGTACAAATTTCCTCTTCATATGCAATGTGAATCAAATTTTGTCACAGGTAGAATGGCACACCTAAAAAAAGCCAGGTGCCTATTGGGAGGATGTTAAGTACAAATGCCATCATTTTTAACCAAGGGCTGGTGCTGCACCCAGGTTGGGGCAACCCCTGGTATCAACTCAGGCTGGGGATGTTGAGAGCAGCCCTGCCCAGAAGGACTTGGGGGTGCTGGTGAATGAGAGGCTGGACATGACCCAGCAATGTGCACGTGCAGCCCAGAAAGGCAATTGTGTTCTGGACTGCATCCAAAGCAGTGTGGGCAGCTGGGTGAGGGAGGGGATTCTGCCCCTCTGCTCTGTGCTGGTGAGACCCCACCTGCAGTGTGGCATCCAGCTCTGGGGTCACAGCACAGGAAGGACATTGACCTGTTGGAGCGAGCCCAGGGGAGGCCACCAAGATGATAAGAGGGATAGACCACCTCTCCTATGAGGAAAGGCTGAGAAAATTTGGATTGTTCAGCTTAGAAAAGACAAGGCTTCAGGGTGACCCAACTGCAGCCTTTCAGTACCTGAAAGGAGCCTACAAGAAAGATGGACAGGGACATTTTACAAGAGCATGACAGGACAAGGGGGAATGGGCTTCAAAGGAAAGATGAACAGAGTAGGGCTTAGATTAGATATTAGGAAAAGCTTCCTTACTGTGAGGGCGGTGAGGCACTGGAACAGGTTGCCCAGAGAAGTTGTGGATGCCCCATCCTTGGAAGTGTTTAAGGCCAGTTTGGATGGGGCTCTGAACAACTTGACCTAATGGAAGGGGTCTCTGCCCATGGCAGAGGGGTGGGAACTGGATGCTCTCTAAGAGTCCTTCCAGCCCAAACCACTCTATGACTCTACGACTTTCTTCCATTCTATCACTCATTTTTACAATAATTTAGCCCTCTTTTCATGAAAGGGATGAAGCTAAGATACTTTTCCTCCTTTAAAAATAGTTCTGGTGAGTACTAAACCACTTTCTCACTGGAAGTTAAGGTCATTGTGACTGCTTGACTGGGGTTACCACCAAACTAGAGACTGAATTAGGGCATGCTGAGATACTCAACATTCAGCTACTTATTTACATGCACACAGCAAAATGCACCTATTAATCTCAGAAGCTCAAATTCTACCTAAGCACAGAATGAGAGTAATAAAATTATACAATAAATAAACTGGGGAAAGAAAGATGTAAACACAGGTGAGTGTGTGGGAATTTTTGACACCGAAAGGAGAAAACACTATCAAGACAGACCCAGATCCTGCAGACATTGGTTTGAATAACTCAGGCCCTCTGCGCAAATATTTGTTTCAGCATCTGAGGTTCTGAAACCAGAAATGTGTGAATTTTCAGCTGATTCTTTCTCTGTAAGAAGCCACCATAACTGAGCCATGAAAACTTTTTAATCTCTGCAAAAATATGCTTGTAAGTACAATAATACCATAAACATAGATGAATGCTCATTCATGCTGTACTTTTTGCAATAGACTTGCAAGTCACTGTCAGATGATTTGTTTCCATAAGAAGCCTCATTTTTCTTACATAATTTAGGCAGCTCAAGGCCCGTGCATTATCTCGATCTAAAAGAAAAAAAACCCTCCATATACAGAGTTTTGTCTTATTCTGGCAAAACTCCCCCATGAAAGAACTGATGTGCTTCAAACACTCCACTAATGGTACAGTAAATTACATTTTCACATTTGGAACATTGTAATAGATTTCTCTACAGAGTGATTTATCATGCAACAATTAGGAACCCTAGGGAATTAGATGACCATTTTAAATTTTATCAGCTTGTTTCAATAAACTGTTAATGTGACCCTAATGTTTGGGAAGCACTTTAATATAATCAGATTTCAGTTGTTCAATCTACTGACATTAATGGCTACCTCATTAATCATAGGATTCTCACTGAGACCTCAGAGGCTGTACTAAGTTCAGTGGACCAGTTCTTACAATAATAAAAACAACAGGCAATATTCAACAGGGAAAAACTCTCACTTTAACTGCAAAACATTCGGTTTTGTTATCCTCCAGGAATTGAAAAGGTCATTTAATAATCCCTGAAAACTTGGAAAAACATCATTTTTGTGTAGTTCATTTTTCTTTGTAAAGTGGTCAATTAAAAATTATAAGAACTGCAATCTCATGCTATAAACAAACAGTGCAGCCTAAGAGGTAAAACATGGGAGGAAGACTATGTAACAGCCTGTGTACAAATGGTTCAGAGTGTCTACCACATGTACCCAGGGACAGTGATGTTTCCTCCCTGAAAGCACTTGTATCCCGCTGTGGTGGCTCTCACCTTGCCAAATACACCACTAATTACTAATAAAGATTACCAATCTGTAAAATATTACCAGAATATTGCAGTGGCTTCCCTACCATTACCATCGAAGTATCTTGCTGTCCTGAGTTGTTTAACAGAAGACCATACCAAAGGCTTTGTATCAGATGGGGTGTTAGAATTTGTGTCGCAAGGTCCAGGGAAATTTTTATGACTGTTCTTATAAAGGTCTTGACTGCAGGTGTCCTTATAGAATACGTCAGGAAAACACACAGGGATATTTCAGTGCAAACCCTGAAGAAAGGTGTGGGAAAAGGATGTGAGAAGATATCAAAACAATTTCTGAGAAATTAGGACAGCAGCAAAAATTACAAGTATCACAAAGAACTGTAAACTCAATTCAGGAGGACTTTTTCCCATTCCAGTTGCAAAAGCAGGTTTAGCATGTGATGACCTGTTTGTCAGCCTTTAATGGAAAAGCAGAATGGTGGAAACTTCCACTGCCTCTGAAAGAAAACAGTTTTCCTAATGAAGTGTTTTCTGGAAATGCAGGAGCCAATAATTGCTCTTAACTCTTAACACACAGCCTGAGAGTATCAAACAGTAGTAAGCACTGAAACAGGTAATTTTAGAAGCTGATTTTAATAGGTCCTGGTTTCTTTATTGACAAAGTAATCTATTTTTTGTATGTATACTTGGTAAGTTATGCACTTGACAGTGAATACGATTAATGTGTACTTGCCTTATTTGCTGAGTCAATCTGTCCAAAACAGGTACATGGTTGCAAGCCAAAGAGGATATGTACAGTATTGACATATTTATCTAACAGTCTGTTGGGACTTCAATAAAATTGGTTTTACCAAGTTAGAGTGTCAGTTCTTTAAGATATTAGCAACTAAGAGTCCTTCCAGCCCCTTCTTTGTTTAGTAATGAAGTTAACAAAGGCCACTAAATTAAGTCAATTTTTCAAATACACTTGAAATACAAAAATGTTACTTTGATTTTATCAGGTAGATGTGTTCAGAGGAGGAAATGTTAGCAGCACTTTGAATAAACTGGAAAGCAGCAACATAAAGCCATACAGCAGAAGTAATTGTTTATACAGCACCCAAGAAAGGGATGTAGCAATTCACAGGTATGTTTTCAATGTCAGTGAAAATAAGCAAGGAACAGTAAAAATCCCTGGATCACTATCCAAGCACCTAGGTTATCCAAGCATGACACCAGGCCCTTTCCTTAATGCCTGTCTTAAATGGGTCATATTTTTTGCTATAAATGCTTCCATTGAAAGGTACTCCAGTCCTTCTGCTCTCAAAGGGTTAGAAATCTTCTTAGTAATAAAATAAATTCATCCATGGTGAGTGTTATCATTGTATCACTCTTTCATCAAAGTATCACCATATTCCTTTTGCTATTTGACTAGCTTTATCATCTAGCTTAAATGTTTTCCTACCACACATTCCCATTCCCTGAGCATGTATCCCACCAAACTCCAAGTCTTCTATTCCACTGCCATACAAAATATATCTCATTTACATGAGCATCCAAAGCTTTTCCTTGTCTGTTCCATATTCACCTAATTCTTCTGGAACACGGCTGATGAATCTTGCGGAAGGGTCTCATCAGAAGAGAACCCAATATTGGTGTGCAGAGGGCTATGACAAACACATAATGGTGGATTTGTAATCAGTATAGAAAAGAGGACTTTGATCAGAGACTGAGAGCTGCTGTTCTGAACGAGCCAGATGCACATATGTGTGGCTGTAGGAGAAACTGTACAAGGACAACAACTGGAGAAAGTCATGAGGTAAGCTATTGTATGACAAGTTCTCAAAAGCTTATCTTCTAGTTCTGTATAGATTTTTTACTTACGAGAAAAAGATCTTATTAAAAACCACCTGATATAATTTCAAAGGGACAATGTGGGAGAGTTGGGATTAGAGAGGACAGAAGTAATGCTGTAAGGGCCAGCATTAGAAGTTTGAAAGGTTCTTTAATACAAGACCTTTCTATAATACGCAAGTGCAGGGACAAAATGAAGGGAAGAACTTCATGGAGGTGACTGGGGAGAGGAAAAAGAACTAGCAGAGAACATAGCACACCAATGAAACAGACCAGAATAAAGATACAGGAAAATGAATGGCACTACAAGACTTGGAAAGATTAAGTCATTTTAATTTTGACTAAAATCCTTAAAAAAAATTCAAGCCATAATCTGTTAGTGATTATGTATGTGGCCTTGGCTGACAGTCCAGTGCAGGAGTTACCTGATATATGGCTTTAGCGTGAAATGTGACATTTTTAGTATATGTTATCTGCAGTGATCCATCACAGCATAACATGTAAGATTATCCACTGGAATCTGGTCGTTTTGCTTCAAGTGATTTTATTTATAGTTTGTGCAGATGCAGATGAAGCAGTGAATCTAGGCTAGCACTGGAAGACTTGAACAAATGAAGCACCTTCCTTCTGGATCGTGCTTTGAGATAGAACGGGTACTGTCAGTTGAACATCTCGCGTTGAACAGCTATTGTAGGCTTTAAAGCAACACTTAACTCCAGGACACAGATCTGGCTGTTTGCTCTGTGTTTTGAAAGGGAGGGAGTATAGTAAGTGTTGGTGTTTCAAGGGAGGATGGTATTGCTTGTATTTCATTTATTTCGCTCTTTCTCACTGCTGTTTGGGAAGGAATGGCTTTGAACTCTTAATTGTATATTTTGTTTTTATCAGAGCACAGACCCATCCTGTCCTTTCTCACTCCCCCTCCTTTTCTCCTGCAGTCCTCACTTTACTGCTTTCTTCCTTCTCTCTTGCCTTTCATCTTCCACCCTGACAATAAACAGTCTGGAGTTGAATCCAGAGAGCAGAAATAGCTCTGATTCCCTCCCCATCCAATACAGATCCCAATAAAACTTTATAACGGCATCCAGATCTTGGCTGTGTGGAATAGGGACTGTCTCTAGCACAGAAAGAAAGCACACATCACAATTAGTCAAGAAGGGGCATTTTCCCCAAGCAATCTTCCTCACTAAAGAAGGTGCTCGCTCCCACATTAGCAGGAATGTTTTTGTATGAGGAAATGAGCACTAGGAATGGAAGCAGCAGCAGCATGGGAAGAGGTGGAGCCTGTGAAGAAAGGATGATAACGATGCTAAGGATTAAGAGCCTGGATGCCTCTTGATGCACCAGGTATTTATGTCAGTAATTCTCATTAGATTTAATGTGAATAACAGTCACAAATCCCCTGAGGCCTGAGAGAAGAACAGATTCCTTAATGTTTCAATGAGGAATACTTTGAAACCTTCATAAAACATTCATATTTGATGGAAAGGAAAACCTACTTTAATAAAACGTTTACCACTATTATACAATCAGCAGTTGGTATTTCATCTACTTGAGTATAACGTATAACATACTTGCATTGTTATTATATATTATCAGGTTAAGATTGCTTTACTTCATATTACTGGTTTGTTTATCTAACATTAACAGTTCATTTTACTGAAACCTCAAAACAGAGCATTTTAACTAAGACAGCCAGAATGAACCCAAGTTTACAGACCAGTTTCTTCTTCTTTCTCTAAGACTCCGTCTCTGAATGTGGCTTCAAGGGCAGACATACGTGCCACAAAACTGATGAGTTCAAAGCAACTGCTGTTTAAGGTTTATTTTACTGCCTTAAAGAAAGTCAGAGTTGGGTGGAGGTCCCTTGTTCGGGGCACTGAATAAATGCAGGAGATTTTCAGATGGCTAGTTTGTTGACTACAAAGGTGTGTCACAAAACACCTGATGTGCTCTAAGGTACTTCACTTGGCTGCTTCCGAAGGCAAAATATCCTGCAGGCTCTGTGCCTTATATTGCTGGTCCTTCGGGGGGTGGATCTGAATACACCACAGCATGCAAAATAGCATTAGATGCCTAAATTCAGGCACCCTAATACTTCCAGAATACATCCAAGGACATTTTGCTTGTGACTGCACACCCTCAATGTCCTTTGGCTACAGAGTAGCACGAGACATTCATAAAACAATGCACACAGCTACTTAAAATACTCCGGGTTGCATATACACTGCTACTGAAATAAATACAAATAATTCCAAGGAGAGCAAGAAAAGCAAGCTCTGCCCCATAAAAACCTTTCTCTGTCCCAATGTAATCACCTTTCCACAGTATTCCGAGTCAAACTCATGAGTACCTTTTGTTGATGAAATTTACTTACCATAGGTTATTTTTAACTCATGTCTGTACATTTTAGAAATTGAGGACAAAATGTGTTCAAGTTCCTGTGCAGCTGGGTAAGTACAGGTGTGTGCTCCCAGTGTTTTATATACCTTCTAATGGTTGCTGGCATTGCAACCATTGTGAAAATAAGAGTAGTACACACTTAAAGCTTGCATATCGTGAGTAAAATCTCCAACACTTCTTGAGGAAATGTTAAAATGTTCAACATCCATGTTCTCAACAAGTAAATAACACATTATAGGGCTACATTATGACCAGATTATATCTATTAGTTACTGCTGTGCACCATGTAAATCTCCAGATTCCCCCGGGAAATGAGAAAAATCATTTCAGACTTCAATAACTAACAATCAGTTATTGCTCTGGGCAATAATAAAGCTGAATGCAATTACCTAAAGTGAAGTTAGCAGTGTAACAAATGAAATACAGATTTCTTTCTCTCCTAAAATAAATGTAGCATCTCCTCATCACACACTACTGCATGGTATAATAGGGTCTTCTAAGCAGTGTTTTGTCTGAACAGCCTACTTGAGATTTGAAATATATGTGATTAAAACTTATACAAAAAGTTACTTTTTATGACATCACTTGTATGATTAGTGCTAGAAAAAGACTAATGGCTATGAAACTGAAAAAGTAAACCAGTCATTCTAGAAAAACAGATTTCAAAAAAGATTCTTTGCTCCCAGTAGTACTCCTCTTTGCACAGTAAAGACAATTTACCCCAAAAGGGAAATAGAAAATTTCTGTTCATAAAAGGCCTTTGATCAGATTTTTCTCAAAACACGTTACAGCTGTAAATGCAGCATTTCAGTCTTCATACTTATCCTACCTCCTGTCACATTAATTTATTATTTATTCTGCTAACATGAAAATGTTCAGTCTGTTAAGAAGGAAAAAATGTTTTTATTCTAAGCTGATTTTTAAAAGAAGAGTTTGAGAACCGAAGTCCCCAGAAGCTAGAACTTTTCTTAACATAGCACTAGATTGTATAATACAAAGCATATACATAAATGTGTGCAGGATGAGAATTTTTGCATATAACTCTGGAATTAATAATATTTCATTAAGAATGAAGATATTAGGTACTGGATGAAAGAATAATATGTACAGAAATATTCATAACTAAGAATAAATGTTTCCAGCTATACTACCTTTCACCTTATTATGCAGAGTAAGTAATAATTCTCCATGCTGAATTATTGCTAATTAATTATTTGCACGTACTTGCTCTTTGTCACTACAGAATTCAATTATCCTGGGAAAGATTTCCCAGTAGAAAGTTAATCCTAATTCCTGATCTTTTGAGAAACCAGTTTTTTATTTATAAATACAGTCTGGGCTTGAACCATGAATGTTCCAGTTATTTCAAGCTACTCAAGACTTTTTTTATACCTGATGTTGAATAAACAGCTTCTTATTATGTAATGGGGCATTTTTTTCATATTTTATCCTCAACTGATGTTGACATCTTTAAACAGCTCCTTGGAAGCTAATAACCCCCTCTGAAACTGCGTCCACTTTTTAGTTGTTGGAAGCTAGCTCATACTGTTACATGAAGCTCATTTTCAGATATTGTCAGGCAAAGAATACCTTTCTTGTATATTTATATGACGCATAGTCCAACATACCATTATTACTATCAGTATTAGTAATGATACATTTACAAAATGGGTTGAAGCAATTCCAGTCAGATCTGGCTGCCATACATTTCGGTACATATTTTATTTGAGTAAAGATATTGAAAAGATGGCTCACTTCAGCTATACTAATATTGAATATCCTTTTGAGGTAATTTTAGCTTATATTTAGATCATTCTGACACAAATCTCATTAAAAAAAATTAAAATAAATGCAGCCATTAAAGCAAGACAGCATCAAGAAGAGCCTCAGCATACAGCAGACAGGATGATTACAGTGCAAAGCTGCATCATTTTGTTCAGTATTGTCTCAGTTAACTGGAACAGTGCTTGGCAATTATTTGCAAGGTTTGGGAAGTTCCAGGTTTTTACTGCTCCAGTCTTATTCTACCACTGCAAAACAAGGAGGAGAACAGGGATGCTCTCCATGAATGCTGTCTACCACCATGCTCTTAAGATTCAGTGTCCAAACTCTGGGTTTGACGACATTCAGACCCAGGCGAGAGTGCAACCCACAAAGCCGTATCTCGGTAAAGGGGAATTCAGGACCTAATTACCTTACGTCTTTGGACTCATGGCCAGCCAGGAAACACGGGTTGTGTCTGTACTCGCTTTAGTGGTTTGAAGTGCTGACAGAAAAAGCATCCACATTATTCTTGAATTCAGGCTGTGTAAAAATCCCATCTGTTTTCCCTCACAGGTGATGCCAGGATCTTTCTAGGAAGGATCCTTCTGTCTTGTGTCAATCACTACCAAAAGGAAAAGGTGTTGGGATGGGCAGGCAGCCTTGCCAGGAACAGCATGCCAGACACACAGCAAGTGAGCTGGTGCCCACGTGGCTGCAGAGCACTTGCCACCACTTCTGCTGTCATCCCTCCCCAAAAGGACCAGCAGCAAACATGGTCAAGGGGATGGATAGTCTGGAAGTTGCTCTCACACATCGGTGCCCTGTAGTCACAGCACAACTCATCAAGTAGGCAGAGGCCGTCAAGCTAAAAGACTTGCTTTCTAATGGCTAATTTGTTATAAAACTTATTAGGGAATTTTGGCAGTCCACTTGTGTTTGTAGGAAGAAATGGTGAAGGGTAACTTTCCTAGTAACAAATCAATAGAACACACATTAAAGATACTAGGAAATAGAACGTGAACACAAAAAATAGCTATTATTGAAGATACACTTCTAATAAGGTTTTTCTGGGAATGACAGTGAGCCACAGATGCTTTAAAGTTTTTGCCAAAGCTCCAGTTAGGAATATAAACACATTTTTGATAAAAAAATGAGAACAAAAAGGTTGGCCAATAGCAAATAACATTGAGGATGGAATTAAAAGCGTGATAAGAATCCACTGCTGCTCTGGTACCATTAAACCATTTTAAATTAAGCCAAACAAAGAATTACAAGTGATACTTACAAGGTGGAAAGCTTTATTCTGAAAACCAATGTTTTGAAACTATTATGGTCACTGCTTCCAAATGATTCAAAGCAGTTTGCCAAAGCAAAGCTTTGACAAAGTACATGCTTAGTTGTTGGATATAAAATCATGTAATAAAGCAGTTTCCAGGGTTAATGACATGCTTTAATTCTGAATTTGTCACTGATGGGACCATTTTTGGAATACATCATGCACTTCTATCATCTGTATTTTGGAAAGCATTTTGATAAATTAGGCAGACAGCTGTAAAAATTATGTGAGAGCTGAAGGAAATGCCTAGTGGTAAGAAATCTTAGCAAAACTTCCCAAATCTCAGTTTATTAAAAGTAGGGTTAGACTGTGGGGTCTGATTACAGTACATAAGCACCTTCCCAGTGAAAAGATGCTGAAAACTTCTCTGACAGATACAGACAGAAGAAGAGCCAATGGCTGAAAGAGGGAATTAAACAGATTCAGATGAGATATGAGGAACAGCTTTTTTTGGCTATTATTTATTGGTTTTTTTGATCTTAATTACAAATGAGATTAACCATAGGAACAAATCACAGCAGAAAAACATCTAATTCTCCATCTCTGGATTTCCACAGCTCCTTTGGAGAGTGTACAACACCTTGTTCTGACTCGTGTCCCTGTGCTCAGCAAAACTCAGCACAACAGTGAGTTGACAAGTTTTCATAGCACAGTATATACAGACCTGATCAAATGATCTAACACTCACTTCTGACTGTAAACTATGAATCGGGGGAATGTAGACACCGCTGTACTACTGTCTGTGACAAACTGAACTTTCTCTGAAATACGTGTCATGAGGAGCGAGACAAACTGCTGTAGGAGCCATACTTACTGTGGTCTGTATCAGGTAATCATTTAATTGAATCATTTTGTCAGCTATCCATAAAATTTACTAATGATACAAAAGTTTAACACTGTCCACATTAAACAAACATTAAGGGAGAAGAACTATTTCCAAGTAGCTTTAACCACTAACTATAATATAAATGCTACTCTGGTGGCAGTAACTTTAACAGAAAATCTTTTGTAAAAAAGATTTGTAAAATGAATGTCACATTCATCCACTCAAGATGCAAATCTATACATATAGAGTTTTACCATACACTGAGGTATGGAATTTCTGGCTAAATTAAGAATTTACTGTCAGAAAGGAACAAAAGCAGGGCTCATCTACAAGGCACATTGTCCAGGAGCTGGAGGGAGCTGCAGGGCAGGAATTGCCCTCACCAGCAGGACCCAAACCCACAGCATCAGTCATGGTGGGCAGAGCGTGGGAGATAACTGGGTCCACTGATCACCACAGAGAAGGCAAAGCAAGAAAGCAGGTCCACAGTCCAGCAAAGGCCTCTGTTTTTAACCTGCTGCCTGGGTTTGGTTTTTTTTCACTTGCTGTCATCTTCTTTTTTAGATTTGGGAAGCAGCAAACAATTGCTCCTTATGTACACACTCTGCAAGAAATTAATTTCTCAAGTTATCTTTTTTCCAGGATGAAGAATGTTCATCTGTTTCATCTCTTTTTCAGCAGACAAATCTGATCATTCTTGTTACCTACCTCTGCAATGCTTTTAGTTTTTAGGTATCTTTCCTGAAACAGGGTGAGGAGATGTAGTGATACATACTGTAGTATACATAATACTACGTACATGTATATACATGTAGTATACCTAATAAGGACTTCTGTTTCGTTCTGTCCTCTGTTCCATTCTAAGCAACTATGATTATTCTATTTTGGTCTTTTAAACTGTGCCAGGCTCTGAGCTGAAGTTTTCAGAGCTACAGTGACTTCAGGATTTCTTTCTTGACTGGTAACACAGAGACAGAAATACAATGAACTCTGCCAAAGGCTGATCCTGGACACTTGCATTTGATCACTTGTGCTTCTAAGTAGCTACGAAGTCACGCAGTGTTGGTTTGGCCAGCTCTCTGCCAAACTATTCCCAAACATGGTTCAAGCTTCCTGGGGCACGAGTCATCACCCACTAGGAACAATTGCTGACAGGTTGTTGGCATGTGGACACACTGTTCTAGATGGTTAGAGGGCGTGTGCCATGACCTCAGTGTCAAAGCACATCCTGAACAAAACATGCAAGTATGTTCAGGTGACAAAAGGAAGACAGGGAAAATGTGAGCTCATTGCTCAGTGAGACAGGGGTCCTGGTTACACAGGACACGGTAAAGGTTGAGGTACTGAAGGGATACCTTTGCCTCAGTCTTCACTAGCAAAATGGGCTTTCATACTGACAGGTCGCAGAAACTGGGGGGGAAAAAGAAAGGAAAGGTTGGAGCACTTCCCCTCTTTCTACTCCATTAGAAACAAAGAAGAGATTTCAGGTCCCACTCTTGCTAGGAGAAGGCCCTAAGGATTCTGCTGTTGGATAACTGTGTAAGACAAAAAGCTCTCTGTTTATCCTACTGATGTGTTCAACTCCCTGTTAGTTACTGGGACAGTACTGTAGAAAGGGGGATGGTGCATAGCTCACTTCAGGCACACATCTGCGATGGGAGAAAATTAAGTTCAAGTTCAGACTTAGTAAATATTTTATTATTCGTAAGAATTGGGGGAGATTTCTGCGGGAAACTCAGGAGAACTGTCTCAGCCTAGTAATTTAGGGCACTATCATGCAATGCGGAAAATATGAATCCCAAATTATATTACAAATAATTTATAAAATTGTAAATAGGTTTTTGTTTCCTGGATGACCATACTAATATTTGGAGGCGGAGCATTTCTTAGGTTTATTTTGTCATTGCAAACCCCACATTCATTCTTGGAAGCTGAACTTTTTGTTTGATCCTGTAATAAGTAACTATTATGCTGATACTTAGCAGGTCAGCTTTTTTAAATAAAATGAACCAAACTAGTGTCACAGGAATTTTCAAAATATGCTATTTTCTCCAATATGAAATACATCATTGTAATTACCCAATTAAATCAGTAAATAAGAAAATCCTCTCCCGCAACAGAGATGACAGTTGTTCAGGTATAACAACTATATGTGCTACACAGATTAATACCTGCAAGCAGAAATTGTAGCAGAAAAAGATTTTATTATAATGCTATCAATCTTCAGCTGGAATCAAGACATGGACATATAGATATAGGTGGATATGTATATATATAATTATCATTTGAGTGGGGATGTCTAAGTGTCCAAATACACTTCATAAGAATGGAAAATATCACACAGGAAATCTGTTAATATTGTACAATATAAATACGGAGTTTTTCCTTTTTTTATTCTTCAAACAAATCACAGCTTACTTCTGTCTTGTAATAGGGTGTGTTCCAAAGACCTTTGACACTTCAAATTGACTCAACAGGCTTTGGATCTGGCCCTAAAGTAGCAAAACCTTTGTGGAATGTTTATAGATAACCACTTAGTCCATGCCACCTTAAGGAAAGCAAAAGGAAATAAATTAAATGCATCTTCCAGCAACATAAGTCTCATGAAGAATTAACTAGGATAAGCACTTACTCTAGTTGGTGCACTGTCGATCTGAACAATGCAGACAAAAATAATAATTAAAACATAGCTTCATGCTGAGATGAAACTTTCAAGAGTGTCTACTGTGTTAAGCTTATGATTTTTTCTGGTTTTGTATTTGCAAGCATAATTACGTCCCAGAGGCAACAGGAGCTAGAGCTTGTCACTCCCCATTTCCCCCTCCGATACGAGATTAATTTCTTTACACAGAAATCCAAAAGTTGATGCCAGAGCAATAATAATAATGTAAACAAGTCTTTTATTCTTTTAATCTGGAATGCATAATTTAATGGCATAGTTGTATAAATAATGAAAATATCACATCTACTTTAGACAATTAAGGGTAAACTGGAGGTAACATTTAATGTAGTATTGATTGACCGCATCAACAAAACAACGGCAGACATCTGTATGGATGAGGGCAGTTAGGAAAATGCTACCAAGTCTATCAATACAGATTAAGAAAGGGTGGGATGGAGCAGACTTGATGGCTCAGAGTCCTGGTAATGGAATACGAAGCCTTTCACCTCCAGCATGCTGACTTGAGCCAGCCTAGGTCAGTCTGTCACTGAAAGTCATTACCATCAGACGGTTCAGTGAAATGAGTTTGTCCTAATGGCAGGCTGTCTGTGTCACAAAATGCACCCTCTATGACTGACATCATGTTGAGATTTTTAGCTGGAAGGAGAGAGGATGGGCTGCACAACCCTTCTACTCCTGCAGGAAGCATGGGAAAGGACATTTGTTGGGAGCTATGCTGCAGGGATTTTAGGAATGCCTGATTTTAGGGACAGTGATGTCAACTACTAACCTAACATACAGCAAGAGGAAGGTATCTGTGCTGAAGAAATTGGAACCGAAATGTAAGACTAGACATGAACTAACAGGCAGAAATACTAAGTACAGGAGAAGCATGATAGGAGTAGGCACGACACACCAGCAGCATGAAGTAACAGTAGCTATCCTGCTGTACCTCTCTTTTGGATGGATTTGAGAGAAACAGTGACATGTGGGGAAAGCAAAACACGGTTTGTTTAAAAAAAAAAAAAAAAGTAGTGGAACCAGAATTCTTTATTAGGCAGAGGTGAGAAATGACATATAAAAGCTAAGTGAAAACAAGACAGGATAGGAATAAAGGATTTGAAAATGAAGGCAAAGTGTGTACAGAGCCAGCATAGAGATGGGAGACATTGGAGAGATGCAAAGTGAGGAATTACATGGATAAAGGGATGAGCTAAGGCGATTATTTCTTTCAGTAGCAGTTCTCGTTGGATATGAGACGAGCAAGACTGTATCTGTCAAAGCCACCAGAAATTACATTGTTCAGAAGTGAGAGGAGCATGAAGAGTGTTTTAGCTTTGCGGTTAGATGGGGAATATTGTACTTTTTACAAGTTCTGAAGCAAAGCATTACCTGAAAGTTTCAATGTTAGCCTGAATAGTAGCCCCAATCAAACAGCTGTTTTATTTGCAACATTCAGGCTACAGTTCAGGATAAGAGATGGGACAGAACTCTTACTTGGTGATAGCGAAATTAATAGAACAAAAATAATTAAGAACATTGTTTCACATCTTTGAGCTTAACTTGGTGGTTAGACATACACGAGGAGACATCAGGTTAGACAGTAGACAAGCTGCTGCACTTTGAGGAGATAGTTTTCTGTATGTTAATTTAATCTGTGTTGTCAACTTGGAACAAAGACATTGAGCAACATTTCCCAACCTTTTACCTAAACTAACTAAACTCTAAAAGCGCAGGAGCTGCTTCTTGGAGCTTTGCAGAAGATAAATAAAAAAGGAAACCTATTTTCAATGGGCTTAACTACACTTCTGTTCAAAAAAAGTTTCACAAATCATGAACTTAAAAATCATTGCATATGATGAGAACAAAAAGGGGCAGATTCCTGCCAAATTGTCAGAAGAAGCTGAAGAGTTTGTGAAAGAATGAAAACAGGAGAAAAACCAGGAAAAGACAGTCACTGAAAACAATGGCTGATACATTTACTTAAAAAAATTGTGAGATAAAACTATGTAATTTAAAAACACATTTAGAGTTTTACACTAAACTGATCCAGGGGTACGACAGAAAACTGATGGGTGTGGCAAGACCAACAAAAATCCCTCTCTGATTGACATACATTTCAGTTACAGTCACATAATAGTAATGGTACCTCTCCTGTATTTATACCTGTAAGGAACACATAAAAAATATCCTAGGACACAGATACTCCATCCAGGCTGTTTCTTATCCCACAACACACAGCAAGCTTCATCATCTAAATGTCAACTGCCTTTCTGACCATTCCATTCTGACCAGTGTGAATCCCTTCTTGCAGAAAAAAACCCGCAGTGGGAAACAATTTTCCCATAAAATGAGAATTAAGAATGAGAACATGAAACAGTGAAACTAAAATGGTGAAAACATCTCAGTGCTTATGGAGCTCTTTTTCAGGAAGTCATAATTCCTTATAGCTTCTTTACAGATTAAGTATTGACACTGCTGTGCATATGCTGGTTTATCACTTAAAAGAACAACTCAGTAGTGAAATGAATATTGTGATTAGGTCAAACAATGTGAAACTGAACTAGAACCAGATGTATTTTGCTACTAGGACTCACACAGACAAACTCCTTAGCAGTGGTTCAGATAACACAAGACAATGTAGCCAAGGATTTTTTTGGTTGTGATTCCACAGTCAAAAATCATGTGTAATGCCTATTTGAATGTGATTGCCATTTTTTACATAATACTATATTTAAATATCCATGAGCATAATCATGACTTGGGCTTAACTGAATCATATTAAAACAATCAAAGAATCAAGATGAAGTATTAAAATATTTTACATGTATATGATTCCTGCCCTACCATTAGGCTTACAAATGATATAAAATTATTGTTGAAATTTCTGAACAGAGAAGTTAGAAAAATCAGAGGAGGTGCCCACAGTGGTTGTGGTAACTCCAGTTCCAGAGAGCCACAAGATTTCTTGGGAAGAAAATGTAAGGTCATGTCAGGTGACCTGCCACGTTCAAAGCAGCTAACTATCCTTAGTGTTAGATTTCTTGGCAAAATAAAAGGCTACAAAAAAAGTATTTTGTCTCATCACACAAAATCAGGATAGGTTATCCTTCTGTATCATGTGAAGCATCTATTAAGCTTGCTATAGAAATGATTGGAGAAAACCCTGGTTTGGTATGCATGCAAGACACAAACTCTGATTAATCAACTTTTCCGCAGGCTTATTCTCAATTCTATATGCACGTCATCTAGAAAGATGGGAAAGTTCAGCTGGGTATGGCTTTCACTTCCAAAGTTGCAGAGGTAAACAAATGCAAATATTTCTTTTTCTGTGTATCTTTCTTTACAAGGAAGTGTTACACTTGGTTATCAAGTGCCATTTTGCAGGAACCAAAGCATGCACTTGCAATACTAATCAGTAAGCTGTTCCGAGAGTCAGTGGCTTGCTTTTTGCACAGAAGTAAAGGAATTATCTGTTGTAGAAGACCCAGCACCACCTCAAGGTGCCTGTTTGTAATTTGCCATGTGTTTTGTTTTCAGGACTTTGTATGTAAGTTCCCACTGAAGTCGCCTTGTGATGAGTGAGCACGATGGGGTGCTGCAACTGGGTGATCTTTACGGTCCCTTCCAACCCAAACCATCCTGTGATTCTACGATGTGAAGGTGGCTGACTGCTTTTTGCTCTACGAGTCTGGAGCGACATTTCTGAAGCAGGCAAGAAATACAGTGGTAAAAAGTGTGCGGAGGGTGAGTGAGGTATGTTCAAACACTCCGTGGCTTTCAGCCTCCCCCAAAGCATCATCCCTGGGAAACCCTGCTACACACCCGAGGGCCATAGACGGGCTGGAGCCACCTCGCCACCGCAAGTACCGCGGGGCTGGGGCAGAGCGGGCGGGACCGGGAGGCGGGGACGCTCGGGCAGGAGGTGGCGGGAGCCCCGCTAGCACAGGAAGTCGCCCCGCCGGGAGAGGAGGGAGGAGGCGGAGCTCTGCCGCTCGGCCCGAGGTACCGCGCCGCATCCCGGGGTGGGCGAGAGGCCGCGGGCCCGAGCGGGCGCTGGCGCTGCCGCTGCCC
>VZTI01002258.1:0-64025 GCA_013397865.1 Struthidea cinerea | reverse complement strand
AGCGCGCGCGGCCGGCCCGCTGACTGCCGCGGGCCCGCGCTGCCATTGGCCGGCGGGAAGCGCGCCTCCCCGCGATTGGCCGGAGCGCGCTGTCAATCCGGGCGGCCCCGCCCCCGGGCCTCGGGCTGAGAGGCTGGGGCTGGGCGGGGGTCGGCGCTGCTGCCGCCATTTTGGGCGTGGGCGGGAAAAGCCGGCGCGGTGCGTTGTCCTGGGGCCGGGGCTTGTGTTCCGTTTCAGCGCACCGAGACGCCTCGGCTGCTAGGGCTGCTTTTCCGTGCCCGGAGAAGTACGACCCTCACCAGGCAGCCAAATTGGAGGGAAACGTACTCCTCACCAAGGTGTCCTTGGTGAGGCTGTGTTCGAGGCCTGGCTCGGGCACGCCAGCGGGGCCGAAGTGGCCGAAGCCTGCGGTACCTCCATGCGAGGATAGCTCACGGTTTTCCTTCGTGAGCACGACTGCTGATATGCTGCCGGCCCGTGCGGTGTGGTTGGGGGTGTGTGTGAAACCCCGTCTTGTGCGGGATGTTAGGGTGTCTGGAGCTGGACAATCCGCTGCTCTGTGTGAGCTGACCCTCCCCCGAGCAGTGCGACCGGGCCGTGTAGTGCTGCTGGATGTGTTCGGCTGGCTGTGGGTGTGCAGTAAATCTGATCCAACCCGGAGTTGTTGAGCTGGCTGTGTTTGCCTTCCAGGCGTGATGTGTTCCGGGTACACTGTACTCCTTTGTGTTCTTTGCAGAGTGCTCTGGTCATGCCTGTGCTCAGAAAGTCCTGGACAGAAATATGTGAGAACATGTGAGCTGCAAAACTTCTAAATGTGAAGTGTTGGCAGGGGATTCTCTGCCACTCTGTTCATGTGGCTCGCAAGCTGTTCTACCTGCCAGCAGCCCACACAGTTACAAGGACAGTTCATAGTAGTACCAGAAACGCTCTCTGACAGAGCTTATGGTGTAATGGGGCTGTGTATGCAGCACACACCTTCACACCCAGTAATTCAATTACATGTCTGAGGCTTTGAGTTCTTTCCTGTTGGGGCCCAGGCTCATTCCTGAAAAGCTAATCACAGTGGAAGGGTACTTGCTATTAAAGATACATTGAGTTCTAATCCAGCCTTTGCTATTGATAGGTGACGTCTATAGTGGAAAACTGTATAAAGTGATATTTAAGAGATACACAAAACACTACAAATACGGGGAAAATTGAACCATTTCTTAAGTACTGCTGTTTGGCGTGTCATCTTTGGGTGAATCACTTTTTTTGGTACAAAATGGGCTGGGGACAAACGTCATTGTTCAGAAAATAGCATGTCTGCTCACTTAAAGAAAAATTTGGCCAATTTTTTTGTTGACTTGATTATCTGTCATCATGAAATAATATAATTTACTTGCTAGGATTTCTTTTCTGTCTTCATGGAAGTTGGAAAGATGTAAGTCTACTTCAGATATAATTCATGTACAGTCTTCTAACTAAACTGGTTGAGCAAGAGTAGATGAGCACAAGTAGATGACCCCAAGAGGTCCATCAACAATCCTGGGAATTCTGTGAATTTGATTTGTGTAGCCAAGAAGAGATTACCACAGTGTTCTATAACTGACTTCTTATTGTGCTTAAAATAGTATTTTGTATCTGCAAAAACAATATAGAAAATACTTTTTCAGTGCAAATGTGGGAGCTCTTCAGACATCTATGTTTTGAAATATTACTTCAAACCAGATTTCTAAAGCAGAGGTGCCTGTTAACAGTGGTGAAATTCCTTATGTAATTAGCTTTAAGTCTTGTATTGGATTTCATACAAAGACATATGTGATTTTTTTAAAGTCTCATGAACAGGACTATGCCTTCCATTTCAGATACAAAAAAAACTGAGTTCCAGAGTTTATTACTGCATCACATTGAATGACCAGGATTTTTCCATACGTCTTTCCTTAAGAACATACTTTACAGAAAGGTAATATACAAGGAGATACATACTTTCCTTATAAAATCAGGAGTAAAGGCAGCACCTTTATTGCTGCTCTTTGGTTGGTTGTGGTTTTTTTCCATGAATTTGAACTATGCAGATAAGTTTATATGCATTGAAAGATGCCACACTCACTCCTACCAGTTCTGTGATTTTGTAGCTCATGCCGTTAGCCTCTGCAGCCTCTTTGGATAAGGAAGCCAGTTTATGTGTCAGTTTGAAAATCTTCTACCTCACTGTTGGTCAAAAATACAGAATGAAGTCTAGTCACGTAAGCTAATATATTAACCTGTGGTACTGCCCAGGGTATCTTTAGGACTTACTTAAGTCAAGTACTTCAGCCAAATTCCTGCAGCCCAGTCTAAAGAGCAACTGAAGCTCAGTGTACCTTACAGCAGTAGCTCCAGGAAACATCCAGTTTTAGTAGATGCCATGTAGAAAACAAGACAAGTGTTGCTTTCTTTGGGTTATTTTTTTGCAGCGCAGTGAAGATATTGTACTTGCATTTTTCTGTGAAATTCATTTCTCTAGACCATGAATTAGTTTTGGTTAGATAATTTTAAATACCTTTCAAAATGAATTGATACCATCAAGATTAGTTATTGTTAATCACAATTAGAATTATAAAGTTTCTGTGAGATTTTTATCATAACTAGGAATTTGTCGGGATTTTTTCTTTGGGATATTTCCATATTAATCTAAATTTTGCATTAAGCAAGGCAAGCTGTGAATTACAAGAGAGGATAGGAGTGGGCTAATGTTACAAAATTGGGTTGCCTGTTAAAAAACCCAAACCAGTTTAATATCATTGTGGGGAGCTGAGTCACTCTGTTAAGGACTTGTGAAGAATAAGTGAATTATGATGTTTACATGTTATGAGATACGTAAAGAGAATGCAGCATAGATGGTTGTAAGGTGTAGACAAAGAAGTCAGTGATTTCCATTTGCAGTAGAAGCCTCCCTCAATCCTCCGACTCTCATACAATACTACTCTTGTAATGCAGTTACTCCTGGGAAACAGAAGTGCGAAAGTCAATGTTTTCTGACACAAACTCTGCCTTAAATTTTTCTGCTCTTGTGGATTTTTTCATTTGCTTGTTTATTTGCTTGAGGAAAAAATGTGAAGAGATTTACAGAATAAATACTAGCTGATCATTTTTCAAAATAAAAAATGAAGTGCTTTTCAGTGAATGGCTATCCTCATTCCAAGTGAAGTCTGCAATGATTAAATATTAAAATGATCCATGGTTTAAATTAATACAAAAATTTTTCAGGAGATTATTACAAAGATTAACATTTTTAATGTTTTAATACTCCCATAGTTTATCAATCACAGGCCCAGTGAAACTGCTTTTAGTTAGCAAACCTGATGATCCAATATATCATTGTAGTATTATGTACAGTGTAAACCTCGTGGCATGGTTGGTAGAGGAGATGAAGAAACACAGTGTATCTTATAGCTCTTTAATAAAGAATTTAATAATATTCTTGAAGTATTTTTTGGCACACAAAATGAACAGGTAACAATTTTTTTTCTTTTGAAAAGAAAATGAGAAGGAAAGATCCAGAAAAACTGTGGTGTTTGCTGTAGAGGAAGGAGCTCTTGTTTTGTGTAATGACAAACATAGATGGTCACTGGTATGGTTACGGAAGAATAAAAAGTTCTTTTGTGTGTGTTTCCATGTAGGACTTGCATTAATGCAGCTTTAATATTGCAGAATTATCTGCAACAGTGTGTGATTCCTGATACATTTTTATTCTTTAGAATTATGTTTGAAGCTCATGGGAAAATGCCATGGAATCCCAGGTGATTTTGTATCACTAGCTGCACATAGATACCCCTGTAATTCAGTGGATTGAGTAAATACTTGAGGCATTCCTGACATGGACAGTGCTAATTCCTTTGTTTCTCATTTGTTTTGTGTTTTTTTTTAGCCACAGGGCTAAAAATCAGCATTAAATTTGATTCCGCCTCTAAATACACACTGCAGTGACAGTGGAGCTTTGCACAATACAGTTTATTGTGTCTTGAGATCTTTTGCAGTTTTAAGTATGATAATTCATACATCATCAAAATGTTGTTCATTCATGTGTTGTGATTGTTCTTGTCATCATCCTTCACTCACTATGTTTTACAATCAAAAATGAGGCAGAATTGGGAAGAAAGACTGATGAATTAGCCAATGTAAATCCAGTAGTGTTTATAAAGAAGCATGGGAGATAGGAAAGGAAGGGTACAGTAGAAATCCAGGACTAGATGTTGAGCTGGATAAATGGGGAAAGACTGTTCTGACAGCAGAAACTTATGGTGGAGAAGTCACTTATAGTAGAAAGGCGAAATGTGAGGAGGGGAAAGGAGCAAGTGTTGGCAGTAGGGTAGTGTTTGGCATGGTAGTGGAGAGTTAAAATCCACAGGGCAAGCTGAAGCGCACCATTTTCTACACAAGTTTGTTGTCACTTATTAATGCTGTTATTTCTAGTCTTAGGTAAGACAACAAAATAAAAATGGGGTTGCATCGTCTGTAGTTGGTTGCCTCTAGCCTGAAAGCTGAATTAATCCTCATATATTTTTACTGAAATAAAATAAATAGTGAAAATGTCACAAACTGTTGATTCATGAACTGTTTTTTATACTGGGGAAACAGATTGGGTTGAAAATGTAGTAGATTTCGAAGTCTCAATTGTTTTCTCTCCGGCTGTGCTGTGTGGTGTAAATGAAGAAAAGGTTAAGTTTACCCATGGTAATTCCCTCTCACATTTACATTATCAGTCAGCCTTTGTAGCTTTTTGTGCTTTTATCCATTGTGTTTTCATTGTAATCTTTACATATGAAGTTCTCAATTCTACAAACTCTTACGCTGAAATTTATTCACAAATGGCTCTGACAGATGTACTCTGGAAGCCTTAAATGCTGAAGTTTAAGATGCTGCCAGCTGGTCGCTTCTCCCCATCCCTCAGATAGCAGTCTGTATGGAAGAGCTGGCGCTACCTGCACCTCAGTTCACTTCCCTCACCTGAACTCACGTTTGTTTTAGGATGCCGTGTGCTGATGCAGAAGCTGGGTATTGGGTCCTGGGCAGAGAACACAGCCCCTTTTGTTGTCCATTCTTACAGCCTCCTTAACCCTGGCAGGAGATAAGCACCTGGGTCACCAACATCTTAAAGCCTCTCAGACACTCACAGCTTGTTGATGAGACTCCTCTGTAGTTTTAAGTTGAACATGTTTAAAACTTTCTTTTTTAAATTACCTGTATTTTCAGTGTGTCACTATACCAAGTCAGTGTGGAGGATATTACTGTACTTGGTTTTACCATCTCTACTTAAACTCTGACCCCATGGTTTTGTCTAGTTTTAAAAGTGATCAAGCCTAAAAGCTTATATTAAAAATCATAGATCTTTCTTTCATGTAATGTAGATTACATAGAAATACATAGAAATTGTTCAGTAGTCTGTATGTTGGTCTCGTTGTGTGTGGAGCTGGTTACACTGCCTCCAGTTAAGATTGCATCACTTACTTTACTGCTAGACCAGTTTTGTATTATTTATGCTCTTGCCAAAAGGAAACAGTTAACCTGAAGCAGTGTATTACTTGTTCTGTTTTTGTGTCTTGGCTGTCAAACTGAAAGCACACTATTTATCTAGCTAACATTTAAATTTGGTTAGGTCCTTGATTTACTGTTATTCAATTAAAATTAATTTTAAAATTAGGACTGTACAGTAACAATAAAATGGATAAAGAGCTGGTGAGCTGCCAGCACTCAGAAGTAATGGCTAGAGGCCACTGTCAGTGGTTGAGAGCTTGTGGGGACTTCCTCCAGCATTTGCATCAGGTGTGATATGCTTGCCATTTTGGTAATTGTTTGTGTGTAAACATACAAGCAATAATGGCAAATGATGAATAGTTCAGTGATTGCTGGATTGATGAAGAAAGGATGAAGTTTAAAGCGTGGCTGAGATCATGGTAACATGAGTCTGTTAGAATACAGTTTGTGTGCATGTGTTGAGGAACAAGGAATGCTGGATGTGTGCGCAGAATGGAAAATCTTTATCTTGTAAAGCTACGGCTGAGGGAAGACTTCGAGGTTTGTGAGGAAGGTCCTGTACACAAAGGGAATTCAAGTGCAGGGCAGTGTCAAGAAGTGCTGGTACTGCCTAGGAGAGGAAGTGGTAGGAGCATGTTAAGACCAATGCTGGAATGTTGCATCTAGTTTTATTCCTATGGAAAACATGTCCTGCAAAATCTGACAGCATGGTGAAGGTACTGAACTACACAGACTTAAGTTCTGTTGGTAGAACTGCTCTTGGTAGGTGGGTTTGAGATTGGGTTCATAATACTGTCCCTGCCCGGGTTTGTGGGCTCCTATGTGTCCGCGCAGACGCACGGGCAGTTTCAGTATTATGGTCGGTAGCAAAGAGTCAGAAAGGGCATCTGCATGTGTTCCGGCAGCGGCATTTATTTTTATTACAGCTGCGCTATCGAAGGCTGCAGACGCAAATACGAGAACAATGGCGAGCTCAGGGCTTTTCTCAGGG
The DNA here is from genome assembly GCA_013397865.1 of Struthidea cinerea. Classification (NCBI taxonomy): domain Eukaryota; kingdom Metazoa; phylum Chordata; class Aves; order Passeriformes; family Corcoracidae; genus Struthidea; species Struthidea cinerea. Next base: position 57,535 of record VZTI01002258.1, on the reverse strand, counting down.
CTGGAGAAAAGGCGGGATTAAGGAATGGGGACCAATGGGGCAGCTCTGGGGGAGTGACAAGGGTAGAGGCTAGCAACCAACTGCAGAATTCAAACTTGGATAGATTAACATAACAGAGCAATGCATCCTGGGAGAAGCCTTTTTGGTCACCCTGACATAATGTATGTTCATCGGCTACACAGGTTCAAGCTTGCTGTGGTGTTTCTGACCACACATCTGCCGTACCTCAGCAAGCTCTGTTAGCTCTCCCTTTCCCCTGGTTGCTACAGGGGCCCTCCTGCGTATGTACTGTTTAGTGTTCTAGGCAAGGCTATGCTGAATCTCTCTGAATTTGTCATTTCTTCCCTTTTCAGACGACATGAAAAGCATTGTTTCTCTTTTGTTGTATATATATGCAGCATGGAAAGCTTTCTAGAATTTGTTTTTTTCAACAAATTTGAGTATTATTTTAATGGAACTGCTAAGAATTGCAGCAACTAATAATTTCCTTTTTTTTTTTTTTTTTTTTTTTTTTTTTGTTTCTGAAATCATAAAATGGTAAAAGCAAGGGTGGATGTTGCTTTCCTTGGAATTTTTTGACATGCTATTTAATTTATGAATGAATTTTTCTGTAATCTGGAGTGAAAAGGTTAATAAAGCATTCTTAGATAGCTGCTTACTTTTTATTCTAAAAAATAGGATAAATTGAAAGCCTGGGTTATTTTGGTGTCTTTTTGTGTATACAAAGCTAGAGACCAACAGGCTAAACAGGAAGGGTATTCTGGAAAAATTATTACAGAGACAAAACCTATAGAAAAAAACTTGGAAGTATTTTCATTTTAAGTACACCAGTGGGGTTAAATAATATTAATAACTTCTTTTAGAGTAACAGGTCATAATAATTTAAAACTAAAGTTCCCAGCACACTTGCTAATATCTTTTATGGCTTTATTAAAATACATCTGAAATAATTTACAAAGCAAAGTTTCTGGGTGAATTCTTCCAGTTCTGCATGGGAAGAGTGCCTGTTTATCTTCATGCATGTTTATATAGAGCCATGGAAATTATGATGTAAATGTGAATGCCGTACTAAAACATAGCCATATATGCAGAGTAAGGAATTCAAAGCGCTTGTATTCTGTCATTTATTGCACACAAGTTATGTGTATTGTGTGGGCTCGGTTCAGTTCTGTACCTGACCATAGAAGGACACTATAGAATATGTACTGTACCTTGAGGGGACCTTGAAGGGGAGGGAATAATGTGTGTAGGAAAAAGCTCAGGGCAATGACTCTCTGACCAAACTTGTCTCTTTTTGGGTTTTGAGCCTTCGCGCTTAAACACTCATTGCTGGAAATAGTGAAGAGCTGGAAAGATGTTTCCCCTGTACTACACTGTTACACATTTTTGTTTTCTCACCTTATTGAAATAAATATATAGATCAGTGTGGAAACAACTGGGACAGCTGTAAAGCTGAGTGTGTGGGATAAAGTCTTCTGAAAGGTACAAGAGGAAGCAATTTAGCTTCATTTTCAGAGTTGACCCAGCTCTCCTTAAACTTTTAAACTTAGTTACAGAGCTGTACAGCTGTTGGTGCAGTAGTGGCCAGACTGGGCAATTGTAGCAGGAAGAGAACAGACCTGCAGTTTCTTGTGATGTTGGTGTGTTCTTAAGAAAACCAATCTGAACTCACGTTACTGTATGCTTTAGAAGGTTTTTTGTTGTTGTATGTCATCTACAAGGCTAGATTTCAGGAAATGCATCCACCTTCTAATGAAACTTTATGGCAGAAGCACAGATTCTGCTTGACTGTAGCCAAAGGCATGTGTAAATCCGTAGTGCTTGGAGGGATACACTCAGGAAATTTTAGCAACTGGAGTGGATTGTCATCTGCTGTTTCATCTCAGGCTAGGTTCGCGAAGAAATGCTCACGAACTTCTTTTCAAATTATGTCTTTTAGCAGACTTACAACTATTCTGTTTGTAACTGGTTTGTGGTATAGGAATCTCTCATCAGAGCTATCTTTTAGGCCAGAAAAGGCCAACCTTTAACACATCAGAATCTAGGATTTTAAAAAAATATGCCATCTCCTACAGCAGCCACCCATCAAAATGTGTTCAATTTTGTATTTCACCAGTATTTTTACAGTAACTAGAATTTTACTCATACTGAATGACTTGAAACATCCGAAGGAATACTTTTCTTTAATGTGTTTCTCTCAGTGTCATCCTTTCTTTTGGCACTCTTCTGGACAATGATCCCGGAAGCAAAATCTCTTCCTTATGACACATGCCTGGATGCTATTTAGGAGCAGAGAGAAGAGATGGGAATGCAGTCTCCTCCCACCCCATTCCCATTAGTGGGAGGAGCCATGAAAAGAGCCCAAACAGACATTTGTGCAAATAGCTGCATCCAAAATCTTCAGATGTTGACATGATGTTCTGCTATTTCAACTGATACTTTTCTGCTGGTTGATGAGTTTTCCTTTTGCTGTCTTTCTTCTCAGCTGCACTCCACAATTTTTTCTGCCTTAAAATGAGGCAAGGAAACAGTTTACCAGATTTTCTGATGGTTATCAAAGCTTATTTTTTCATTGGGTGCGTATAAGGGTTTTAGCCTGATTTTGATCCGTTCCTTTAATTCAGTCTTTGTTCAAGGTTCAGACTGTAGGTAGATATCAATGATCTTATATAACCCCTTTTTGCCCAAATACAACATAAAGTTCCCAAAGAGATGGTATCATGTAAGCTATTACTTTATTCTTTATCTTATAAATCATTGCCTTTAATGGGATCTCTAGGTAGTTTTCAGGAGAGCCAAGTCTTGAGCAATTTAGATAAAATCTGCAGAGAGTGTGCTTGGCCTATTGTTTTGAACTATTTTGGAAACTACTGAGCTGATGTTATTTACACCGTATTAAACTTTTCACCCAGTTATGGCCTAATCCTTCAAAACCAGTAGAGTAGGACTTGGCTTTGAAAATGCTGCTGCTAACATCTATGGGTCTGTGTTCACTAAACCTGACTATTAAGCTCATTATTAAGTGTTGTAATGCTGAACTTTACATTTTATCTGTTAACACTAAGTTAGCTACTGGTTATCTACTGTTTTTCGTTGCAGTTTTAAAGAAAAAAAGGTACAAAAAAGATATATTGTGTTAAGACTGAAATGCATGCCAGCTTTATGTTCTGATCTTTATAGGGAAAATCTGCATCTGGATGCAGTCCTGTGCCGTGTATTCTAGGAAGACCCTGCTTGATCAGGGATGTTGGACCAGATAACCCATGATGGTCTCTTCCAACCTGATTTTGTGATTACTCTATCTTTCATCAGCTGTTGAATAATGGAGGAAAACAAAAATACCAAACTCATCAAATTAGAACTCTTTATACTTCATGTTTCTTTCACCTGGTGACTAGACTAGGTGATTTTTTTTAAGCTGAGTTGCTTTCCTGAATGCCTAATACAGCATGTGAAACAAAAAAATGGTGTAAAACTATTCTTTTTCATTTATAGATCAGTCTATTTACTACTTACTGAGCTGCAGTAGCTTCAGAGAAGGGAAGAAAATGCACATTTGTTCTGAATGCTGAATGGAAAGATTACCCTTTAAGTCCTTTTGAACACCAGGTTTAGTAATGGAACTAATAATTCAGTTTTGCTGAAGTGTTATGATTAGGTTTATGTGGACTGAAGTATTATTTGCTGCTGTCATTTGTAGCGTGCTTTCAACTTTTGCAAGCTTGCTCAGGGTAAGAAGGGAAGCAATCACTAGGCTATAAACGTGGTGACCAGTTCTAGCAATTACTATGGCTTGAAGTCATGTGATGGGACATTGTGTTATACTGCAGTGAAATACGTTACAAAGGGCACGTTTGTCTGCCTCCCAGCTTTGTGCTTGCATGGCTTATTCGTGGCTGTTTTCTCTTCTGGTTTGCAGTTATTAAGTTAATTTTATTTGCCGAGAGTTGGGTTTCTGCTTGAATGATAGACATATTCAAGGAAAATGGATATCAATATTAGAATTAATGGAGAAAAATTAAGCTGAGACTTAGCCTCATATACTTTAAAAGGTTTTTTTTTTTTAATAAACAGCACGGGAGTGTGAAAAGAAAGGAAAAAATCCAGCAGTTTCAAACTGTCTTGTTTTGTTATACTAGTTCAAAAAAACTATTTCAGTTTTTAAATAATTCACTCAGAAAGCTTGTATTTTTAGTAGTCTTAAGGCAAGTGAAAAGAAAGGCATCGTAGAAACAAAAGCATGATACAATATATATACAAAAGCATGATAGCATGATTAGTATGAAATTATTACTTGTTCCAATTTTTGTGTGTGCGTGAATAACTTTAGAAGTTACAAGATTTATTTTCATGAAGGTCATTATCCCATTTTGCAATATTGAAAACTTTGTGAAACACTGTCCTCTGGATGGTTGAAAACTGTAGTTTAAGATGGATACTAAAGGGAAGGATAATCCCTAAATACTTCTCACTTGAGGAAGAAATCAGAATTTCATTTCCATCAAAAATGAGCCTAAGCTTAAAAATATACAAATGAGAAATTAACAAGTGTATATAATTAAAGCGTTCAGGCTTATAGCAAGCTATGGCTTGTGGCAGTCCCAGGGAAGAAGTAACATTTAGGAAAAATAGAATTTTTGTCAGTTCCCAAAACTAAAGATGGGAGAATAGAGGGCTTAATTTCTCATTAATGGAAGGGAAAGAAGCCACTCCTCCCTTGCTGTAATACGTAGGAGGGCAAAACAGAGTCTCTGAGGTTTTGGAATAAGACTTCAGTAGAACCACATGGGACTCTATTAAATTTAAGAATGTGAAGTGCTTAGGCAGACTAAGCTGACTTTGAAATTTAAGGTCTGTGACCTCTAGCTTTATACCTGTTATTTAAATTAGTCCCTATTTTATCAAAGGAAATGAGTGCTGAGGGGGTATGTGGTGGGGATCGAAGAGGGAGTAAAATTGCTGGGATTTTACTGAACTGCAGAAGTGTCCACTGCTGATGATTCAATTACTGAGACAGAGCAAATAATTGTTTCTTATTGTTGCTCTTGACTCAATGAACTTCTGAGGCAGAGAGCATATGCTTCACTCTGTTTTGTGTGGTGGTGGTGGAGATGTCCTCCCTATACCTCTTGCCACAGAGGTGTCTGTACAGCATCTGCCGGTGCTCCCGTGAAAGCTGTGTCCATCCTTGGCGGATGTGCCTCTGGGCATTGGGGTGGTCTGGATGTCAGTTCTCTTTCTACCCTTTTTAGCTCTGATTTCTGCCATAGTCCCATGTCCTTCCCATTCCCCGCAAAAATGTTTGGACAGATTCTGTTATTTTGAAGAATGTTATTCTGAAATACTTTATATGGTGTCATTTACTGTGTAATTTTCCCTTTAGCAGAGATTACTCTTCCCTCTATGAAGTACTGCTGTCTGGCAAGGCAGAAATGAACCACGTGTGTGTTTTTCTCCTTTATGAACTTCTTTAAGGATATTTCCTTGACACATCAGTGCCATTGTAGTTTCATAAAAATGGGGGGGAAAAGTTGCTCTTTGAACGTTTGGAATTTTAAATTTGTTTAGATGAAGATATGTCTTCATATTAAATTGAATATATGTTTCGCATAGGCTATAGTTCTACTCATCCCTGAAGTAAGTAGGGAATCTTGTTCTGAAGACATAACATCCTAATAATGAAAATTCAATGTAAGGTGCATAGAATTACTACAGTAAGGAATATTCTTCTGCAAAATTTCATATTTTTTTATACAAGAATAATACCAATTGCTAAATAGATCTCTTCTGTGTAAGTAGTGCTTTTGTAAGTGTGTTTTGGCCTAATACATTTTCATCCTGTAGAAGCAGAAACAAACTGTACGTTCCTGGGAATGGAAGGAACCTTTTAGCATTTTTAATAGCCTATTTTTGTGTAAGAAAGCAATTTTACATAAATATGAAGTTCTTTTAAAAAATCTTATTCAGGTTTTGCCACCCTTGTAATTTTCACTGTTTTCCTAGCTGTGAGTACATTTAAGGATAATCTTTTCAACTCTTCAGCTGTTTAAAAACATTTTATGTTTAGCAAAAGTATGTAGACTCTTCACTAGAGGAGACAATGCAAATATTTGCGTATAAATAATCCCACCAAATTTTGGGCACTCTGAAGAGGTTTAGGAGCATAACAAGAAAGCAGGATTGCCAGAGGTGATTTGGATTCCTTTCCATTGCATTTCTTCCTTCACCCATTGCAAAGGGAGTGGAGATGGCCTCCTGTGTTGTTTGTGTGTCTCAGTTATGTTCCTGATATTTAGTGCAACTAATCCAGGTTGTTGATGAAATTAGTTTTTCAGAATATATTGCCTTAGGATTTTGAAACATCCATGAGAATATGCTGAAAATTCCTATGAACTATTGCCTGTTTATTACTTTTGTTAAATGAATGTAGGGCTAATTTCATGGGTTTTGTAGGTACTGTATAGCTAACAAACAATAGAGCAGCTCCTTTCCCTAGAGTGCAGAGGGTACTAATGGGAAATAACAATGTATGTTTTGTTCCTAGTGCTTACATGAAGCTATGAAACAGCTTGATATATGTCTGAGTAGAAGTCGTAGTTCCTGTATGGTTTGAATCTTGGGATGTGGTACAGCGTTTGTTGTCCTTGTGTAGAAAGTTGAAATTATTTTAATATCTGTTCTGACTGGAGTTACGGATCCTGTGTTTTTGATTAACTTTCCTAAATGTCATTAAATTTAAATCACCTCTGCTGTTTTTAAGGCTAAATTAAGTAATGAAGTAGTACATTCCTTTTATTAACAGAAAAATAAATAAATCCCCAAATAAAGCAGAGGGAGATTCTGCAAGAAGCACCATGGCCAGGGTACTCTTTCCTTTGAAATAGTAGTCTTATTCTTTGAGAGAGACGTTCCAGAGGATCGGAAGACTACTGTAAGAGTTACTAAAAGAACATGAATGTATTTTGTTTGCCATTTCTCTGTTTAAGTTTTTTTTAAGGCAGTAGTAGTAGTAAAGATTTTTAAATTCTTTCTCTTGGCTACAGTACGGTTAAATAATTAATCTACATTATTTTACCAATTCTGGCTTCAGGCTACATCCACTGCTGTGTAGACAGACCTTAGTTATTGTACTTCAGCAGTACAACAAAAAAAGCCAATTAAAATAACCAGCAGCAACGATTTCCAAAATACCTACATGCCGATGGCTTCCCACTTTAAATGTAGTGCTACCAATTCTTTGGGATAACTTGATGTTTGCAGAGGATCTGATGTTCTCCTTGACTTCTACCTGAGGTGGATAAAAGGCTATTTTTGCTCTCTTGTAACTTGTAAATATTTTAATATCCATTAGTTATTAAACTATCAGGTATGGAGTTAACTGGGAGAAGACCAGTTCCGTCAATGATACCAGTAAGTTTTCACAGAGTCTTTGAATCATATTAAAAACTACTTGGTTTATGAGTTCAAATTATCAATCTGCATTATATGCAACAAAATGAACAAAAAAGGAGTTATTTTTAGGGTAGATACCTATTTGTAATTAAAGATGAGGAACTTCTGCATATATACAGATGCTGAAGACTTGGTCCAGTAGCTTAACATTCTGTAGTGGTTCTTTTCTGTCCTGAAGTTTTACTTGCTTTTCTTTCAGCTGACTAACTATATTTCAGCTACAAAACCTTCATTGATTCTTTCTTTAATGTGCCCACTGTTAATATTTAGGCAACCTACTGTTGAAGAGTGCAGACATGCTATCAAATATCACTGCTAAGAAAGTTTGTACACATGAAGATAGGCAGGTCTTTTCAGTGTTCACTGGTTTACATTTTAAGACTTACCACTGTTATTAATCATTGATGTATTGCACCAATAATGTAGAAAGTGCAATCTTTGTATATATTGATCCTATTCTTATTTTTTATTAGTATTTCTAAAGTCATTCATAGTAAGTTTCTATTTCATTAAAGTAATTGCTGGAATTTATTTTTTAATTGGTGTAGAAAATGCTATGTATACATCAAGAACAGTGAATTGGGATTTAAAGTGTAGCCAGACCTTAAATGGACATTTAGGACTGGTTTTAATCTCACAAAATGCTATTGACATTTAGAGGTGATAATTGGCAATTTATTATGTGTTTTAATTATTATCAGCCACTGCTTAGGAGTAAAAGAAGAGAAAAATTAAATCTTGTGTTTTTCTGAGTGTGTAAACTTTCAAAGGTGAATTACTAAAGAGGAAACCAAAGGGAGTGACAAAATAGTGAAGGGTACCACAAAAACAAATACATTTTTTAATCTTGTAATATCTCTGAAGCAGAAATAAACAAAAAATCATTCTTTGGGACCTCGCTTTGTTTTCTTAAAACCATCTTTTATAAAAGGTTGAAAGTTGAGGATGGCTCACTTTGCTTTCATATTATCTGAAATTACTTTTCAAGTGTTTTGAGTAGCCAGTAAAAGGAGCAGTAACAAGCTCCTTTACATGTTTTTATAAATGGTTATGTAATCATTAAAACTCCAGGGATTTGAAGGCTGCTTGGGATGCATGCAGCACAGCATGCTGCCTGTCGCTTTGGTTTGGCAAAGAAATACAGGAGAAGCCAAATCTGCCATTTGCTGATGTCAGAAGCAGCAAAGTGGTCAGACATCCGAGTGTAAATTTCTTTTATAGTAAAGATGACCAACTATTGTAGGATGACCACTGCTATGTTAAATGGGGAGAACTGGTTTTGTGACTCACAAAGGTTTCAGGCTTTTTCTTTATCGAGAAATGGTTAGAAAGTTGCATTGAAAACCTACAGCGAGGTTCATAAATAATAAATATTACCTCTTATTAATCCATATTTTAGTTTAAATGTGGCTCATGGCAAGTTGCCTCCTTGGGGAATGTGGGATTCTTTACAAGAGAAGGTGATGAGCCATAGTCCCCAAGGAATTAAATTGTGAAAACAATCTCAGTTTCATACGTGCTAGTATAGTTCTGTTATTCCCTTTCCACGTCTATCACAACACATTCTAAATTGTGGCTGATCTTCTATGCAAATAGCTGTCTTATTAGTCACTGATTCTGTGTGCCAATGTCTCCGTGGGTTTCTCAGGCATTTGCTATCTAACCATCAAAGCAGTGGAAATGAATGATGATTACTGCATCCCTTTGAAGAACAAAGAGGACTCAAGGTTCTAGATGCAAGAGTTGGTGACACTGAGCCACGCGGGCAAATGCAAGTATCTCTGTGGCTCATATTAAGTCAGGAAATAACTTCTGCCTGTGTTTTCTTCTTGTGTTTTATTGGCATTGCTAAAACTGCAAACTTCTTTCACAGCTGATGTTTTGTTATAAACCATTAGTAGACTATGGAAATTGCAAAAGGCAAGTCAAAACAGTCTCTTAACAGTGGCATAAAAAAGCCAAGAACTAGTTTTGCAGTGCAAAAATACATCTGTTAATTCCTCAGTTAGCTGAAAGTTGAAACAATACTTTTGTTTTCCGTTCTAATTATTACGGTGTGAATGTTATGAAATACAACCCAGTCTAGAGAACTTCTGTGAAGCGTAGTAGAGGGGGAAGGAAACGCAACCCAGTGGATTATGATTCACTGCTTACGTGTTTTACATAAAACAGGGAGTATTCTCTGAATTCAACCAAATTAATGGATGGAAAAATTGGAACACTATAATTATTTTCAGTTCAGATTAAAAATTAGTAGCACTCTTCTGTACTTTGCTAGTATTCCTGAATACATTCTAACAAAGGTTGCTGACTTTGGAGCATCCAGGTTCATTTTATGCCCTGTGTCCCACACGTGAAATTAAGGAGCCTGGATTTGTCACTTGACGTTAAATGCCAGTAATTCCTATAGAATAAATAAGTATAAAATAATAGACTTTGTGGTTTTAAAATGCACAAATGACTGGTGGGCGTTATTCCTGCAACTATATTTTAAATCGTGTTTGAAGCTGTGGAGAAAATGGTGAATGCTTTCAGTTTGGGATGCTGGCAGTAGTGTTCAGCAGTGCCGTGGCATGCTTTTTGGGCCGTGATTTGGCATCTCAGTGTCTTCCAGGGCTGCGCTTCCCAGAAAGCGTGCCTTGGCAGCGACCAGGGAAGCTCATCTTGCTGTAGCACAGCTGGTTATGCCTAACAGAAAAGTACAACTCTTGCAGATACTCCACGGCCATATGTGCACAATCTGCACATGGTTTGTGGCTACCCAGGATGATTCAGCCAAAGTTTGCCCTTAGCACAGTGCTCACCAGGGCCAGTTGGAAAAAGGCAGGGGTTGGCTGCTGTGTGTCTTCTGTGCTTGAACAGTAAATCTGACACTTCTTGAAAACGTCAGTCTTCTCATGAGTGTGGGCGTTGATGTTGGGACTCTTGTGTCGTACAGGCAGTTAGATGGTGAGTAATGTCTTCAGCCCAGCCAAAATGGTTTGATCCCAGTGTTTTGAGTGTGACTGTAACAGCCAGTTATTTCTTAACTAGGGAAAAAGAGGTGAAATGAGCATGTTTGTAGAATCTGCCACTTGAGTGGCAGCCCTCTGAGGGGATGAATATGAAACCATAAGGTTTTGCATGTTAAAAGATACATCAGGAATTTGCTAGAGCACTATTCAGATGATGCTTGTTCAGTTACATGAATGGTGTGAAAGCACCAATATAACAGAAAGGATATCTTTGTATGGATGATAGTGCAGTTCCTTGTGCAATCCTAGTGTTACCTCCTTGTGAGGAGGTGTGCAACATGACTGTGCAACATGAGAAGCCCATTCAAGAGTTGGGAGGGTTGTTATTTAAATGCGGTGAAGGTGATTTAAATTATCAATACCATGGCTGAGAGGTGTAAAATGCACACAGCCCCAGCTCTCAGTTTTTGTTCTCCACTTCCTTTTCAGTCACAGGTATCTAGAGCCCATGGCAGGAAGGTAGGAGAGTGTGGGGTTGCTGTGTTTTAGGTATCTGCTCCTCTCTTTTCTCAAGATGGCTGGAGGACTGTGTCTGCAGGTGGGTCTCCTGAGCAATTTCACCTGTGGATGCACACATGCCTAGTCCTGCCTCTGACTCCTGTGTGTGGTGTAAATATATTTGCCAATAATGGAAGCAGCTCACAATACTACATTCATTCCCTGGTTTACTAAAGAAATAAATTACATAGGAATGTAATTCAGTGGTACCAAATGCTGAATTACAGTGCAATCAGTTTAAATCCTTTCTTTTTTCTTTATTCAAACTAACAGGCATTCTGTAATGTTAATAACCCAGGCAGTGGAGAAAAAGGTATATTTAGAATGTATCTAATAGTCTTCAGAATAGTGATGATTAACTCCAGTGTTTCATTGTACTCTGGGAAGGCTTATGTCTTTGTGTATAATCATGTAAATGTTGCTTGTTACCATTTTTCTGATGTTATAAGCAATTGATTTAGTTGGTAATTTATTTAGGAATAATGTTGTGGTTTTTGTTTTGGTTTTTTTTTTTTCTGATGCTGACAGTGATTTTTGGATTGAAAACAATGGGTAGAAAAGATGCCTCTACATCAAGGACTCCTGTTGACCAATACAGGAAACAAATAGGTAAGAGTTTGAAAGAAAAGTTTGTGTGCTTAAAAAAAAACCCTACTTTTTTTTTTTTTTCCAGCAAGGCCCACTAGTGTAACAAAATGTTGCATTCCTCTTCAAAAACTTCATTTTGTATATGCTGTTGAGTAATTCATTCAGCTTTATGAAGATGGTATTTTGCGTGACTTTAGATAAAGTGTATGCTCTATGTTTCGGAACACTAGTGAAATACTGTAGTGAAGTGGTTTCACAATGTTTCTGAACTGTTGGAGCTTTCCTGATTTTCCTGTTTGTCTCTAATTTCATATATGGGCATTTCTAACAAGATACTTTCCTCATTCATAACAATTTTTTGATACACTGAATGTTACAGACTTTTGCATTGTATAACTGCATTTATTCTCGCACTAATGAACATTTTAAACGTGTTAATTACTTTTCTTAGGACTTTTCCTGTCGTTACCTACTACCTATGTAGGTAACACGTGTACAAAGTATGTACATGCACACATGTACCTTCACATAGATACTTAACTAGCAAACTCAAATCCCTCTTTCTTTGCTTAAATGCAAAGGTGAGTTATTTTTGAAATCTGTATATGAGGATTCTGTCTCTGTATGTTAAATAATATAAAAGTCACAGTATTTAAAAAGTTTATATATATAATGAAATACCTTAATCTGCACTCAGTTATCTAAGTAAATTACTTTGTTTTTACAGTTGCTAAGCACACACATCTGTTTAAATATGCAGAAAACAACAAGTGTCTGGGAAAAAAAAGTTGTTTACAATGTGCATTCTCATGGTGAAAGAGCTCGGATTATGTGAGCAGTCTTATTTTGGTCATGTCTTAATTTTTTTAGTGCTGCCTGATTATTTTGATATAACTGTTTAAGTGGTCTTTTCAACTTCTCATCAAGTTGTAAGTAAGGGATTATTTTGTATTTTATTTGTTTTAGATAGCTATGGAGTGGTCTATGTTTCCTAATCTTGGATAGTTTGTATGGCTGATTTCCTTGGCTCATTCTATGAGAAACGTGGCTGAAAGCTTGTGAGTGCCTTATGGATGAGGAGCAGATAAAATAAAAAAATGTTTAAAAATATGAACTTTCCGCTTTTGGGTTTTTTAGGTTTTGTGTAGAAAACCTTGCAAAGAAACTGTTGCCCAGTAGAAGATGACACCACAAATATTTCACCCAAACGTGTTTGGTGAGAAATGGGAGCCCTGCAGCTTGTTTTTGGGACAACTGATCCTATGTAACTGGGTGCTTGGATAGAGGATGATTGTAGCAGTTTTTTGGCATTTTCTCCACTTGTTTTTCATCATGGTTATTTGTTTTTTGACCACCACCTTTAGAGTTGCTTTTTTTGGTTTTTTGTGAACACTTTCAGGTGACTATGGTTGGAGTTGTTTTTTGAAATCCTCTGCAGGTGAAAGAGTGGTGATCAGCAGAATCCCTGGAGAGACCAGGGCAGGTATAAAGCTTCATTTAAGTGGGAGGCTCAATTACCTTCCACTCTTTCACAGCTTGTGCTGTTTCTTGCATATGGCTACTGCGTGGCACAGTTATACTTCTCAAAGCTGTGAGATGCCAGGACTGATCAGCTGTGCCTTGAGCAGGGGAGAGGACACTGTACTATAGCAAGACACTAGGAGTATTTGTACTGGGGCCCAGCACTCAGAGGGATCCTGTTATGTAGCTGACTTGGCAGTTTTGGCCTGGTGTGTTGTCTCAACAATTTGGCACCTTCCCTGTTAAACACTACAGCAGCAGCATCCATTGGGTACTGCAAAATATGGAGGGGCTTCATAATAAACTCATTCTCTTTAGACATGACATACTGCTCTTAACTTGGCAAAAGCAAGTGTTAAAAATTATTGTAGGGAAGAACCTCATGCTGGCAGGCAAATAAACTATATAACCTGGGAGGTGTTTCTGTGATTGTAATATTCCTTAGAGGATGGAGAGCAAGAGCTAAAATAGACTGTGCTCTGCCTTTTGCTCTGATGATGGTTGTTTCAGTTCCCACTCTGGTCATTCACTGATTCATCTATAGAGTTTGCCAGTGGAAATTAGTTCTCTGAACTTAATGAATGTAAGAGGGGGAGTTTGAAAATTTATGGATACGGTTTTATACTTAAGTGTTGCAGGTGCGTTTGAGTTTTATGTGTAAGCATTTTGGGCTATCTTTAGGCCTGGTAGTGGAGCTTGTTGGAGTGAGCCCTCTAGTCTCATTATGCCTTTAGGTGTATTATAGGACAAATAGGTGTATTATTCACAAATATTATCCACTATTGCCCTCATGAATATGAAAGTTGGGGGGTTTTTTTGTCATTACTTCTTGATTTTTTTGTTCTTATATAGTTTTGCATAACTGGTAATAATTCATCCATTTGTCACAGGATAGTTAAGGTTGACAGGGAGGTCATCTCATCCATCTGCTGTGCTCAAGCAGGGCCACCTAGAGCTGGTTGCCCAGAACAATGTTCAGATGGCTTTTAAGTATCTGCAAGGATAGGAACTTCACAACCTCTCTTCCTGTGTTTGATTATCCTCAAAGTAAAAGGATTTTTTCTTATGTGTTTCTGTGTGTGCCCATTGCTTCAAGTCCTGTGACAGGGCATCACTGAGAAGAGCCTGGCTCTGTCCTCTTTGCACCCTCCCTTCAAGTATTTATGTACACTGATGAAGTCTTTGAGCCTACTCTTCTCCTAGGTAAACAGGCTCAGATCTCTCAGTCTTTCCTCATAGGAGAGATGCTCTAGATCCTTCATTTTAACTCCTCTTGACTCTTCTTGGCCTGATTTCATTCAGGTACTTACTAGAAATCATACAGAAAGATTTTTTTTTTTTTTTTAAATTTAAACACATTCGTCCATTACAACTTAGATTTGACAACTTAGGTACTTTTCCAGGGATGTTTTAGTGTGAAGCTGTTCAGCAGATGATCCCTCAGAATACAGAATGCCCTAATGCTCCAGGCTCATTTGTTTTGGAGATGGACAGTTCATCACCCTTTTTGAGGTAGATTATATCTAGAAACAGTAAACAAAGTGAGGCTGCACAGGACTTGTCCTTAAAAAAATTAATTTATCAAATGCATTTAAAGCTCAAAATCCATGCTTGGAGTGATTGCCGGCCTTCTTTTCCAGGCATTTGGTGTCTATGGATTGTTGAAAACATTATGATGGATGCTGGCTGAACAGCTATCTCCTGCTGACTAATGGTGGGATGTTATTTTTTAGCTTACAACTTAATGTTTTCTAGCCTTGCTGTATAGAAGGTAACCAGATTGAAGCGTTTTTCATACCTTTTTTTTGATGGAAAATGGCAGCCTTCAAGGAACAACATGTCACAAAGTCATATCAACTTCAACACAATTTTCAGTTAGATGTTTAGTGGAGTAATTTGAAATAAAAGCAGATTTTTAATTTCATTTTGTTCCAAGCTTTCTGTTTTGTGCTGAGTTTCCATACGGCGTGCCACATGTTTGCCCTGTGCCATGGTTCAAGTTCGTGTTGATTACTCCAGTTCAGCCGTTTGCCTTTTTCTCTTCTGCAGGAGAACAGGATCACTTGTGTCTTGTTTGCCTCTGTGGTGCTAGCGGTTGCTGTTTGCTTCAGTAGCATTTTCAGGGGATTCCCCCAGCACAGAATACTGCTCTTCTCTGTCAGCTGGCTTTCAGCCATCTCTCCTGCCACCAGCCAAAATTTGTAGTGCCACTTGAGCTAGTGCTCCAGTATCTGACAGTGGCACTGCCTTCTCAGTGGGGAGCAGAGGCAGTCTTTTAGTTATCAGACCAAACTGGCAGTGGCTTCGTGAAGCCTATCCCCAAGTGGACAGGGGACAACCACAGCAGCCTTTTCAAACTGGCTTCAGCTGTGCCTGGAGAAGGGAGGATGGCACCAAGGGAATCTCTCCGTGTTCAAATCTCTGTGAGCAGCCAAGGCTGTGGAAGAGACATGAGGAAAAGTAATGTTAACACTTCTTACTCATCTCTGGCTCACATACCCAAAAATATACCTGTAGTGCAGCAGTAAACAGGGCAGCTCTTCTGCAGAGCGTTTCCTTCTCCCTGCTGCTGTTTGTGCTGTTGTGCTTAATTTGCTGGAATCTGAGGAAAGGTGTGAGGCAGTATGCATCCTTCTGCATTTATGCAGCTTTGCTCCACAAATGCTGTGAAAATAGCAACAGGTTTTGTACCATATTTGCTTTGTTTACTGTTATGTGTGCTTTAAGTTCCCAGAACAATTCCACATGTATATTTTCCATCCTTCTTCATCTGGTGTGTCGCTTGCTCGGCATGGAAGCCGCAGGATTTGTGGGTAGTGTTCATGACTTGTGTGATTGTGGGATCTTAAGCAGGCATACTGAGAGGATTATAGCATAACTAAAACCTGGTCTACAAATCAAGAATAGACATACTTTTGGCTCCCATTACTATTGTGTTGCTGTAGCATAATTTTTCATGAGGAGAGGTTGTTTGCCAATCATTCAACCTTCAATTTGTAGACTCAAAGGTCTGCCTGTTGTCTGCTCTTTATCTCCTGACTTGCCAGCTTGATCTTTTAGGAGCTGGAGCTTATATAGGCATAGCCCAGGGGTTCTCTGGAGCAAATAAGGCTCCTCACATCCTCTGGGAAGGAGTAAAAGTTATGAATGAAAATACATTCTCTTTTTGTTTTGAAAAGCGCAAGATGGTGGAGTGAGCACGGTGACTTGGTGATGGAGGCGGTGCTCATTGGCATCGCACATGTGGAACAATGGGGCAGGGAAGGGGACTGGGTAGGAGTCCTGAGTCCTGCTGTGGCATCGCAGGAGTGGAGAGAGCACTGCCCACATGAACTAACAGATAAAAGTTTGTGGGTAAAGTTGGGTCTTCTAAAAATTACTTGGTGTGGAGACTGGTGACTTGTCCAGAAGAAAGGTGCCTTGTCCTGGGGCCAAGGTTTTGCTCTCACTATAGCCCTGAGATGGAGAAAAGGTTGGGGACTACTGGCAGCACAAACACCTCTGGGGTTCCCACTTCCAGCTACCAGCTGGAGCATGGACCTGTTGCCTTCTTGTCTCCAGAGAGAAGCCCTTCTTGTGGCACATTGCCATTTCCACCTGCCCTACTGCTAAAGGAGTTGTCTTTACCCCCTCACCTTTTCTATGTTTTCTGTTACTGTTTACCTTCTCTGTGTTTTTATGGAGTCGGTGTGCCTCCACCTTCCTTGTCCTAAGTAGTGCCATTGCATACTCAAATAAACCTGGCCACTATCAGTCTTCCTTTTCAGCTTAAAAAGAGGGAAGATGTTACATTTTGATACTTTTCTTTGAAATGCATTGCATACTTTGAAGTGATATGTGGTTGTTTTGTTTGAGATCAGGGAGTGCTTGTTATCAGCATGAAAATTTTAGATACAATTTCTGAAATAACAGCAACAGCAAAAAATGTTTGGACTGAATTTGTATTGAAAATTTCAAAATTTCACTATTTGTCACAAAACAGCAATTCCTCTATCTTTTGTCTGTTAAGAAAAGACACGGAACCAGAAGGCAACATCTACATCATTGAGATTTCTCTTCTCTGCCATAAGCAAAGATGTAGCAGGACAGATGTCAATGGAATAAAAAAATGCTCCAGTCTATTTTTTTAACTAGTCTTATTTTTTTCCCCTATTTTAATGTCAATCACCTATTTACTGTAGATAGGAAAGGAAGGGAGGGGAAAAGTACAGAAACAAATACTGACTGTGTTGAGACAAAAAGGAAAGTCTTCTCCTACTGTTTATTTGTAGTGAAAAAAAACCCCAAGAAATAGGCAATTCTATGGTACCCTTTTTTTTGCATATGGAACATTACATTTCCTCACTTTAATTTTTCTAATAAAAATCTACTATTAAGCATGTAATAAAGAGATGTAGGAAAAAAAGCCCTCCTTTTGCTATTATATGTCACTGTTGGCAAGTTTTGGAATCTGAGTTTCATACTTCACAGTGATAGGCCACTGATACCATGTGTAGTCCCTTTTCTTGGGAGGAGGTTTTCTGAAGAATGAATTTTGGTGTCACAAAAAAATGAACTATGTCCTCTGGTCAGTTAGTGCTGTTTTGATTTTAATTTTATGTCAGTGGAATCACTTTTTGGAAACAGCAGGAGCAGCTGAGGAAAACACTGCTGTGAAGTAAAGCCTAGTCTGGCTATACTAATTTAATCCATATTTTGTGATGATTGGGATGTTTTTAAATATGTTCTGTGAAGACTGATGATGGATTTTAAGCACATGCAGTTTGTGGTCACGTATTTTTTTAAGTCCAACGCAGCAGAACTATTGCCTTGTTTTATTGCCTTGGCTTAGAGCATAAAAGGTGATGGTAGGTCGGATATGTACTTACATTTGTGTGGATAGTATTTAGTTTCCATTTGTTGGGCAGACATGGACTCAGTCTGAGCAAGAATGGGAGGGGTGGCTGCAGATCCAGAGGACTGCAGGAATGTGTTCACACACCTTGAAGAGAAGCTAAGGAGAAAGGTTGTGTATCTAAACCCTTGGCTCTCATCCCCTCTCCACAGCAAAAGTTTCTTTGAGCTTGTTTGATTGTACTGCTTTTACTATACATTCATACTACACTTGTTTAGTACTTTTATACAGCTGGAGGCTCATAGTGTGCTCTTGTTTTAATCTCATCAACAATATCACCATTTCACTCAGTGGAGTTGCTACAAATTTCTTATAGGTGTAAATGAGAGTGAAATTTGACATGTTTCCAGAACAATTTCAGTTTTTGCTGAACTGCCTTTCAGCATGGTGTTATTTCAAGCACTTGCAATTCTTGTAAGGTATCCGGTGTCTGCAGGGCTGTGGCAATGTTACATATTTGTGTTTGTACTTACTCTCAGCTTCTGATCAATTCTTTAGTGAATTCATTTCTGCAGTCAAAATAAACTGAGAAAAAGCTCTTACAATCCTTTACAAAATACATAAAATTTTCGCTATAGACACATATAAGCATATATAGATTACATTCAGAGGCAGAGCAGTTTAACACTTTTAGTAATTCTTTCACTAGGCTTTGAAAATCTTAGCTCATGTGTGAAAGCTGGACTTCAAAGTACTCTCATCTCAATGCAAATATGTAAATCTAATTTTAGACACCCATTTCTAAAAAATCTCAGACATAATTTTTCTATGTATACCGTGTTCATGTATACATATTCTGTATGTGTGGTGCACGTCCTTATATTTGTAGGTAATATTACATCAACATAAATGCAAGGAGAGTTGGGCAGCAAACTACAAATCTGATTTCCTCTCATTTCATCATAACAAAGCAATGGAGCAGGCATAAGAATGAAATGCCCACCACAGATGCATCTCTCAAGATCTGTTGGATAGATATTTAAGGTGAACATAATTCATAGTTGTAACTGCATTTCTTTATATATGAGAAGTAGGGCTGGGTTTTTTGGGTGCAGTTAAGTTTTGTCCAGCCATTGTCCTACCATGGAAAGTGATGGTCTGTTAAACCTCTGCTGCTCCTCACCTGTCTGGGCTAGCAGGAATGAAGGCAGCATGGAGTCTGGGAAGCATTGCAGGGGTAGTGGTCTAAGAAGAAAAAGATAAGAGTCACCTTGGATCAATTCAAGAGGTTTAACTGAAGGGATTTTTGTATTTCATGCTTCAGGATGTGACCATGTGCATTATGTAGTTCATCAGCTGTTGCACCTATTTATGGCCTTAAAAGAATGTGTTAGATGTCCATGTTCAGCGTAAGCATGACCACAGAATAATCATCTGGATTTTGTAATGAATTGAATGTAATGAGTCACATTGATGATTGCTATCATGCAGTCCATTAATTGCATTAACTGGATTGTATTAAAAATATTTCTCTTTTTGGTGGAAGCTTTTTCTTGTATTATGCCTTATTTTGGAAGAAAGCTAGGAACTGGCTACATTGTGCTTTTCAAGGTTTTGAACTATTTATGGGATTGTCTGCTCTGCTTTACATATTGCTTGCAGGCTTTAAGTGTTGGATAAGAAAAGAACTTACAGGCCAGAAGGAGAATGGTCTTAGGAAACTCAAACTGCTAGAATGAAAATAAGAAAAGGCAGTTGCTTGATTTGAATTACAATTACAGAAATCTCAAACATCCTGCATTTAACTTTTGCTCTTACTTGATGGTAAAGGCTGATTAAAATAAGCACTATTGAAAGTATTCACACATTCAAAGTTATTTTGAGGTTTTTCATTCCTGTAGTAGTTGAATCAGTACGGAAAAGCACCATGAAGTGAACGACGAGCTCTACAGTAAGTGGAATGTGGGAAAACAAATAATTTGCCCTGATTGAGCACTCTGGTTTCAGTTAATAAATTTACAGATAATGTAAGTCAAGTCACTAATCTGTTGCTTAATTTCTGAAATACTTTATTTGAAATCTGGTCCTTGTCATTACCTCAATTACATAGATACCCTGTTTACTATGGGACCAATTGAGGGAATTTTGCTCGGCTAAGATACTGATAGTGTTCTAGAATAACTCATAGTAAACAATAGTATTTTCAAGAATTTTGACTGCCTGTTAAATAGGAAAGGTGGAAAAGCCTGGCTTTTCCTTCATTTATTTTCTGTGAATATCTCATCATTATCAGCATATTTGCATTCGTGCTGTAAGATTTGTAGCAAAACTGATATCCTCAATTGCAATATTTGATTTTTCATTGACTAAGTAACAGTAATTTTAGAATGCATGGGGGATTTTTTGTTAGAAATAATTTTCCTGTGGTATTTTAACCAAATACCTGTGGGCCATTCATAAGCATTGGTGTTTGGATGATCTAGGGTGTGATAGGTAAGAGGATGTGACACAGATTGTCAGTAAATCACTTGCTCAGGTTCAGCCTAGGTGATAGTCATGGGAAGATGGTAACTGCCTGGCAGATGTTGGGTGGCATTTATGATGCGATGTTTGTGCATTCAGTTCCTAGTGGAGAAGTGTTGAAAAACATCATTATTTGTTGGCAGTCAAAACAGAGAGGAGCTGGATAATGAACTAGCATATGGAATGAAACAGTGTCTCAGCATTAGACATGGTCCCTTCAGCTCAAGGTTACAGCATACTGATAAGAGTGTGGCCCAGATTTACTGAAGCCGTTTTGAGTAAGTCTGAGCTCACAGTGTGTGTTAAACCCTTCAGCTTTGGGCCTGTTGAGCACAGTGCTTGTGTTGACCTGTCTCTTATCAGCACTAATTAACTTGGCCGTGATGCTGTGTACTATGGCAATGCATCTCCTGCTTGTACCTTACCAGTTCACATCACAGGCAGAATGAGTCTGCAGCTCTCAGTTTAGACCTGGCCTGGGGGACCTGTGGTCACTGTGAACTGAAGAGCAGGGAGAAGTTTTAAGTGAAAGTAGAATGTAAGTGGGGCCTTTTGCAGGCGTTGAGTGGAGATGTGTAAGAATAATCTCTACAGGCTTGTGTTCTAACAGGTGAATGGTGAGAGTTTGGGCTGGTGATTCACATCTCCACTTGTAGGTTAAGCAAGCATTGTACTGCTTTCTGGCACATAGGTCAACTGGCATCGAATAACCCTGATGGTACTGTTAAACTCTTTTATCCCTAAAACAGACTGGCTGCTTGCACACTGCTTATGGAAAATTGCTCCGAGCAGTTTTCAGTTCCCTCTTGAGCCATGTGTAGGAATTACTTCGGAGAGAGCAACGGTGGGCACAAACTGTGTCAGGGACTGTTGTAATAATTGGAGTGAGCATACCCTTGAATTCCAGTTCCTGTTCATGTTGTCTAATATATTGGTGCACCTGCAACCAGATATGCAGAGGGTACAGTTCAACATTACAAAGTGACCTTTAACAACACCTACCTCTCTCTCCTTGTTCCTGCCACCATGTCACAGTATATAGTACACCATCCTCTGGGATGGCACAGCTGTTTGTATGCCATTTTGATCCAGCTTGAAGTGAAAGATGTGCTGAGCAGTTTGAGAGTTGAATGAACTCCCTGATCTGCTTCATCATCTGGCTGCATGCACAAACTAAGCTAATACACATCAAAGCCAGGACAGCACACTGCAGGCACTGAAATGTGTGGCAAAACTCAGGCCAGCAAGTGCCATAAGCCAGTATTGCTGTTGAACACTTTGCAAAGCCAAGCCACATGTCAACTGAGTGTAGGAGGAGTCTTTATTCCATATAACATGCAGATTGAACAGATTAGCAAGCGTAAAAAGGATTCGTGCCCTGTGTAGGTTTCCCTCAGCTTCTCCGAATCCATTTTGATTTCAGTACAGTGGCCTCTGTAGGTCTGATCAGGCCTGCAGGCTGAGTTACTTTATGAATAATAACTACAATAGTTTAAATCCATGTATTTTTAGAGGTGTTCTACACTGTCTTCAGTGAGCAATGAGGTTGCGTTTCATACGCGTGGAAGGCACAACAAAACCTGAATGCAGTTCTTTTTTTGGCACAGCCTTTTCCATAATGTTCAGGTACAGTACAGTGGTGTTTTGCTTACTGAACGGTGGAAAGAAGTGGAGTGAAATGACTAGTAGGGTTGTCTCTGAGGAAATACTTTTACAGAAAAGATAGGCTGCAGTCCTGTCTTTTCTGGAATAGATGGGGACTGTGCAAGCTAGAATGCACAGAGAAACATTGAATAAATTGCAAATCAAATAGAACTGAAGGTACAATCCTTAACATACTTCATAGTGTGAAGTGTCTCAGAAAATCCACCTGTTAAGTACAATACCAGATGGAAACGTTTGGTAGAGTTACAAGAAAGTCAGACTCATGTCTGTAATACAGGAGGCTCTGTGTGTCTTGATAGGCAGCTTGGAAAACCACAGACCTCATAGCATATATATTCCATGAAAGAGCTTCTATCCAAATGGTTTAATGGAAGACAGAAATAAAACTCGTGTTTGTGTAGAGAAGATTATCAAATTCTAATGAGTAATCGTCGTGGGAAAGACAAAGAGTGAAGTGCTTTCATGTATTCCTCAGAGAGGAAGAATAAAACATTTTGACTCTTACAAAAGCAGAAAAAATGTATCCCACAGAGGATTGTCTTCCTCATCTTATTTCTGTCACTGATGAAAAAAGAGAAATTAGAAGCGTAGTTTAGTGTTAAGTTTTTTGCTTTGTTCAGCTACCTTTCAGGTAATTTTTAGTCTGAAGAGAAACATTTCCTACAGTCAAGAGACCATGAGTAGGAAGGTTGGATTTTCTCGTGGTGGAAATTTGGGACAGGTATCACACTACCGAATTTAGCAGTTATTTCAGATACTCATCCTTGTAACTGGGAGCAAAATCCAATCCGTAAGTCTGAAGATAAAAGGAATAACATTTAGGTGCTGAGTGAGCTAATTATGTTTCTTCACCATTTTTTGTCTATGGTCAAAGTGGTATCAAAGAACTGTGCACCTTGATGACCAGCTAATTCACAACCAGTGATATAATCAGCTGGAAATCTTAGTGGGAAGGTTCCCTTGTTTCTAATGATTACGCATGGTCATGAAAAAAGTGTACTTTTTCCTTTTATGTATTTAAAGTAATGATAAAAAATATTAAAGCCATTAAATAGGGCACTGGGGACAGTGAGTTTGAAGTACTGAGTACTGTTTTGCTCATCTATGTTTAAGAAAGATGAATTGAAAGTGAAAGAAATGCTGAAAGAACTACTAGGGAAGACCAAGAAAAGCCCTGTTTAGCACAGCTGAACACGAATTAAGATAAATATGGTTGCTTTTGGAACTTCCCAAGTAAACACATGGGAAAGAAACAGTCCATATATATCCAGTCCATAACTGTATAAATTGTCCATAAAGAAACATAACAGGAAATAGAAGGCGGTTTCTTACTAATAGGAGATTGAACTTCTTTGGTAATGTCCTACTGGTAGGCTAAAGAAAAAAACTCAAAAAACCCAAACTGAAAGCTCTAATTTGTTTTCCAACTGATCGTTTTCTATGATCGGTTTTAAAGAAAACAGAATGATAACATGTGCCTTCTCCAGCAAAGCACTGGATTTCAGTAGTTCACCAAGTCCTTCCTAGTCGTATGTTCCATATGGACAAAGTTTCACTGTGAAGTGGAGCAGCTTTCTGAGGTATTTATAGCTAGAGAATGCATTTGGAAGGATTACCATAACTTTCTGACTGAAGTTTTACTTGTGGAAAAATTAATACTGAATATTTTTACCAAAATCAAGATTTCAGGAGAACTGACAACATAATCTTGAATTTCACAGGCTTTTTTTTTTTTTTTTTTTTTGGAGAGAACATGAAATTCATGCTGAAAGGAGAGAGATAAGGGAAGAGGGACACATTTTGATCATAACATTAAACTTTGTTTTTCAATGCCTGTGCTCTCAACACAGTGTGGTGAAGCTATCACAATATTTCCACAGCATCATTTTTTTCTATTTGTTTTGGGGACTTTTTAATAAATGTTGGGTGTACATTTGGTGTTGCTGCACTTTTTGTTCTTTGTATTACAGAAGTGCAGTACTTAACAGTCTAGTAGTAAGTATAGTGTACAGTTTATCAGAGGATCCCCAGTTGTGCATCTTTGACAGGACTTTCCCATGTTACCCGTTGGCCCTAGCTGTTACAGCATGTCCCACTGGTAGGAATAGGATGTGACACAGGCATTTTGTCATCAAAAAATCTCAATAGGAAACTAAAAGGAGTTCATACCACATACTTCTAGCAATTAGCTCATCTCCAGGGAGTGACAGAAAAGAAAAACACATACTGTCTGTAGGTTGACAAGGAACCTGGGAACATATTTTATTTAGTAAGTAAAAAGGAAGATTTGGAAACAGTTTACAGCAGGTACCAAAGGTGGTGGCATAAGGGCATGGTAATATGTTCTATCTCCACTGCATACATCACTGACTGAGGTGCTTTGTTTAGGTGGAGTTTTCCTTGTCCGCCTGTTTATTTATTACACAGCATATGCAAAATCAGTCATTTGCCAGCTATAATCTTAACCTACCTTATCACATTTTGAAAGAAATTCATGCAGGTGCACAGCAGTTACTGAAATCTTCCCTGCAGAATTGCTCAGATCTTAGAAGTGTACACCAGTATGGAGAACACTGGAAGAGCTCAGTTCTCAGTAAATCTTGGAATAGGTCGATATATTGGCTAGAGTGGGTTATAGCAGAGTAAACACCTGGAGTGCAAAGTGATGGAGGCACGTGTATGTCTGTGGACTGTTGGTCACTAACATATCACACTGATGTGTCAACTAAGGCTGCCATTTCAACAGTGCTTGAACTCAAATGTTGTAGTAATACTATTTTAATAATTTAGTCTCCTCTGTTCTGCATTTGCAAAAAACCCTTTGCTAAATTCTTAGAACTTGGCATAGTGAGATTCATTGGCTTTTTTTTGGCTCTAGGAGAAGCACGTCTGTCACGTCTCTTCTGAGGAATGCAGCTGTTGAAAAACAGGCCATAGGGGAGGGTGTGTGGCTTTGTTGTTGGTCTGTGTTCTTACATCCATTTATCTATCTATCTATCTATCTATCTATCTATCTATCTGTGAAATGAGACATTCAAAAAAGCATTTCTCTCCAAATGTGAGACAAACCTCTAGGTTGCAAGGAACTGAAAAATTACTGTGAAAAAGAAAGGTACTGGCAGTTTTTCACTCTGCATGTTATGTATAATGAAAGTGTCTTTTCTGGTGTGTTTAAAGAATAGAATCCATCAGATTGAGAAATGTCAATAGAGGACCATTCAGAGAGTTTACAAATAAACTCTCACCTGTGCAGGTCAATGCCCGTCCTGTCTGCTGGGAGCCCACCTGGGAGATGGGGGGTTCTCTGTGCTGATGGTTTGCATCAGGACTCTCTCACAGGAGATAGAGTTGAGCTAAGACCAAGTCACTGGTCTCCTAATGGTGTGTGGCTGATGTTCTGTGTCCTGTGTGACGTGGTGACTAGGTGTCTCGGTGACTAGACAGAAGGACTTCATCAGGGGAAGGCGGGGGTGGCACATAGGACCTTTGTGATCAGAGCAATGTCCACATACATTTTGTGAGGAACACAGCATAGCTGAAAGTTAGTTTTCTCTTTAATTCTGTTTCATTTTGTGTGCTTATAATTCCAGAAACTGAAATTGCTTTGTCCATGGATTTATAAATATTTAATACACATTTTTAATGAATAAGAAATTGAATTTAAGGGTCAGTAGCAGATTCAGTTACTTTTTCAGGTACTTGTTTAATTATTTCTCATTATATTTGTAAATGTAATTTTAAAATCTTTAAAAAGAAATTAATATAGGCCATCAGAGAATAATTTCTAATAGATAACATTCATGAGTGTTTTTTACTTCCATTATACCATTAGACCAGGATCTCAAGAGTTTTTGATGAGTACCAAAGTCTTGCAAGGAAAAGAGATTTCCCAAGGTCATACAGTAATTTTATGGAAGATTCAGAAATAGAAGACAGCTCCATGCTTTATCTGATCTAATCAAATAGTTTTCCAGATGGTAGAATTTTTTCCTCAACAGTGTCTCCATCTTTTGTATGTTTCCTACAAGAGACATTATACTTAAAAGATCATCGTGTGGAATAAAGATTTGGAAAAAAGGATACTGGGAGCGACCCTTGCTTCTTTGAATAGATTGCCCTAATACATGCTTTTCACTATTTAATTCATTTATAAAGTAGTGATGTTCAAAGTAAGGCTATTACTGAAACCAACTGATTTTATTCATTAAAATACCAACAAAGCAGTGATGCTAATGCAAATGGTGAAATAAAATCAAAAGATCTCAGATGAAATCATTACCATCACTCTGATGTCAGTTATTCAAAAGAATGCAGCATATAAGTTACTTGACAAATTTATATTTCTAATGAGAAGGTTTGAAGTAAAGCCTAGTTATTCTTCACTATGTATTTTAGATGGCAGTATTTGTGGAGGATTCGAGATATTCACCTGTCAGGCAGTAAGCCCGGTCCCAAAGTTAGGAGTAAGATGCAATTATTTTACTATGCACACATGTGTAGTTGCTTTTATGTGAGCATTCAGAAAGGGAAAAGGATGAAGTAGTAGGTCTGAAAAATTACAGATAAATTTAAAAGTTAGCCAGGCTCCTCTATCCTATTATCTTAACACCCATCACTGACAGAAGCCCAGTTTGGCTCTTGAAAGTAAAATTTGTCTCCTAATATGCATTCAAGAAATTATTACACCTTTATTTCTCAGGTCCATAAACTATTACTCTGGGTGCTCATAAATATGCATTTCCTTTGCACTTTTAAATAAGCTGCTATTGTTGTCATTCACTTTTAGTTAAGACCTGTCAGGTGGTGTTTCTGTTGAAGGAAAGAAGTTCAAATTACAGGCGAACTGAAGATATATAGTTCTTAGGCATGCTAAAATTATGAGTGAGTTGGAGAGATTATTCCTCACAAGTAATTTTAGGATCCCAAGGGATAATGGTGATGTGTACAAGAGATGTTCCCTTCTTGGCTAATTCCATTAAAAGCTTCTGATTTCTGCATTGCTGGAGTGAGACTCCAAAAATCTGCTTTTCTGTCTTACATAATCACTTTCACAGTATCCTGTAACATCCACCTCTGCTACGACTGTCAGTGCATTGACTTCTGGAGTGACAGCGATATGTAGGTCTGACGAAGCATCCTTTGCAATGTGCTTCATTGAAGTGAGAACTGCAAATGTTGCCAGTATTACTGGAAGCCTTTTACTTAGGCAGAATTAATAAATTACAACTTGTATTTTGGGATGGCCTTGTTGTATACAGCTGGTCCAGAATGATATGACTTACTAGTAAGAAATTACTGCATCTTGGCAGACAGCATTCTGTTTTCAATTCTGAGAAAAGCATTATCCACTGGATAAGACACAGGATCAGAAGTTAAGGCATTCGGGATCACAGTTGTGCCATTCTTATGGTACCTGTCTTCTTGCAGGTCTCCTCACTTGGGTATGTTCTTCCTTTGGCTTTCAAAACGTGGTTGTGATTATTCATAGGATATCCTCCTCAGCTCTTGCAGGTCTTCTGCTCCTAGGTGGACAACATGAATCCACACTTGAACTAAATCCATAAATTTAGTCTGTTCCCTGTAGGTTCCAGGTCTGCTCCAGACTTTGTTTGGTTCAGACCTGGAAGGCTTTCCGTTAGCAAGTTGTGACCAGTGGTGACTTAACGTAAATTTGGCAGCAAAGTCTCAGGTTAATGTTAAAAGGGATGTCAGCTCAGCAAAGCAGGTGCTGCAGAGAAGTGACCCCAGCTTCTCCTGAGCTGTACTGTCTCTGAGGCTCTGTCCCTGGTTCATCATGTGACTTTGTTGATATTCTTTGTTTACTGCAAGGCTTTGTTTGTTTTGCATGAAATCAGATATATGCTTTAATACTGTCTAAATAGTGCCATCCTATTGTGTGTGAGAACAGAAAACTGAAGCTGATAGAAACAGATGTGATGTGGTATTTGTGATGAAAGTCCTGTACTATGTTTCATATGGCCTCATCTGGTCCCCAAGTTGCTCAGGTTTTCCGTGTTACCTGCAAGGCCTCTCTGTTCCTGTTGGGGAAGAAGAAGCTGTGGGTGACCGGTTGTGTCATTCCCTTTCTGGACTAGTTGTCACCACCCCTCCTTTAAGCAAAGCCCCGCAGCAGAAAGGTTGGTGAGGTATTGTTGGGGATGTCTGTGGCTCCTTGGAGGGTGCTTGTGAAGAAGCATTAGACATTGGAGAAGGGATGACTCCAAATTCATGTGGTGCCACAGTACCACTGTCATCCCCCATGGACTGGTCCCAATCACCTAATGAGGTTGGATGTGTCAGGTAGTGTGATGTGAATTACAGCAGAGAGACAGACATCCTCCTCTCCTGAAACAGCAGTGACTCTTTATCTAGAAGGTTTAAAAGTGTTGTATCACAGTACTTGGTGATATTATGGTGCTTTTACAGCAACCATTTTTGGGAATGAGTTAGTGATATTGTCTGGCAGTAGCATGATACGCACCAGAGTAATTAGGAATAAATTTGAAGTTACTGATATTGAAGACATTTTTCTGGCAGTGGTTGGTTTGGTCCTGCTTAATGCTAGACAGGTGGTCTGGAAGAATTTCTTGGTAGTTCAGATGGGCTAGGGCTGCTGAACAGATTTTCTTCAGTGAGGGAAGAAGGAAGGTGGCATCCTTTTGACCAGGATCCTTTTGATCCTAGTGCTAGAATCATATACATGTGTGTTGAATTTTTTCCTAAAAACATAACCCAGCCGGTATCTGACTTCTCCTGTGATTTTAGTTGCTCCTGTTCTGTTCAAGGTCAAAAGACAGTAATTAATGTAAGACAATGGGAGACATTTCTGGCTATGTACTTGCAGAGATAAGAAGAGCAGAGAAGATATTTTGTGGAACTTCTGTTACATGGATATGCTTTATTGTGGGCAACTGAATGCGATGACCTAGTCATCAGTCTCTATATTTTCCTTTGTTGTCTTTGAGTGCTCTCAGTGGAGAACTATTAGTGGTATTTTCCTACCTTCCTGCCTAAGCACAGGCCAGCGTTTATTGGAGCTAACCTCTGGTAATTATAAAGCCAACATGACAATAACAAGCAAACAGACGGAATGTATAATATTCATAAATTATTGAATTCAGCTTCCTCGTCCTTCAGAGTAAGCTCTTCAGGATGGGGACAGTTTCTTGTAAGGACCCACAGTCCAACAAGGAGATGAGCAACAGCCAATGTGTTTTGTCAAATCAGTTCAATTTTCTTCTCTGACAGAGTAGCAAACTTTCCATTGATGGGGAAGAGGAAGAGGTGCCA
The DNA here is from genome assembly GCA_013397865.1 of Struthidea cinerea. NCBI lineage: Eukaryota > Metazoa > Chordata > Aves > Passeriformes > Corcoracidae > Struthidea > Struthidea cinerea. The sequence goes on along the minus strand of VZTI01002258.1, from coordinate 28,150 downwards.
TTCCCCTTGACCTTGTCAATATATTCTGGTAAACAAACTTGAGATGTGTGAATATGAAGGTACTGCAAGGTGGGTACCAAACTGATATGAAAGCTGTTCTCAGTAGTTACTAGTGGATCCACAGTGTCCTGTCCTGGACCCAGTACTTCAGTTGCTAGTGGGATGGTGAATTTAGTCTGCAAATTATACCAGTATGAGAGGCAAATTCAAACTAAATTTGAGAAATCAGTGAAATGGCTTGGAAAAATAGAATATAATCCAATAGAAAAAGGGCAAATTTCTTAACTGTGGTGTAAATATTCAACCTATAAACTGAATAAGTGTAAGAAATGCTTATGCAATAATCTTGGAGAAAGGATTTGTAACAATGAGTAGAGTCACAGGCAGACTGATTGAATGTGTAAGAAAAGTATGTACATAAAAGATACCAATAAGATCTGTTTCCACATTTTGGGGGGGTTATATCACATTTCCCCTATTTGCAGCCAACCGTTAATAAAATCAGTGTAAGCCAAATTGCAACTGGGTGGAGCCTGAGTCAGAGGCAGAAAGACTCTTTGTGCTGTGTGTGTCTCTCTTACCATACCTTATGCTGCCTTTTTCACACCTCTTAACATCAAAGAAATAGCACGATAGTTTCTGTTGCCCAAAAATCATCTCATCAAATGTTTGTTAAAAATATGACTTTTAATTGCATTAATAGTGAATACTTCACAGTATCATAGAATGCTTTGTGTTGGGAGGGACCTCATCTTGTTCCAACCCCTGCCACGCACAGGGATACCTCTCACCAGATGAGGTTACTTAGTGCTCAGTCCAACCTGACCTTAAACACTTCCAGAGATGGGTCATCCACAACTTTTCTGGGCAACCTGTTCCGGTGTCTCACCACCCTCACAGTAGAGGAATTTTTTTCTAATATTTAATCTAAACCTACTCACTTTCACTTTGGAACCATTCTCTCTTGTTCTGTTACTACATGCTCTGGTAAATATTCTCTCTCTGCAGTAGTAGTTTTGGTTTAGTTTTTTTCATTTTCAGAATTTATACTAAAATATGGTTGTTTATATGAAAGTGTAACTGCGAGCAGTTGTTTCATAGCAAAGTAGTAAAAATGTACTCAAAACAACACGTACATACAAGTAATGTATGTATATATTATGTGGGTGGAGAAGAAAGAAGCTAAACACCAACCCAGTGATCTGTTTCAAATTAATTATGTTAATTTATTTTTAAGAAAGGTATTTAAGGTTTTCACAGTTGTCTGTTTGAGCAGGAAATGTTAACGAGATTGTTGGAAAGGTTAATTGGAGAGCTGCTGTCGTGTGGCGCCTTTTGCATGGAGCCACTACTTTTTAATGGCTGTAGGCATGCACCTGTTGGACTTAAGCAAGCACTAGATTGCAACAGATAGTTCAGCACTGAAAGGCATGAAAAAGGACTGCCTGTCAAATAGTACTAGTAAGCATCAATATTTTTAGTGCTGTTCTTCAGATCTTTTGTTATAGTCTTGCAGTTGAGTATATTGTACAGCTATTGAAAACAAATTAGCTGAAAATAATTAGCTGATTTAAAGTATTGTTGTTATTTTTTGTTCTGTACATTATTGATAACTGGTTTCCTGAATTTATTTTCTTTAACACTCACACGGATTTTTAAAATAGTCCTTAAAAGAAGTATCAGAAAAGGTGCTAATTTAAATATATTCTTAATTTCTTGTTACAATCAAAGTATGTTGAATACAAATTTTAAATGTAAACCTTTTTTTAGTAAAATGCTGCTTTTCATGGCAACTCATAGAAAATTCTGAGGGATTTTCTGCTTCCAGTCAGAATATTATATTTAACAAATATTACCAGACTTCTGGTTTGGAATCAGGGAGAGATAGCAATAATTAAACGGGTATATTTTGGTGTACTTAAGAATGCATTATATTTTGGGGTTTTTAAATCTTGCATGCAGCATAAAATGAAGGTATTCATTTTAATGCATCCTTCTTGTTGGCTTAAAGCTGAAATATAGTTGCTTGAAAATTAATTTACCCCTCATGAATGACTGGTTGGATTATCTTTGTAGCATTAAATGTCAACCCTGAGCTCAGAGCACATTTTGTCTACGGTAAAAAGTTGTCCCTGAGCACTTAATGTTGTGTTAAATGATGATGTGTCCTTTGCAAATGTATTATTAGTGTCAAGCTGTTCCGTCTCTCAAGATTGAAAAATGGTCAGTGATTTGAGCTGCCATTAAACCTGAATAAAATAGAGAGGCCGTGGGGGGTTTTCATGCCTTTTGTGAGTATAGACACACTCTTGTGTAGGTATAAGACATATAAAAATCTTTCTGTTAACCTAGGACTCCAAAAACTCTCTCTGGAATCACAGCAATTAAAAATAAGAAAAATCTCACTTCTGCTTCTCTGGAAGAGAATGGTCATTAAATTTATCTGTGTGACACTAATAACACAAAACCCAGTAATAAATACTTGAGAGCTTGATCTTGTTTCCAAAGATGGATAGGGCTGTGTTGCCAATTCTCAGACATAGGTTATAAAACTGTTATGAATGTGTGGTTTACCAACTGATTGTTACTGAAGTTATGCCTGAAATTCGTATGGAATTTTGTTTTTCGGAAGTTCCTCAAAATCCTAAATAAATAGTTATTTCCAGAATGCAGCAGGCATGTTGAAGATGTGGTGTATGACAGTAGAGTTTCACAGAGTTTCACTGGGTTGAAGTTCTGTTATTCAGTGAATATACAATGACTGGTTTAAAATTTCTCAAAGATCACAGAATTAAATACTTGTTTATGCACCTTAGGAGGCATGTGAGTAGGTACTTCTGTGTTTTTCGATATTGCTACAAATCACTTTAGAAAACACTTCTTTCCTCATGCCAGACACCTAACTTGCTGGCATTTAGAAAGGCACTTAAAGAAAAGTTGTACTACTATGTATGAGATTATAGAGCTCAGTTTTGGAGTCCCAGGGCATGTAAGAAAATAAATGCTTGTCTTCCCTCCTACTAAAAAACAAACTACTCTAAAGTTCGATAGGGAGTTGCTGGTAGTGCAAGCTTGAACCTTTTAGTCCATTGACTAGCTGTTTACAGATCCTACTGAATTCCTTTGGTGCACTTTGTTCCACTGCAATAGTGACATTAAGGTATTTCAGGCAATATGATTTTGTGGCTAAATTCTCCCTCAGTTGTCAGCCATTTAGCTGGTTCCACAGAGGTGGTTCCCGTATGGTTGAAAAGGGCAAGTGCCATGCTCAGCCACAAGAAAACAAGGAGGACACAGACATACTGGAGTGAGTCCAGTGAAGGGTCAGGATGTCCATCTGTAGCACAGGATGTACAAGAGGAGGCTGAGAGAGCTGTCTTTTCAGCTTTAAGAAGAGAAAGCTCAGCTGAGATGTTACTGCCATCTACAAATACTTCATAGGAGGCTAGTGGCAGGGTGAAGCCTAACTTTTCTCTAAGGTGCACAGTGGTAGGAACGGCAAGTTAGAACATGAAAATTCTCAGTAGGTAGGTGAAAAATATTTTTACCAGGGGGATGGTCATATATTGGGAAGGGTTTCTCAGGGAGGTTGTGGAATCTCTACCTTTGGAAATACTCAAAACTTAACTGGATAAGCTCAGCTATACTAGCTCCCTGAGTCACTGGAGCTGCTTTTCAGGTTGAATGCAGTTTAAAAATTGGCTCTGTTCTGAGCAGAAGGGTGGACCATATGACCCTCAGAAATGTCTTCTAACCTAACCTATACCCCAAGACTGTAGCTTAAAGCAGAACCATAGCTGGTATACAGGATGAGTTCTGAAGAAGCAGTGTGCTAACTATGGTGCATCTTCAGTGCAGTGGCTCTGTAGCACAGGCATCGCTAACTGGCTTGGGAACCACCATGTCACAGCTGAGCAGGGATGGAATTCAGGCTGTGGTTTTCAATGCAATTTACTGTCCCTTCATGGCTCTATGATTTTCTCTCTATAGTACTAGTAATACTCACGATAATTACTTCAAAGGTAGTTGGCCATGCCTGCAAATGTCTTGAATCAAAATAAAGTCATGTAGGGACTGGTACTTCTTCTCCACTTGTCCCTTTGAGCTATTTCCTTGGTTCATATTTATTCTGCTTAACCTTAGAGTTGAAGCCAATGCTTCAACTGACTTGGGCTCTGAACATCTCTAGTTTTTGTTGACAGTAAAACAGGCAGCACCAGGGAGCACTTTAGTCTATGCTAGACTGCTGTCACTCACTCTTTGGAGAAATCTCTCTGTGAGAAGTAAAGAGAGACCTAAACTAGCAATCACCTAAAACTGAAATCAGGTGTAATGGGTGTGACCTTCTGTGTCTTTCATATAAGGAGGTTATGGAGGGACAGCATGACTGAACCTTCCTCCATCTTGGGCCTTTGCCCCTGCCAGTGAGATCTAATTCTCCCTACCCGTGTTAACTGCAGGGCAGAGGACGGGATGCTTGAAGTCAGACTCTGGAAACCCTGAAAAGACCAGAGGTCCATTTTCTTGTTCTATGTTTGTTCTGTGGGGTTTTGTGAAGAGTTATCATAGCAATAATCATAATAAGCAAATTGATTTCAGCTTAACTAGGTGTGTGATTTCACACTTGCAGTTTGTCAGTAAATCTTTCCACAATCTGTCTCTAGTTTGTAATTAGCTATGTATATATTTTAGTATGGTTTTCAATATCAGTTACAGTAAGATACTTTAGTTAAACTACTACTGGTAACTAAAATTTACCCTCTAGTTGTGGTTTTATTGCACCTTAAGCAGTACTTTAACATATGAAATGGATTGCTAATGTATGGAAAATATCTTACTAATGTTTTGAGTATGACTATAATACCAGCACAGAAAGATTCAGGACAGCAGTTTGTTGGTTGTTACAAATTATAGTGAAAGTGTTGAAAGGAATTTTAAATCTGTAGTGTTGATTAAAAAATTTTACTATCTGTCAGGTTTTTTGGCATGCTGTAAATAACTCATCTTTAAATTATTTGTCTGAGTAATTAAATTTAGATTGCACATTTCTCATTTCAAATATTTTGACTCTTATCTATTTGGTTTTCCATTGTGGCTTAATTGGCGTGGTCTATATAAACGGACAATAAATTTATATACCTTTGTTATAAAGATCAGTCAGTGAATAGAACTTGGTATTCATCCCAGACAGAATTATGATTGAATGTATTTGCAAGATTAAAGCACTGAATTTACTTCTTTCTAATTAAAGGCAATTAAAGATTTGCAGCCACAAATAGAAGACAATGAATTGAGGAATAAGTGTAGAAGCAAGTCCATTTGCAGGTGAAAAGAAGTGCCTTTGAAGCAGAACCAGCTGTATTTTCATTGAAAGAATAACAGTTTAGGAAGCTTCTCTGCATGTGCTTGCTTGATAGCATAATGTACTCATAAGCAGCTTACGCAGTACAGTATTCAGAAAATAGCAGTGCATTAATTTTTAAAGTAGCAAATGCAGGCGAAGAGCAATGCTGCCACATGATGATAATGAAGGTGGATATTGTAAAGTCTGCTGAGAGAAAAGAAAGCAGGGAGCTCCTGAAATGTGAACATTTATAAAACAATAACTAGATATTCATATGATAATAAGCTTGGACAGCAGCATCCACAAAGGCCAAAGATGCAGTCCTGTTTCTGCTTAAGCCTGATGAATTGAAAAGCAGAGAGGCAGTCTTTAGTCTGTTACTCAATTCCAGTAATGAGCTATTGTTAGAATGAAAGAGTAAATATCTAGAAGGGTTGGAAATACAATTTTTTTTCTCATGAAGTTATTCTGTAGATTTTTTCAAGTTGTGTCTTAAACAGCAGCATCTTTAAACACAATCCTAAATGTAGTCAGTTTTCTGAAATACAGTGCTCATCAACATGCTGCATTCTCAGTTACATGTATAAAGGAGCTTGGTATGCATGCAGAAGTACAGTGTTGTGCATACTACCTGGCAGTGTCACAGTATTTCTGTAGACTAAAAAAAATTAACCCAGAACTTAATGAACTTGTCTAGCTCATACATATTATTTAGTTTAAGTTTTGCATTTATCATCATGTCATTGGAAGTTTAATTAAAAAGAATACTGAATGTACAAGATCAGGTCAGCTCTAATATGTTATTAAAATTATTTAATAGAAGATGTATAGAAAACTCTCAATTTCCTTTGTAAGCAGAGTTAAATTTAAAAAAGCTTGCAAAATTTATAGATTTTTATTCCTAGTTACATGAAGAAAAACAAACTCGTTGCATATTGTATGAATCCCTAATAGCCACTCTGAAGGAGGTACCCTTTGTCATTTTTCACAATATAGCTGTTTTAGTAGCTAAAAAGCTCCCTGTATGTCACCCTTATGTTCACCCTTTTCTAATCATACAGCTAGTAAAATAATCTTTGGAGGGACTGTCAGGAAGCAGGACAATCAGAGAGCTGTAGTCCGTATAAATAGTTGTCTTATCATGGAGTGCTTCTTTGGCCTTAAAAATGGAAAGGAAGTGATGGACCTGAAAAAGGAAAGAAGTGGTGCATTTGTTCAAAAATAAATAAATAAATAAATTGGGGTAGTTATAAAAAGAGTTAAGGAAAACCAGCACTGCAGTTTAGAGTTCGAGAGAAGAGATGACAAATTGGTAACAATAATGACTAGTAAAAGAGGTAAGGATTTTGTTTAAGTAATACGAAAAGTAAGATTTGCTCTGGACAGCTTCCAGTTCTATTTTTTTGGCTTGTTCTTGTCTTTATATATTCCATCAGGAAAACTTGGTGTCTCAGATGGGCATTGGATAAAGCAGACAAATGGGGCTTTGTCTGATGAGTCTGTCTCAACTGGCTTTGATGATCACTTCCTGAGAAGAAGAAATAGCTTAAACTGATGACTCTGACAGATAAATGTACAAGACAGCTTGCAGGATAAGTGAGATAAAACTAGAAGACATTGAGAGTGTGAATATACTTATCCCAACTGGTTGAATTTGCAAGCCCAAAAGAAGGGAGGCTGTAGGGAGCCTGTATTTTTTTTTTCTGCTTGTTTTCCAGGTGGTAATGATCAGTAGTCACGTGGAGGGAGCTTTGCATTTCATTGTTCTTTATAGTCCTGTAGTTCAGATGTCTTTCCCAAGGCCTCAGAAAGTTCACGTGTTTTAAGAGTCTTTTAGTACAATTTCTGAATCTGGTTTTCATTACAAAGAAGTCCACAGATGCCCTTTTTAAACTTTTGCACTTGGTGGACTCAGACTGTTTCCCTACCATATTTTCTTCCTTTTAGCTATTACATTTAGCAAGGAGAGTGGTAAATTAATGTCAGGTGCATGGATTTGGAGAACTACCAGCTCTAGAGTCATCATTGAAATAGCCTGTTTGTTATAGGAGGGTTAGTTATTCATATCAGATTTAATATAAATCTGGAAGTATTCTCTAGATAAGTAGAATCCAGTCTTAGCTGTAGCCATGATACTGGAATAAGGTAGCAGGGTGCCTGAAACCAAGGGAAAGAGCACCAATAAGCTTTCTCATTTGGATGAATAAACATGGTTCTGCCCATAGATGTGTTTCACAGACTGGGTCTTCTATGCAGTATTTTCCCCTGCTTGTGTCACCGTCACAATTGAGCTGTGGTGAAGAGGGGGGAGAATGGGCAATGGGAGGAAAGGGAGGTGGGTTTTACTCGCTGACTTGTGTCCCATTCCTGATGGACCTTACCAAGCTTTCTAATTTTCATTATCTAATGCTGTTGCATCACTGGAAGGGAAACCTCTGACTGTCTTGTTTCATTTACCCCTGATGGAAGAGCAGCAAACCTGAATTATGAGGACTGAGATTGAACTTAGTGCTTGTCAGTTATATAGTTCTAAACTAAGATATTTTCATGCTTAGAACATTTCAGATTGATACATTTCCATAGTTTGTTCACAAGTAAGTAAGAACAGCTGCATCACTTATGAAAGTTGGCTCCCAACAAACAAAGAAAAAAATTCAAGGCTGGGGTGTGTCTATGCCAAATTTCAGCCTGTAATAAACTTCAGAGTAATAAACTTCTGCCATTTGTAATGGAAATTCTGAAAGATCTTTTAACTATTTCATGGCAAAAGTATAAGTGTGGGACTTTAGGGGAGAAGAAACACATTCTCTCTCTGTCTGGCTTCATCTCATGATTTAGCCATTTTTGTAGTTTCTGAAATTCTTTCCTTAAATGTTGTAAAAAATTACGGTGCTCCTGATGCATGCTATTATCAGATCATACTGACTTCTGAAAAATAATGCTGCACTGGTCCTGTCCTGCTTAAAAGATGTATTGACTGGATGAATATATTGGAGCATCTGACATCAATAATCTTTCTGTCATCCTTTCTTCGCTCTGTCCTCTAAGTTTCCTTGGATATATGCTGCCTTTTTTTTTTTGTTCCTAATACACATGGTTTTGGTTATTTTTCCATTTGTCATTGAGTATTTTGAGTTATTTCAAGTCTTTTATGAATAATATCTGACCAAAGAATAATATGGAGACCTTCACAATATATAATCCATAGGATTGAGGAGAGATTATATAATGAAAGCAAATTTGTAATCAGCGTTCACAGTGTACTACACAGACAATCTTTGTATTGAGTATGATCAGGGTGATACAAAGAGTATGAGCGGGATGATACAAACAGTAGATAAAGTCAGAAGTGTGTTTCCATGAATCCAGTATATCACTGGAGAAGATATTCATGTTTCAGAATTTCATCACTACGCTATAATATCCCCGTTTTGAAGGTAGCCATAAAATGAGAAGTTTGCATTATTGATTATGAATGTAAAATCACATCTGCTTGGACAAATGGGATTTTTGTATACAAAACCACTGGACAAAGTTTGAGAGGAAAGGTTAGATTATTTGACTGTGACAGTAATGAAAGCTAATGTACAAATAGGTAAACTTAGTGATCTGAAAAAGGCCAGACACACTGCTTTAAGCATTATAGCTTAGCTTTGGAATTAGGCATAAAGAACAAAAAAGATATGTATGCATTAGGAGGGAAAAAAGGAAAAGGACTTTTTAAAAAAGCCAAAGCAGTTGTACTGAGGCTCTATCCCTCTGAGCAGTTTCTTCACAGATTCCTCTTTTTCTTCTCCTTTTGTGACTGTATCTGTACCTTGATATCTGTTAACTTAAAGAAGCTATGGTTAATAGTTCACAATACAACACTAACAGGCCTTTCAGAGAGCAGAAATATCCCTGAGAGATATCAAGTGTTTTATGCTTTGTTATTTAGTTGAGATAAATGATTTATACCATTTCTGCCATTTTTGAATAATTACATATCCTCCTCCAAACTCAGTTCATCTGGACTCACAGTAGTCAAGCCCTGGACTGGACTCTGTGACTGCAAGAGATAGTCCCTGTAACTTGTAGAAAGTTCATCTAGAAGATTTTGTGTAATGTGTTTCTACAAGCAGATGGTGTCAAGCAATGGCTTTATTAGCAATGGTTTTATTAGCGTTTACTTAGACTGATCTCCATATCTCTGAGTTCTGATACCTGCAAATAATGTTCCAGTTCAGAATTATGAATGTTTACATTCATCAGAATGTCTTGTATTGCTCATTTATATATATGCATTAGAGATGACTAACCAAGAAAAATTCTAATGAAAACTTTTGTTTTGATTTCAATGGGAGGGAAAAACATCATCCACCTTTAATCTACATATTTGCTGGCTGATTCCTATGGAGCAATTTATTCAACATTGTACTAGTGGATACCTATCCATAGTTGTATTTTGATGTCACTCTGGAGTAACAGATTCTACACTGATTTGTCAGATCTTGTTGCTATCACTGTCTGTGTTAAGGATGGTTGTTCCACAGATTGAGTCCCTGTGTTACAGAGTAGCTGTTGTTTAAAATGCTGGACTGTGGGATGTTTTTAATATGTTAACTCTGACTTTTCAACTGAAATAAATGCTCACATTCTTTATGTTCTTTTTGCATCGTTTTCATTAAATATGCTTTTTTCTCTAGGGAAACAAGATTATAAGAAAACCAGGCCTATGTTAAGAGCTACAAGATTAAAAGCAGAGGCCAAGAAAACTGCATTAGGCGTAAAGGTAGAGACCTCTTCGATAGCTCAAACCACCTTTGTGTTTATTTCTTTCCCTGTAGATGTACTGTGTGAATATTGACTTCTGAGAGATATTGTTTATGACACTTCAAAATCTAAGTAGAATGCGAGAATCTAAAATATTTATGATGAATTGCTTTTACTTAACCCTAAAATGACTTGAATATTTGAAATGCTGAAAGATTTTACATGGTCTATGTCCTTGTTATGATGCATGCGTACTTCAAGGTTTAAAGTACTGTGCTTAGAAAATTGATGGTTTTGGGGAGCCTGTCTACACACAGAACAAGTTCTTTAACTATTTCATACAGTTAGACAAATTACAATAAACATCTCCAAAGTTCCTCTTCTGATCCTATACTAGTAGTAATTTAAAGACTGGGTTTGTTAAGTATTGTTAGTTCTCAGCATTATTGTCTCAGTCTGCATCCTTGTGTACTGCCTCTGACTTGGAAAAAGAAGGCTTAGCTAACAGCAAAACATATGGAGAGGTACTAAATTTTATTTTGAAAATGTACCCTTTTCAGGCAAGTATGAAGTATAACAATTACTTTTGATCACAGCTGTGAATATAAGCGAGGAGGACAATTAGAAATATTTTCTGTTATCTACTACCCAGTGTGTCATCAAAATGGGATCTATCTGAACACTCATTATTTATGTTGCCTCCAGTATTTTTTCCTCAAACTTATTTTTTTAATCTAACTGATACACTATTAACTTAGCAGCAAGAGTAAAACCTGAGATAAATAAAAAACTGGATCCATTACTTGGGTATTCTAGTGAAAGAAACTTCAGAAATGTTAAAAGGAGAACATTTTCTTGTTTCTGGCAGATGAGAAATCAATTTTTTCAAGTTATAGCTTATAGCAAATGCCAAGGTATTACTACCAAGCTGTAACAGCTGTTAGGCTGCCAGATGATGTATTTGGTTGTCTTCCAGAATTTGCTATTATAATCACGAAACAGTGCTTTCTTTTTGCTTCTGATTGCTGATCTCGATCAAGCATTACCGTGCGATGCAGTATGTTTTCACAACATAATCTCCTCAGTTAGTGCTGTGTGTCAGGTTTTAATGAGAAAAAGTAGATTGCCTTTTTTGTTTAAAGGATAGATTATTAACCTTTTGAGTTCCTTTTCCTTCCTTATTAAATTTTCCTTTTTCTTTTCATTTTTCTTTCAATGATGTGACCTTTTAAAAGTGATGTTCTACTTGGAGACTTCGTGTACAGCCTAATTCTTTTAAAATGTACAAGTTTTTTGCATGTCTTTCACAAGTGAGAAGAGTATGAGATTTGGTCCTTCAAAACCTGTTTCATTTCCTTGTTTTCTTAAGTAATTCTTTCCTAAAAATGAGGGTGAATGGGAAAGCATATGTGTAATCATATGTGTAATGAAGAATTCAGTATTAGTGAATAAAGGACTTTTGCCATCAAGGTGCACATGGGCTCTCCAGGTCATGAGAGGGTGTGTTTCTGGGGTTCTGCTTGTTGCACTGTGTGATGTCTCAGGTTTTCAATTCTACCTCTGCCTTAAAAAAATTCTTTAAAATATTTTCTTCTGGCTGTAATATTTTTTTTGTGCTTCTGGACCTTAAAAAAAAAAAGAAACTGGATCATCCCCAAACAGATCACAGGAATTTGTTTTGCTTCCAAATTGCTGAGAAAAGCTGACAGAGCTGAAGCAAAAAGGAAAGTAAGTTGGGCACCTTTCCCTTTGGGGATTTGCTTATAGGGGAAGGAAAGCAGGCTTTTGACTACATCCTTCTCACTGAGCCTGCTTAATGCCAACAACCTCAGGCTTACTAAATGTTACAATACTTCTACCAGAACATGGGCAATTTCCGTAGAATAAACTCTGCACTTCTGCTGACAGACCCTGCAATGCTCAGCATGGAAGCGAGGCGTATTTAATGTCTTGGGGTAAAGGTGCACCTCTTCCCATCTTGCGGTGACAGCTCTTCACCCTGCTCAATCCCTCCAGCAGCAGAGCATCACCATGGACAGTAGATGCTTCTGGAGTGTCTGCAGGGAAATCTCCTTCCTTACCCCTGGAGAGGCTGCTTAGTTCTGAAGCCCTGTAACCTACACCCTTCTCTTCGGGCACAGCTTGTTTTGCTCAGTCCAGTGTTAAGATCCTCCAGCTGTCCAAGTGCCAGCTTTTTTTACGTTCATCCTCCACACCTATCCTAAATACTCCTCTGTTGTTTTCTGGATGTTTTTTGAAGTAATTCTTGACAACTTCTGTTTGGTATGACAGCAGCTGGCAGGACAGAAGAGAACACAATTTGTTCTTCACATCCCTTGACCAGTTGTCCCAAGGCCCTGAGGTCCCTCTTGATCATCCATAGTCTCGCTGGGACTTTGTCTACGTCCATCTGGAAAACCAGTGGGTGATAGTCAGTGGGCCATGCCAAGCTGGGAAGTTTCTTGGTGATTTCCCTTACATGGGCCCCAGGAAGGCAACACATCTCCGTATGGGCTGGGTCCAGTTGGCATATTGGGCCCTCCATTCCTCTCAAAAGGGAGTCATCAATGACTACTAGCCTTCTTTTTTTCTTAATTGAGGCGGTTTTGATGCGGGGGGTAGGTTGCCCTGCCCTACGCAGCCCCTCCAACCTGGATGGGTCTTCATCCACATTCCCATCTCCCTGGTCATCAGATTCCAGGGCCTCATATCTATTGTTTAAGAGCACCTGGAGAGGTGAGGTAGGTCAGGAGGGAGTTTGCCTGCCACTCCAAGCAAAAACCCGTTTCCACTCCCCTCTGTATCTTAAGAGCTCCTTCTTTTACCTGTGATGAGTGATTGTAATAAGCAACATGATTCACCTTCCAAAGGCTGAGATTTTAGTCTTTTTTTATTGTGTAGGCCCTTATTCTGTGCCGTAGCCGTTGATTAACTTCAATCTGTGTTGAGAGGAAAAGAAAGTGATATAACTACAATGCAATGTAATCAGTAGGCACTTTAAATAGAAATGTCCAAAGTTCTTGTAAATCTTGGAGAAGAAACCAGACTCCTACATGTATTTGGAATGTATTTTATTTGTTTATATACATACCTATTCAGTACATGATGCAGTATGCAGCATTTCAAAATAAACCTTTTATTATAAAAAGCTAAGTTAAAGTTAATAAAAATATTGTGGAGGAAGGATAAATGTAAAAGCATAAGCTCTCTGGGAAAGGGGAGCATTTTTGGAGTTCTGTGAAATACCTACACACAATAAGCTAACACACTAAGCACCATAGAGCCACTTAAAACAATAGGCTTTTTAATGTCATTGGTAACTCTAGGGTTGTTTTGCATTAGTGTCCTGAAGAACTTAAATGTCTTGCTGTAAACTAAGACTTAGTGTAGTATTTAGGGCAGAAAAAAAAGAGGACTAGAAAATGGTGAAGGGATTTTAGTCCTTAATTTCTATGAGGATAATGAAATTCAAATGTTGTGTATTTCACCATGAGAGCTGACAACATTAGCTTAAAAAAAGGCCCTATAAATGACATAAAACTTTTCAGACCCAATCCCCTGGAGATTCTTCACATTTCATCGCTGGCATACTAATTAGCTTGTCTTGTCAAACTTTGATTGCCTTGTCATTTTAATGCAAGGTTTAAAGTAACAAAGTTTCCTTCAGTCCCTGGCATTTAGTACTTTTTAATTTCCCCAATGAGGGATTTTTATCTGTGTTGATAATGTCAGAGAAGCAGCTGAGCACTAATAACTATCAAAAGTTAGTTCAAGCAGGGTGACCATGCTCGTACTTGGTGTGTCATATTTGCTCTTTAAACATGTTTAAAGATTAAATATTTCAGCAGAGCTATTGTACTGGCTCTGTTTGTGTATGTGACACTAATGTAGACAGTGCCAAAATACATTGTGTCTCTTGGAAAAGCGGGACCCCTGTCTTGAGAAACAACTCCGAGAAAGCAGTATGCTGTATGTCTCCTGGTGTTTGGATAAGACAAAATTCTTTGTAGCAGTACCAAAAAGGGAGCCTCTGAACTTTCTCTGGGTCGTTGTTGTCCCCCCACACAGGGCTCGTGCTGGTGGAAGCCCAGCTGCTTCTCCTTACGAAGTAGAGCAGGAAGGCCTTTCCACCACTGGTGCTAGCTCTGCTCTCAGTGGATGAGGAAGATGTGCCAGCAGGAGGGTGACAAGCAGAAAATGGTTTGAGAAGTGCAGAAGCTTGGCCCCCAGATAGCTGGAGTTTGGTATGCAGAGACCAAAAGTAATGGGAGTTTTTGGGGAGAGATTTTTTTCACAGGCTGCAAGAACGAATCAGTGGTCCATGGCACAAGTGATGAAGTTTTCTGTCTTCTTGAAAAGTTTGGGCCCTTCTTAACAGTAGTATTTGCAAAGTGCTTGCAAAGATATAATTGACTGCAGAATATCAATCCATAGAGAATTATTAGCAACATAGTACATTGATTCAGCTAAGGAAACAATGTTTCCTAGACAAAGTGAGAGTTTACTGTCTGTCATTCTTTTGCATATCTGCTTAATCTGTTGTGTAGTTAGCTACCTCACTATGGTAGTTTATCTCATCTGGAACAAGTTAGATATGAATAGATAAAAAGACATTCCTAGTGTGTTTTGGCATAGGGTATTCTCCGATTTCATGCTGTTCATAATCTGCTAAATTAGTCAACTATATTTGGCAAGATACAGTTTCATAGCTTTGCAGAATTTAAGGCCACAAGAGACTATCAGATCATTTGATCTGCACTTCTATATGTTACAGATCGTAAAATTTCATCCAAGTACTTTCTGCAGAGTCCAAGCACTTTCTAATGGCCAAAATACTGGGTCTTCAAACGAACTTATGTGTCTCACAAAGTGCAGAGCAGCTTAATGTGCCACCAATGTTCCCAGTTATCCCAGTAGTCAGGCTTTGATCCCTGACCTTGAAATGAAAGGGAGGGGAAACAACATGTACAAAGAAAAGAACAAAATCAGACCCTTGACTGACTTGAACACATATGTATCGTAATCATGGTTGTTTGAGATGTGAAGAAGATGCACCAAGTAAAATCTTAGGAGGATTTTCTGTACCAGCTTGGAGCAGTAGTCCGTCTTTCTCAGGACTTCTTATGTCTCCACTTAGGACAAGTCTGTAACACTTCAAAGAATAATCAACAGCAAAACCTCAAATCCCAGAAATGAAATCAATACAATTGGAGGAAAATTTCAATGCCAGGAGACTTTTGATGCTATATAAAAACGTCTGAGCAGTTAAACATAGGGTGCTATCAGTTTTAATAACCTGATACTTCAAGGCTTCAGAATATAACATTGACTGTGGAAGTAATCTGAGTTGTCCTACGGCCCTGAAGGAGAGGAACAGCTAGGAGAGCTGAGTTTGCCGACTCCAAGGCTGGCAGCCAGGTCCTTCTTTTCACACAAGCCCGAGTTGAAGTATTCTTTGCAATTGCTAAATAAAATTGTGCTTTTTGGAGAGAGATCAAATGATAAAAGACTCACAGCTATGGAAGTCCATATTTTCCTAAGAATGTTCAATCATTCTTGCTCCTAGAAAATGGCATCTTAGTTCAAGGCTGAACTTATCTAACTGCAGCTGGGCCTTGAAAGTTTCTTGTAAACAGGATAGAAGGACCGCACACTGTGAAATGCTTTACTCAAATAAGGTGTATATAATTATAGGCTGTAACCAAACTACCTCTCATTCTTGTCTATGATAAGATAAATACTGGTCATCTCCCTGCTGGAAATTCCTCCACCTTTGTACATCCAGAAATCATGCTGAGGGAGTAGCTACTCCTGAAATCCGAAGACCTTCTTAGAGTCATAGTTTTTCAAGGCAGAGTACTCCATTTTATAAGTACTGTCTGCATCTTTGATACTTGTATATATTATTTTGCATTTAGCTGTATTAAAATGAATCCTGTTGCTTTATAGGCATATAGCCAAGTGTTTTTGGTGACTCTCTAATAGTCTCTCATTATTTGAGACAATAATGATCTTTCTTCCATCTGAAATTTTTACAGTAAAAAATTAGAACCGAAAAAGTGTGGATAAAAGTTCATAAATTACTTTTGCTGCCTTCTGTTAGCTGTAAAATGTCCTGCTTTAAGGAAGTGAACATTTATTTTTAAATATGATTTTGTTGAAACTCTAAAAAGTGGTCACAGTGAATATCCACCTTAAGTCTTTAGTTAAAAACTATGAGGTAAAAAGATTGTTAAGTTAATATATATTTTTTTTTACAGGTGTCCTTGGTCAGCATGATTTTCTTTCCATCTCTTTTCAGAAAGAGCTAGGAATTGTTTAGCATTTCAAAGAGAGCAACTCATGGTACTCTTTCACTTAGTTTTAAGCAGGTTTCAGGTAAAAAAGGTGTGATTCTCTTTGAAGGACAATTAAAAAACATGTGAAATCCCCCTGAAATTTCCTGGAAGAATTATATTTCTCTATATGTGTAGGGTATGATGCTGCCATACACAGTGTCCAGATTTGTGTTATCATAGCTATCACCCCATCTCCTGATTAATCTTGTTTAGATCCCAGCTCTGCCACTTGCTCCATCAGGGTGAATTTTAGGACATAATCCAAGTATTTTGGCATGAGAGACATAAAACTGACAAAAAATGATAGGAGAATTAAATCTAAATTAAGCTGTAATGGTATGCGTTTCCTTTATGAAAAGTTTCTGTAAAACTTAAACTGAAATCAGTAGCGTTCTACATATGTTATTGTAAATGTAAGAGAATAAAATAGAAAATTCTGTTCCTTTTTAAAGGCTTCTTTGACTACTTTGGGATTTGAGAGCAGGGATGTTGTTTCCTAGTGTTCTGTACCATGATATAAAAGAAAAAAGAAAGGGAGAAAAAAACGCTCTGATCATTTTAGTTTATTTCTATAGGACTTTTTCTGTATTCTTTAATTATTCATGGTGAAATCCTTTGCGTAAATGGATTTTTCAGAGGATGACGAGGATGATCCATAAAGTGCAAGAGAAAGGGAGCTATATATGCCAAGCGGGGAGTATTTTAACATTTCATTTCTATTCGTGACTTAAAATACAAATAGCAAAGCCTGAAAAGTATAAAACAAATCAAAATGACAATATATATCTGTTGTTGCAAATACAGTATAATGGTGTAGCATCTCATTTGCTATTTACCTTGCAAACTTTATGTTTATAAAAGTTCATAAACTGGATGCAATTCTTAAGAGACTGGATATCCCTAGCTGAGAGCCAGATGTCTTTTGTTAGGCCATTTATTTTAGATTTTTGTTACTCTGCCTTTTTCAGTCAGTCAAAATTAAGGCTCTTGCATAATTCTCAAACCTGGAGTTTCAGTAAGACTTTTCATTCCCAGAAATAATAAATACTGATCCAGCCACCCAGTTCCTAATGGCTGTGCAAGGAAAATAGTATTGTTATCGCAGTTCATGTTATTCACAGTTACTCATGGTGAAACTTAGGCAGAGGAATTAAAGAACTGCTTCTCTCAAGCAGTTACTGGGCAGCCTGAGAATAAAACTCAGGATTTTCCCAATTCCACTTCCTTTGGAGCAAATCTTTAATGCAAAGGTTCCTCAAAAGTTTGCTGCTGCTACCACAGCATTTCATAAGGGAGACTGGGGAGAAGGGAGGGGAAAGGTAAAGCTATTGTAAAGCACAAAGCGTGGGAAGTGTGGCATCCAAACAAGGGAAAAACTTTTTAATACTGGAATGAATTTGCTCTCTGTGTCAAGTGTGAATGGTTCCTGCATTGTACGGTTTTGTTGTCCACTCTCCTGAGCAGATGGAGCCTGCAGTTGTATGTCACTTGTTTATTACATCCTCTTAAGATTAGTAGCTGTGTGGCCAGATGGGTCTGGGAGCACAGCTGTGGATACAAGGAAATAAATGAAACCTGTCTGATGCTGCCATGCCCTTTTGTGAGATACTGACGTGTTGCAACTGCAACAAAGCAAAAATCACTTTCCTTTAATATATTAGTGAATTAGATGTACTTTCTTTAAAAATCAAATCATATAAAACCAAGAGGATGAGAAGTTCAGAGGATGGTACAATTCTAAGAGGAAAATGTAGTTGAAATCTGTAGCCAACAGCCTCAGCAAATTTGCAGGAGCAATTTTAATGTGGTAAAACAAATTTAAAGTACATCTCAATCATCCATATAAAATGTAACGCAAAGGTTTCTATAGAATAAAGAATATGCTCCTATAGAACATATGCCAACTAGGCAGTAGTATTTCAAAATTTATTAGATGGCATATGTTGAATTATTGATCCAACATTCTGATAAACTATATAATGCATTCATGTAAATGCAAATGAAATGCTGTTCCAAAGAAGAATGCCAGATTATGGGCTAAAAAATGAAATGCACATTTTTAACTCCTTCATGTCAGTGGACACACAATGCTGGTACAAAGCCACCACCAGTGTAGAGATGCTGGGTAGGATTAATCCCACAGTGCACACCAGAGATACCATCTGCACTCCCTTCTAGTCTAAGGGAAGAAATGGTCATTTTTGGGAAGAATTCACCTGGCCTGTCTTAAAGGACACAATGAATTTTAGCCCAAAGAGGGCCAGATTCTGTCCTTAGACAGTAAACGGTGTCTTGTCTTGGTTCAGTGTAGGCATCTCCTTCCAGTCCCACTGACAGGACATCTTCTGTACCAATTCAGATCAGTTGTCATAAAATCATGGAACTTTTTTTCTTTTCTCATTTTAAATGTACACTGGGATTGTTCTGATGTAGTTGTTTGTAGCTTAACATGAAGCTGAGAACTGGAGGGGAAGTTTGGCTCCTTTCTTTAGAGGGAGAGTGGGGTTTGGAGGTACAAACTAATGTTTGGAGCATCTTGAGTGCACACTCTTTAAAATACATCATGATGATCAGGAGTGAAGCAGTAGATGTTGTTAGCTATAGAGTCACACTTTCTGTGAGCTGAAGGGACATAAGGAATTTTCTCAAGTTTATCTTTCATCTTTCATTGTCTAGCAAAACAAGAATCAACACTATAGGAAGTGTGCTGTGCCTTACAGAAAAATAAAAACTTAAAAATGTGAAATACTGTGTCTTTGAAAGAAATAAAAAGCAAAGAAATACAGGAAAGAAAAGAAATATAAAGAGGATGATCATACTATAATTTATTATATTTTTACAGAGTCCAGCCTTAAGATGATAGGCAGTCACATAATGGGTATGTGTAGTACAAAAACATTCTTCTGCTTCTGAAAGCTGCTATAAATCATGTATACTTTGGAAGTCTCTTTTATGTTAATTAAGGAAGATGCAGCAAGTTGAAATATTTTATGGGAAGAGAGGCAAGTGCAAATTGTTGTGCTTTTTGCCTTATTGCAGAGCGGAAGAAAGAAAAGTTTCATCCAATTCTGAAGGAGTTTGTAGTTCCATATTGTACTGCATGCCAGGAGGTTGGGAGGTAGAGGTAGCAATTTTCATTGACTTCCACCATACTGTGTTTGCTTCATTAAAAAATTACAAATTTGTTGGCAAAAAGCAGTAACATATTGCTAGAAAACATCAAAATTCACAGTGTAAATTCATAACTTAAATTTGTGTTCAAAACTGTGGTTTGTGAATTCTGTCATTTCCTTTAAAAAAGAAGGAATAGGATAATAAGATATAAAGCTCCTATTTCTAGGTCAGACTAAAGATTTTTAAGCTAAATATCCTTTCTGATGGTATAGCAGACTCACCAAAATCTTCATTAAGTGAATGGATTCTACAACATCTGAAATGATAACCACAATAGAGAAATCATTAAAGCATCAATGCCTGATGCATTTATATATGTGTGATGTTATTTTGATGTGCATTATAGAAGGGAAGTAATATTTACTCATGATTAATCTGAAAATATGGTACTATTTCTAACAGGTTTTTGTTTTCTTTTGTTTCTACAGGAAGTTGCCCTTGTCCTTGCAGCTATACTGGTATTTTTGTTGGCTTTCTATGCTTTTTTTTATCTGAATGTTTCCAATGAAGTTGACCTTGATCTGGATCCAGAAGAAAACTAGCAGATGTAGTGAATCTATCATCAAGATTTCTTCAGCTTCAACAAGACTACATAGGAACACACTGTCCCCTTTACTGTGAGACAGTAAATGATGCCATTTCTTGCAGTCCAAATTCATAAGAAAGTTTTGCAATACGTCAGTCACTTACATTCCAGGTCTCCAAAATAAGAACACTTATGCCTGGCCAAGTGTTTTTGTTTAACACCAAAGCCAGGAGCAACAGTAAAAATAGATGAAGTTTATTGTTTACATTATGTTTTTCTCAGGCAGAGACCTTTGATGTCAAAAGACAGGTGCTAGTATTATCATGGGTATTGATGCTGACTTCACAGGAGGAGTGTCTGCCTTGACCAAATTTAGGAATCAGAACTTCCTAATAACCAAATTAGCTTCCTTTTCCTTTCCCAAAAGAAAGCAGAAATACCAAATAAAAAGTCTTTTCTTCATTTGTGTTTAAAATATATCAAAAACCCCTCATCCTTTCTCTCCCTTTTAATCTTTCTTGTGCATGCATGCACATGCGTAAAGGTGGAGGAAATTGTAGGAAAAAAATACCTTCTTACAAGCAGTCTGTCACCTTCTATATGGACTTAATTTTCTGTCATTCCAGATTCTGTGTGCCCATATATCTGCAGTAATCTTTTTCATTCTTTTGCCAACTGTTCAGCACACATGTGTTCTGTTAGAAATGGCACCTGGATGACAGAAGCTCTAACATTCACATATGCTTCTGAAACACAGTTCTTTGCCTCCTGTGCTGTCTGAACTAGTGTAAATAGAAAGTTTAGTCGATGTTGGTTTTAATTAGTGTATTGGTCTACTATTAATATAAAGTCAAAATTGTATTTTAATTATGCTCTTCCTGATTGTTTTGGTATCAACTTGCTCTACCTGTTAGGGGCATGTTGCATAAAAACACTTCTTTCCAGCTATACAGTCATTTTAATCATCAAACTAATGTGAGAGATTGTAAGTAATAAGAAAACACTTTTTTTTCCGGTGTACTAATAATTATTAAATCTTGGTTCCATTACATCCTTCAGTTCTTGCAAAGTACCTTTCAAATTAGGCACTCTAGATAGCATTTTTGTTCCTTTTGATAGCCAGAAGCCATTTGAAGAATTTGGTGTGTCAGAGCAGCTGCAGGGAGCTTTAAAATTGTGGCTTTATCCTGTTCTGCTTTGAGTTTGGTATATAACTGAGCTTGTGGATGTAAAGACTCAGTTTTGATCCTCTTAAAAATGTGGTCAGTCTTTCTCTGGATTCAGTTCCAATTCAGTTTGATATCAAGAAACACGCAGAGCCATTGGTGCTGAATGTGGCAAGGAAGTTTTGGCAGACTGACTTCCAGAAAAGTTTTCATAATTCTGCAGTTAGTGAACTAACGTGGCTTTGCCATTGATATCAGTTTCAGATACCAGTTGTAGCTGAGATATTTGCTGTCTTGTTCCTGAGATACCTAACATTTCTTACAGTGATTTTGAAGACAAAGGGATACAAATCACAGCAAATATTATAATGGAAAATATATTTCTTTTAAATTGACACAGTACCATTATCACCACTTAAGAAACTTGGATCAATACAGTTAATTTTTAAAACATACAGTAACTATGACCATATACATTATGAGTCTCTGAGGATCCACTTCATACGTGTCGTAGTCTTCATTCACTTTATGCAGTGCAAAACAATGCCTCTAGAAATTCAGAGTACAACAGTCTTCCGAAAAATATATGAAAGAGAAACATATATATGCAAATATATCTCATTTTCTAATTATGACTGTTACAAAATCCTAACATTTATGCGTGCATATGACTTATAGTCTGGTGCTAGTCACACACATGGCCAAACACCTTGCAACATGTTGAATTTATGGTGAAGCATTATCTGACACATAGCTCAACTTCCAGCGGAGGGAAAAGTATATCACAAGCTGGCTCCTTGGATGTGACATGCCTTTCACTTCACCAGTGCCCAACCGCATGTCATGGAAGCTGCAGACCTCTTCTGTTACTTTGCGTTAGCAATTTTCATGTTCTATAACATGCTGGGAGGATTGCTTTCTTAATGTCTGCATATAGCTCTCTGGGTCATGTGCGGTCTGAGAAAGATGTGTAGTTACTCCCTTCATGCAGGTCCTCTCGTAACCTGCTCTCTCAATTGGTTGTGTTAAAAAGCAAGCAATTCTTACTGTCAAATTTGTGAACATGAAGTTCCTAGAACAGGAATATTCCTTTTCCCATAACTGTGAATCAGACCAAATCTGAAGTGCGTATATGTGATTCTGTCAGCTTTCCCGATGTGTGGCCTATGAGTCCATATTGCTCACATTGCAGTTTGTCTATTGGCTTTGTTTGAATTAGGTCTTTTCATTTGCATGAAGGGTCATAGAATCATGAATTCGTTGAACGGCTTGCGTTAGAATGGACCTGAAAGATCATCTGGTTCTAAAACCACTGCCATGGGCAGAGACACCTTCTACTAGATCAGGTTGTTCAAAGCCCTGTCCATCCTGGCCTCAGACCCCTCCAGGGATGGGGCATCCACAGCGTTCCTGGGCAACCTGTTCCAGTGCCTCACCACCCTCAGAATAAAGAATTTTTTCTTAATGTCTAATCTAAATTTACTCTCTTTTAGTATGAATCGATTCCCTTTTGTGCTGTCACTACATGCTCTTGTAAAATGTCCATCTTTCTTATAGGCTCCCTTCAGGTACTAGAGGGATAGTCTCATGTAAGAGGAAAATTTCTTTTTGCTTAGACTGGGTACACTTCTGTTCAGTGTACGTAGGAATACATGGTCAATATTGCAGCAAATACACTTCCTCTCTTATCAGTACAGTAATTCCTAATGGGACATGTGGCTTATTTGCCCTTAATTATAGCTGAGATTGAAATATGCCTTTTGGATTTTGGACCATCTATCTTCGTATGAGTTGCTCAGTGTCTATTTTATTAATAAATTTTTTTTTTCTATTTTGGTTCTCTTGTTAATGTTGAACACATTGAATTATGTATACATTTGAAAGGACATTAAAGCAATCTAAACAGCACAATGTTAAAAAGTGGGCACTGATGTCAGTTTTAGAATATCTGGATTATTTTAGGCAGTTCTAGCCCCTAAGATCATATTAAAATTAAATGTGGCCTATGAATACTTAAAGGACAATGAAGAGAACTTCATTTGGCTTCCTACCCGATACTAATACATCAGATCTCCTTCTGCAGTCGATCCATGCAGCTCTATCACTTCAGTCTTACAAGACTTTTTTATTATAAAATAAATAATTCTATATGATTGTTTCAAATAAGGATTGCTGATCAAATCATTTACATGGCAAACCTGGCTTAATGAGTTTTTTCAAAGACATTTACCTGTAGGAAAAGGTAGACATCAGTAGTGTTGTTGCCCTCTTCTCCTGGAGTAAACTGAATTTCTTTCTAGCTGAGGTTGTGGAGAAGATGCCTATACTGAGTCCTTGTGCTGTGGGTGGGAGCAGATGTCTTGTCTGGAAGAATCTCTGGCTAGGAAGGCATAACAGTCTTCCAGCAGTGATTTTGCTCAGTGCATCTTCCTAGGCTGTTTTCCTTTTGATCCTACAAAAGAAGAACCAGCATGTAGACCATCTCAGGACAGAAGCCTCGGTCTAGGATTTTTACTAGTGCTTCTAGTGAACATTGCTGGGGAGAGGCTCTAGCTCTACTACCTAGAGTCCATAAACATATTTTACTGGAAGCTTAGGAGGCACGTTAAGCATTTCCCTAATAGACCCTAGAGATACGTTTAAACTTTTCTTGAAGGATGCTTTAGTTAAAGTTCAGTGTTGCATACCATATAGACATCATGTGATTCCGAATCAGAAATAGCTCCTTCTATGCATCAGACCAGCTGTAGCAGGGATGACATGAAGACTGGGAGATTGTGCTGCGACACATAACTGCAGATAGCTACAACACAAGCAAAGTCATCTGTTTACTTAGGTGTCCTCTAGAGCAGCTGACCTAAAAGTTGTGTTTGAAAACATAGGTTTTGAATAACCCTACTAAAGGAAAGCACAATTAAAGCCCTACAAAACTGTTCATGCCTCTTCCATGAAAATTGCTGCCATGGAAGAGGCTTATCTTCTGACTTAGGGCCAAGTTTTGAATACTGCCATTTCAAGAAGGAAAATGTTGCTAGCAGCTCCCAGTAGAGTGATGACTGATAAGGGATTGTGCCTGTAAGGCACAACTGAGCCAGTTGGTGAAGGTCAAATGCATTCAGGATGATTCTGTGTAGAGGACTGTACTTGAAAAGCAGAGTAGGCAAGTTAGAGTGCCAACAAAAAAGATACTGCAGATCTTGATCGCATTTCAAGTTCTAGTTACAGTAGCATAGTAATTAGTGGTGCTTATGACTAAGAAAATAACAATATGGCACATCAATAAGACAGCAGAAATGTGATGTTGGAACTGCATCCTAAAAGATTTTACAGTGGATTATGTCTGCACTTTGGGAAGTGAAGCCATGAGATGAATAAATTGGCAAAGATTGTCTGTGATCTTGTGCTTACAATGGTTTTCCCTGAAAGAGCCGGCAGAGATATTTTGCAGTACTTTTCCCCATCATCCTCTTAGTTTGCTGTAATGCATTTTTGTAGCTGTGTTTCTTTCTACACATTTCCAAGAGTGAAAAAATATTTTTTTGCAGTTCATCGATTCATTTAATTGACAGAATCCTCTACTCATCCTTTTATCCCCCCTTAATCACAATCAAATTAGTGGGGAGACAGCCAAAATGTTAGGTACCAGTGTCTCTCAAGCAGATGTCACACCACTATTTTTTAGCTCGTTTAAATGAATAAACATGTTAAACTGTGAAGTACTACATTTTAGATTTTTTCATTAAAAAAATGGGACAATCTGTTTACTGTCCTTAATTGAGACAACAATCCTGGTGGTTGCCAGTTTTGGCAGTTGTAATGATGAACTATAAATATTGGGACAGACTAACTGATGATTGTGGAGGATAGTTCAAGTACAATACTCATTCTGCATGAATACTTTTTTCAGTGCTACATTTTTTCTAACTTCCGTGATTGTTATACTGGTTTTGCATGTTAAAACCACAAATAAATACCTGACTAGTCAATCAATAGGCTTGATTCTGTTGTCTTATTCTCCACAGCTACAAACAGCATATAAAAGCTGTCCACTCTGGACCACAGTTCATGCCTTGCCCAAACTCTTCCTAAAAGGTGTGTGTCCACATCTCAGGCATCAACATCAGTTACAAATGTGAGCTACAAAGAGCTTTGTTTTGCTGAACCATGGAAAAGCTGAGCAACATAAAGATCTTTAGTACTCCTTTTGCCATTTCACAAAGATACTGTAGGAGTTTAAAATAGCGCAGCCACAGGAGGTGAGTATGGAGTTTGAAGTTTGGTGACAAACAGCTGTCATTGTTCTATCACACTTCCTCTAAACAAGACTGGGAGAAAATCAAAGCAAAATGGCCAGTTCTTCAGGAGCCAGCCTACTCACAGCTCACAATGTTGCTCAAGAAGAGATAAGTCTGATATCAAATCAGAGCTACCACAACTTTTTCATAGGACGGAGATAAAGGTGTCAGGAGCAAAGCAGCTTCTTCTTGGATCAGTGGGTCATTTGTTTAAGTAAGAAAGAAACAGGGTTTGGGGATTTACACAAAGCGTTAGTCAGAGTGGTTGCTGCTGCCTTCACGTGTAAAGAAAGTCACATTGTGCCAAGCTAGAGTAGCTTTGTGTGTCTATTACAGAGTTAAATGTAAACGTTCTGATACTGGCAATGTCCACGTTTCTCTAGGGCACCTTCTCCTGTGATACTATTAGCAGAGTGGAGGGATGTGGTGGGAAATGGTAGGGGAGCCCTTTTGCTGATTCTGCACTCCTAAAGCATCTCTCCTGCTCAGTGGGGAGCTTCTGGTGTTTAGAGTAGGACTGCAATCTTGGATTGCTTTGGACAGGCTACAAAAAGAACAGAGCAGAGCTTAACCTACAGGGTGAGTGTCCTACCATTACTGGTGCCTGATTTGTTAACACAAGTAAATAGAAGCTGAGACATTCAGCCTTTTCACTTTTATTTATTAGGTTCTCAGGAAGGTGCCAGAAAAATTGTCTTTTGTTGTTCTTTTGAAACTCTTCTGCATAGTTGTTTCCCTTACTGTCTGTGGTACTCCTATCCAGTCAAAGAATGCCACACTCATGCCTACTGCTCTTTGGTAGTATGAGGCCTGCTGCCTTATCCTTTTGCAAGGAGTGGCTGGGGAGTGACCTGCCATCTCCCCTGCTCTCACCTGGCTGAAGCTGAAGAGGCCTCAAGTCGCTATTACTGCGTGGTGTAGTAAAACTTCTTCTGTTTTGGTGAGGACAGCAAATTGTGAATTCAGGGCAGCTTTATTTAGCCTTTCCTGCCTGAGGAAATTTTAGAGCTGCAAGCATGGTGAAATGCAGGGTTTTTGCCTACTTCCCTTTTGATGACTTCCTTCTGCTTAAGATGAGCTAAGGTACTATGCTTGTCTACTTAAGGCAGGGCTGTTTTAACAACAGTATCATGGGTTTTCCCTGCTCTAAAGAGCTCATGACTGCAGGCGACCATGTTTATGTTTATCCGTTCATTAATCATAGCCTTTCTTGAACTGCCCTTCTCAGGCAGTACTCTGCCTTTGTTCCACTCTATCTCTGTTGCTCCAGTAAAAACAGGATGCATTAAACAGAAAAGAGAGTAGAGCGGCTTTTTTAGACCATTACCAAAGCCACAAATTAATTTAAAGTTAGGCAATATATGTGGGGGCATTTTCCCAGTACACTATATAGATTTTTATTTTGAAGAGCAGCCTGTTCCTGTGAATTATACTTGACAGTCCTTGTACTTATACATGGAGGCTTCTGAGTTGTCATTAAAATAAGACAAGTTATAAACATGGCTGTGTTATTCATGAGAATACATCTGAATTTTTTATTTTCTCATAAACTGATCATCATCTGCATTTAATTAATAGAAGAGTGGCCTTTATTTGTCAGTGATACAGTTCGGTCAAATATAGCTTCTCATCTGAAATGTTACAGAATGATAATTACATCCCTTTCGTTAAGGGTTACCTCAAAATAAGAACTACTTGTAATATGTGTGACTTTTTCTGAAGACTGCGATAGTGAAATTTGGTAAATTCTCCACAGAAATATCAGATGTATGACTCTAACAAGAACAATGGTTTTGAAATTCTTCCTTGTCAGTAGGTTTTACCTTCTGTATTAAGAAATTTTCGAGTTGATATCAGGATGGAATGGGAAATGGATGACTAATGAAAGGACTAAAATAAATGCTCGAGAGGCTGTTTCCATGCATTATTCAACCTCATGTACACTCTGCTTCGACTGGGCTGTCAGAGTTATGGGGTGATGGAGAGGCAGCACATCTGAGACAGCCCACTTTGCTTGTGAATGTAGCACCCTCAAACCCACAGTGGCAAGTGTTTCTTCCACACTATATTAGGCTCCTATATGCGGAAGAGATGTCTCTTACTAAATTAATTCCTATCTACAGAAAAAGATTCTGTTTTGTACGTCTTTACAGATAGAAAAAAGAAAAAATGTTCCTCATGAGCAAGGGCATTTGGAAAAAAGAGTCATTCCTGTGGCACGGGAGTTGTGCATAGGCATAAAACATGTTCAATTTAAAAGATGATACAAATACAGAAAGGAATATTTCCTTGATCCACCATTCCTTACACTACAGATCTCTAGAATAATTTCCACAAAGCTATTATTCCCCCTGTTCCACCACTAGTTTGGGGATCGTCATTGCCAACTCAGAATGAAAAATGATCTTGTATTTCCCAGAACTTAAACAAGAAAATTAAAGTATCTTTGTTAAACACTGAATTACTCAGTTGCTTTGAAAGGGTCTACCAGAGGGTATTTGCAATAATGTATAAGTCAAAGTGATGTAGAATAAAAAATAGAAAAAAAAGAAAAA
>VZTI01002257.1:46910-60041 GCA_013397865.1 Struthidea cinerea | reverse complement strand
GGGAGAAGAAGGAATGGAAACACCAACCTCTAGCAACTGCACTCTCTATGATTCTCTAAACTTCTGTGACCAATTGAGTTTACACCTCTCACACAAACACTGTGTATGCAGATCTCTCTACCACAACATACCCCATCCTTAGACTGATATTTTAGCCCAAGGGAATGCAGGGAGATCTCCTGAACAAACAGTATAAATTAGCTTACTAGAACAGAGACAGGAGCAATTAGGGATCAGTGGAAACATTTATATTGAACTTCTTCTGTGTTAAAGTTAAGAGCCTTCATTTGCACTTTAGAAACTTCTCTTGTATCTGTTTTTACCTTAGCCTGTAACTGCACATGCTTTTTTCTCTCTTCTCCCATCCACCCCTCCCATTTCCCATGGTTACTAACACCTCAGAGTAATTCTTAGAGAAGTGGTAAAGTTCATGCTCTGACACCCTGGGCACATAGAATCATCCTCAAACCATTCAGCCTGGAAAGGGCATCAGAATGTCTTTCATGCAACCTCTACTCATAACATGGTCAGTTCTGAACTTAGATCAGGTTGCTCAGGGTTCCGTCTAGCTCGGGCTTGAAATCTCTCTAGTACAAAGAAAAGCTGTGGAGCTTTTCAGCACAATCTGTGCCACTGCTTAATCATATCTGTAATTATTTCCACCACACCCCTCATATCCATTTGGAACTTCCTCTGCTCAGTTTATCCTTCTTCGGTCGCGTCCTCTGACCAGACACAGTTGTGAGGAGTTGGTCTCTACGCCCTTTTCAGGACATCTGCTGTTTGGCAGATAATGTTCCTCTTAAGACTAGTTTAGAGACAGGGTTCTTCAATAAGAAACTTTTTTCAGGTTTTTACATAAGCATAAATGAATGCTGTTCTAGTACACCTGAGAGGAAAATTGACAGCAACACAAGAACTCTTGTAAAGAGGAGGACAACCATTAAAAATGTTTGGTTTACTGACAATATAGAAACCAAAACAAGTTCAATAGTCTGAGCCCTATGCATTTCTTATCTTAGAAAAATAATTTCAGGAAGAGATTGATCTCAGAAAGTTTAGTCTCTCTCTAGAAGGGTTGACTGTATAGTTCTGCAGATATAAAAATCCAGTTGTATACAGTTACACTGTGTTTTACATTGTGCTGGCACAGCAGTCATTACGATCAGCAAGACCTTTAAGTTCTTGCTGTAAAGCTGTAGATGAACTCTATCTCTTTAGTCAAGTAAAACAGCTTTGTTAATATACTTTCTCCCCTTCTGTGTATTTCTGGTGGGGGATTTTTTTGTTTGTTTTCTTGTTTTTTTGTTGGGGGGGTGGGTTTTTTTTGTGATGTGAAAAAGAGAACATGAAAGCATAAAACCCAGATTCCTAGATGTAAGGCAAAAGGAATACCCCTCTGAATACCCACTCTACATTTCTCTGACCACTCTCTCTAATATTTCCCCATTTTATTAGTCTTTCATCTTGTGTACTTCAAAGGTCAGATTTTAATAAGAATTAATCTTGCCTTTGCGTGTAATTCCATCTCTGCATTTTCAACACTTAATACTACAAATGCATTTAAAAACCAGGCCTTTTTCAGTAAAATTGACAAATTAGGTATGTCAATTAAATTTTTCAAGCAGTTTAGATTTGCAAAGGGCACATGCTTGTGAAGAATCAGAATTCACCTGTCCCATGTTCACTAGTGACTTGCACAAGAATTTTTTCAAGTTTCTACCTTTTCTTGGACAGAAATAACACAAACCCCCTAAATTCTCATAACACCCTTACATTTTCATATGTTTCTTCCTATGTTTTTCCTTTAATAACTTTGCTGAATGATTTTTCCTTTCTTCTTTCTGGTTTTTTTTTTTTTTTTTTTGTTTTTTTTTTTTTTTTTTTTTAGATTTTTTTCTATTTTTAAACTCTTTATCAAGCACTCTAAACGAGTTAGTTTCTCTGACGGAAGGGTTGGGAGATGTCCCGGCACGGGCCGGCGGCGCAGCCCTGCTCAGCCGAGCTGCTCTCTTGCGCACCTGGCACAGCGTCCACGCCTCCCGCTGCCTCTCTCGGTGCCCTTTCCTCGCTGCCAGCCTCAGTGGGCGGTGCCCGCAGCGTTCCCACCGTCGTCCTTGCATTATTCTCGGTTTTTAATTGTTTTAGCAAGTCCACTATAAGCCTCCAAGGCTTTATCACATTAATGGCTGTCACATCTCCTATGGAGGCCGCTTCGATTATAATTTTGCCCGCCTGCTTGCACTTTTTCAAGTCCACGGCAATCCCCTCAGAGACGTCTAGTCTGTGGCTCTTACACCACGTGATTAAGGCTGTTAAAGCCTGTTTGTGGTATTTTATTCCTTTTTTTGTTATAAAGAAAGTCCATACCTGTAGTACGGGGTCTTCTGGTGCTGAAGCCCATACACCCATGCTGGCAGTGTCTCCCACTCACAAAAAAGGAAAAAGAAAAAAAAATAGAAGGGAAGGTCCGGACCAAGCACGGCTCTCTACGCCATTCTTCGCAGCTCAAAGGCTGCGGGCAGCTCTCCCTGCTGCCCCATCTGTCTCCCTGCTATACCTCTGGCAGCTGTTGCATCACGTCCAGGGGTCACCAATTGTCGCAGCTTTGAAGACAGACAAGTGACAAGACACACTGGGTTCACGCACAACAGCCAACTTTACTGAGTCCTCCTTTACGTACATAGAGTGGAAGGTCCGTCCGGTCGGTCCCTATCGGCTGAACCAGTTGCCACCCAGCCAACCAGCCAATAGCTGCTTGCATCCCCAAGGGCCTGGGCCTGCTCTCCAACAGTCGGTACTGGTCGGGTTACACAACCTACCAGTCAAGGTACTTATGCAAATTCAGTTATGTCTTAATTATTTCAGTTACGAAACAGAGAGTTATAAAATGGGATTAATTATTATTGTGAGGCCTTCAGGCCAGCTGCTGACCACCACAATAACAAGACTGTATTATAGTCACTATTTACAGACATTTAAGAATGGTCTAAGAGCTAGAGAAATGCTGAAATTCTTTCTTCTATACTGTATATCAATGAATATCAATATCAGTTATTTCTGTCTAAGAATTCAAATACAGTGAAGAAAACATGTAAACACAAATGACTTTCTAATATATTAACACAGAAAAAATTAAGATTGTTTACAGCTGTGTATATATTCACATCCAATAAGTGAAGGAAATGCTTCTGCAAGTTTACCTCATCCGTGTTTTGAATATAGTGTTTAAGAATACTTAAGATGACAGTGCTGCCAAAAATGAGTCCTTTTAATCCTATGTATTCTTTGTGGCTGTTTTCCATTCACATTGCAATCCTCAGAATGCAGCCCTAGTTCAATCCCTCAACCCCATCTGACACTTTCCGTGCCTTAATTAATGTCTCCCCAGATGGGGGAGAGTTTTAGCATCTTTGCCAGGAATCCAAGAGATGAACGGGACCTTCAGCAGTCTCTGCTTTCAGATAGTTGTTTATTAAGTTTTATCAGAGAAATAGAGTCACTGACGTGACCCAGACACAGCACAGAGCAGAGAATGCAGGAGAAAGCCAAATTATCAATATTAGATAGTCTTTTTAAAGGTAAATTAACCAATAAAAATGTAAAACGAAAGATATTTTCACTTTTCCACCAATGTTCAATAAATCACTTTGTCACGTACACAGGAACTGCGCAATTCTTTATCCAATCACCTTAAACTACTTCTACTGCAAAATATGGAGTAATAAAAGGAGAAGAAGGAGGCCTGGAGAACAACAAAATGGAGTAATCTTCCATTTTGAAGCTTTTTGGTTTTTATCTATTTAGTATATTAACAAACCCAAAGACCCTAAATTTTCACCTTGTGATAATCTTACATAACATTCTATCATCTAGTTCACACCAGTGTAGATTCCAATTCTTCCCAAAGGGTAGGTAATTTTCTCCATGAGCAAAGGTCGAAGACAGTGTTGTCCAGGGGGGTAGAATCCTTCAAAACAGGCAGAGAGATATTCTCTGCATTCTGGATTCCCCACATCAGCCATCACAATGAAATCAAAAGTGAGGATCAGGATGTGTGGCAAGGGATACAAAAGGCAGCTAGATCCAGTCTTTCCAGCACTATTCTAAACTTAGATAAACTTCTGCTTAAGAGCATGCAGGAGATATTTTTCCCTTCAGTTACCTCTAGTAAATTACTCCAAGTGGTGGCTAGCTTGGACTAAGATAATCAGAATGCTTGGTGTCACATTGATTAGCATGCTGGGGGGCCTCCCAGTGATGCACTGACCTGCCAGGAGGCTCTGCACATGCCTGGATTTCTGTTTGGTTTGTTCTCACTACTTATTTTTGGTGCTTGTCAGAAGCTATGGGATCTTGAATCAAAATAAATTTTCCATAGTAATGTTTTATTGCAAAAGATTCTACCAGTATTTATGTGAAATGGGTCAGAAAGTGTCAGGATTACTGAATCTTTTGACTCTCTGGCCCCTTCTGCACTGTAGAGTTTTGGCTTCATAGAGCACCACAGCCATTCTGAGAAACAAGTAGACCCTTTCTTTTTTCAAGTTTATGCAGCCCTTTTCTGTGCATTTAATAGTAGGAAAGCTCTGAGTGTATGTAGAGTAGTTGTAGGTGAAACTGATGTGAGCCATGGTCACATTTATTTAATGTGGGTGTGGGAGACAGGGAGGAAACATTGTATTAGAAGTGAAATAAAGAAAGTTTTCACTAGATGCACAATGTGAAAAAAAGGGCAATTTCTGGAATTAAAGAAAAATACCATGTAGTTGTTAGCAGAATTCTGAGACCTTTAGGGCACTTGTTTAGAATAAAAAGCCTGCACTTAACACTACTGTAAGTAGCCCAATTGATTAAAGATATTTTTAACCAATGTAAGAGACCTATATTGAGTAAAACCATATTTTTTTTACCTTCATTATATGTGTTAAAGCTAGTTGAGTTTATCTGTGTTTCTTGCTGCTACTCATTTTAGAGCAGAGGTTTTTTGCTTTGTCATTTTTCATTTGTTGCTGTTTCTGAAAGGTCTGAAAATGATTTTTTGCTTGTTTGTTTGGAGATTTTGGTGAAATAGTTTATTTGTATTTGGTCCCCATACTATTTTTCAAGGGTAAATAGAGGTTGGCAAGTCATCTTGTTTCCCTTTCTTCTGTTATAAATACTCATTGAAATCTTTTGTCCTTTACCGTGACAGATATCAATTTGAAACGCAAAGGGAAGAGAGCATTTGGAGAAAGAACAAGTGAATTGTATCCAAAATGTCATCTCCATACCATCCAAATAAATAGGTAGCTCTTCCTCTCTTTTTAAAATCCCATTTCCCAAAACTGATATTTTCAACTGATTTGAAACTTCAGAATCAGACACGTCATATAGCATTTCCAAAATTGCGGACAGTCCTTACAACCAGAAGATTCTGTGAGAGCACAAAAAATCATTGAACCCAAGAACCCAAGAAGCGTGGGTAGATGTTGCTGCTCACACACTCTTGTTTTTCTGAGGTGTAAAGAATCAGATTGATAATTCCACAGGAGGCATATATGGAAGAGGGAAAATATTATCTCCTCCAAAAGGGAATGTGAGTGGTTACTAGGACCAAAGGACTATTAGCTGGGGAGTTAATGAAATGTGATATACAAAATTTATATTGTTTTTTCCCTCTATCTGCTGCAGCTAAAACATGTCTCTTGGTCGGTTTATCCTTTTTTAACCCATACAGTGCATCACAAAATTAAGATAATTATGTAGAACACAAGAGATAAATACAGAGGCTGTCTGTCATTGGAAAAAAAAGACGGGAATATAAACCACTCACTGGAGGATGCTGAGGTCCAAAGCCTAGAACATTCCTGTCAAATGTTTTATGTTTGCAAATTTCCAAATATTAATAATAATGAAAATTTTTGGCTTTTCAACACAGGAGAGAACAAATAAGAGCAAAGCGAGAGGAAATTCATCTACTAATAGAGGTGCTCTTCTCTTTTCAAAACAATTCAAAGGACTCTTGAGCCTCTAACACTGTTAAGTTTCTTAGACAAAGTCAAGAAATTCAATATTTCCTTCTGTTTTGGGATCAGTTTTATCCAGCTTGGATTTCTGTTTTGGTATCCGTAAAGTGACAGGGAACAGAATGGGAAATTATTTGTATTTTGTCAAGCTGTCAGCTATTCAAGTGCTATAGTCACAGTGCATACCTCCTCATCACAGAATTATTAACATTTTGAAGATCAATTCTCCACAGTCATTAGACACAACAAAAGACAATTGACATGTTTCTGGTTTCTGTAGTCACCCCTAGTTTTTAGTTACAGAACCAGAAGAGAACAATATCTGTGCTGTGTTTTCAGTCTTTCAGCTGCAAAGAGATACAGAAAAGTGAGCAGTCCTGACAAAACACAGTAAGAGAGGAGAGAAGAAGAAAGGAGTTGTCTCGTGCCATGACAAGGGCACTTGTCTGGGAGAAAAAGCTGGAGCATGTATGAATTAGGACAGTGGAACTGTAACAGAGATTGTGGAAGAAGAAACTTAGGCTGCCTTGCAAGAGAATGGGGAAATGCTGAAACACTGAAACAGCCTTCTTCAAATGAAATAATGGTCAGAATCAGTTACATTCAAATATGCCCAAATTAAATCCTGGAGCTGGAGGAAGTGACTGAAGGAAAAAAAAAAGAAATAATATTTAATTAGACTTGAAAATAGAATGTGTTTTATTTTGCAATTTTAATTCTTGAAACTCATTTTTTCAACACCAGTGATTCTAAGGATCTGAGACTGTTTATCACTTAATTTCATTTCTGCTAAACACCATAAATTCCTGAGTTCTCATTGACTCATGTCTGCATATTTTTCTCTGGAAGCTTCTTGCATTACAAGACTTCAGCTCCCTTCTCATATCACAGCAAAGGTGCAGCTACAGTCTTTTCTGTTCCTTACTCCCAAGGGACACCTAAAGTTTGAAACATGGGAGTAGGACTAATGGAAAGTCATTATTGACTCTAACTTTCCCTTAGCTATTGAAGTAACCAGTAGCTTTTCTCACTAGGCTCAAAATATTCAGGATGTCTTCCCTCAATTTTGACGGTTTCTAGTTCATCAAATCTCTACTTAACTTGCTTCCACCAGTCACTGCCATAATTTTTGTCCTCTTTTTAAGCTAAACCCAGCTTTACTTCTTTAGGTTCTAGACAAATAGGTCCTACAATTACATCTCTGCATGTGCAGAGTACCTTGTCTTGCTATTTCCCAACTTCTTTCAACAAACATTATCATTAGATATCAAACCTTGTCATATTCCTAACTCAAACAGTGGCAGTTAACCTTTTTTACCCAGATGTGTTCCAGGAACTGTTCTGGCACCTTCCTACCCACAGCTGTCATATTATTCTATATGTAGCACCCTTAATGATAGGGAAGATTGATAATAATTTGAAAGATCATCTTATGCTTGGGCACTAATAAATACTTACAGAGGATTTATCTGTAGTTACACTGCTCACTGTTTCTCCTTTTTGTGCAATTCAACCTGGTAGTATATCTTAAACTAACCTGTTTAGTCTACACTAAACTTTAAGGACACCCTAAAGTGTGCTAGGCAATAGTTTCTGACAACTCACCTTTAAATCCTCATCAGAGATTATACAACAACAAGACCACTGACAGCAGGATATGAGATTTCAGTGGGAGATAATTATTCAGCTAGAACTTCAATAAAGCAGTTGTGTTTGAGGAACCTCATCTGAAGGTATGTTTGAGAAACTCCAAATCATTTAATTAGGCTTTATGGAGTCAAAACTGTTAGGCTACCTACTTGGCAGCTACTTAAAATGAAGACTGTACCATGAATGGACTCCTAAATTGAAAATATTTCTAAAAATTATGACAGATGGACAAAGCTGGTGGTGAATAAACTTGTAAGATGTGAAGAAGACAGGAGGGTCAGCAACATTAATGGCTATACTGATGTATGTATGACATACACTCCAGGTACAAGGGGCAAAGAAATTATCTACTGTCCCTAACGTGTAAGTCAAAGGTTGAAAGAAACAGAGGTTCTTCACTGGTCTGAAAGAGATAAGGTCCACCAATTTCTGTAGCCAGTAGGACATGATAAGCCACACAAATGCAATGTACTTGCTTTGATGTCTCAGTATTACAAAATCAGTTGAAGACAACATGCAGATCAAGAGCAGTGTCAGCTGTTTAACACTTTGTCTGAAAGGACAAGTGGCCACTACCAGCTAAGATGCTTGGAAATATTTTTTTGTGGATGCTTATTGCAAAATTGACACACACATCTTGTGAATGTATAACAAAACATATATATAACAAAAAGCTTTCTTACCATTCTTCAATAAGTTCTAGTAGGGTAAATGTATGGATGAGACAAATCAGAAGCATTTAAGATATATTGTGAAAAACATAACTGAGTTTTTCAAAACACATTTGGAGTACGAAAAACTTAGAATTTTGATGTGTCTGATTCTATTTTTTTGGCAGAGAAAATTAAAAAAAAAATAGTAAAGAGTACACAGACATTAAATAATGTGTATGGCTCAGCTATAACCGAAATATGTACATAGTATCAGTACTACAAGCTTTAAAAAGAGATAAAAGGTGCCAATCATCAAATGGATGCAGTCAGGCACAACTCATTGAGAATAGTAGGAATGCACAGGGTTCCAGACAACTAAAGAAAACACACTGTAAAACCCCTGTTGACAAAAAACAGCTGCAGAAGGGAACCACCTGACCACCCAGTCTAGGTTATTCTGCACAACATGAGAGAGATGAGTCCTGAGATGAAGTGGGAAGACAAAGAAGCAAAAGTAATAAACATGACAGAACAGGAAAGCTAGGCAGATATGGGAATGGCACATAATTAAAACAATCCAGCAAAGGGGAAAATGTTTACCATGTGTGAAAGTGCTCAGTTCTTCTTTTGCATATGCCAGCTGAACAGTCACAAACCTCCAAAGCATGCACAAAGACAAACACAGAAACTGGCACTGAATTGTTTTGAGCTTCTGTACAAACCACACAAATAGAGGCAGGTGAAATGCTCACCACATTACCTATGGAGAAGCTTAAAAGGCCACATGAACCAATATTAAAAGAGCAGCATTAGCCCGCCTCACATCAGCATTAATGAAGAAAACACTATACAAGGAAACAGTCTGAAAGCATATGGGACCCTCCAAGCTGGCAAAATACAGAAGCTCCCCCTCCAGGAAACCAGAAGAGACACATATTGATACAAAGTCTAATTTTAAAAATTATTCTTTTCAGTTTGACAAAGCGTCAATTTCAATTTATAAGTCTTAAGGAGCTACTCAGACAGATGAAAATCATGCCAGCAGAATCAACACAGACCTAACAGAAATGGTTAGTTAAAAGACAATAAAATTACAAATGTGTTAAAAAAAAAGATGTTTTCTAAGTTGTTGTACAAAGAATGAAAAATCACTAAAAGATCATAGGAAGGGATGAAACATGTTTTTGCAGTACCATGATAAAGAAATGGTTGCAGAATCCAGTTATGTGAAGGACAAAACAGATTTCCTCCTTTATATTGTCTCTCTCATATTTTATTGATTACCATTTCATTTTTACTGGCAGTAGATCCATCTCAGGAATCCAGTGTTATTGGCAAAACTAAAAAAAGTATTTTGAAAGGCCATGAGTCCTCCAGAAGCCATCATCCTCAAATGAGGCTATGACATGACTACTCATGATTTAATGAGTTGAAGATGCAAACTAGGTTTGATTCTAATCCTAACAGCCCCATGCAAAGAAG
Organism: Struthidea cinerea; assembly: GCA_013397865.1. Lineage (NCBI taxonomy): Eukaryota > Metazoa > Chordata > Aves > Passeriformes > Corcoracidae > Struthidea > Struthidea cinerea. The sequence continues at coordinate 50,248 of VZTI01002257.1, read as the reverse complement.
AAACCTTTAGGAATGCTAACATCTAAGTGAAGGCAATCAGTCTGGCAAATCTTGCATGTTAAAATTGAGCACTTTAAGCCACTTGTGGGAGGAAAAGTGTTTTGTTCTCATAACAATTACTTCTGTCACAAGGGTTCAAAATTCATAAATAGGAAAAAATTTTATTTTCAGGACATGGTGTACCACCATGGGAGATATTCCTGCTCATGTTCTGCTTACCACAAGCATAGTCAACAACTTCATCTTGCCTTCTTACTTAATAAAGACTTGGAATTTTGCCTTTTGCAGTATTTTGTCCTGAAAAGGCTCTGTGTACTCAGGGTGAGCTATTTGTTCTGAAAAAAAATTACAGATCTTTATAGCTGAATAAAAGTGAAAAGAAAAAATAAAAGAATATCCTCAAGTCAACTTATCCATGAAGTTTTTCACTGATGGGATATGCAAGTGAGAGAACTCTAAGCCAGAGTACTGAGGATGACATTATGGAATGGCTGATTGCAGATGTCAGCTGTGAACTTTAAACATACCGTCTTTTACTCATAAAAAAAGTCTACTAAACTTCTAGATGGAAGGAAATTTTCATCAATGACAGATTTCTTTGGACAAACTCAGATATGAAATACCTATTTTCTAGACCTTCAAAAAGACATATATATGCCTAAACGTATGTCTACTATATGGCTAAAGTATCCTTGTATTCAATATTCACAAAACTTCAAAGCTACCTGCTATTAGTAAATGATTTAAATTCATGATAAATGCATATTCTTCACTCCTATGAAGTTGAGATACAGGCCTTCTTTCATCCAGAAATTTGAAAGATTTTCTCCTAATGTTTCCACTCCTTTGAACATGCTGAACTGAGGGCTGGAAAAGGTGCACTAGAAGGCTTCTCCTTCAAAAATAAGGAAAGAGGAAGAGGTCTAAGTCTCTGAACTCTAATGGACCAGTGGAATAGGTTAATTGTAGGGTAAAATCAATCATGTATGAGAAATCAGAAAGGCAGAGTGACAGGTGATTAAAAAATGATCGGTCCTCTCAAACTTCACTGCAGTTCAGAGTGAGTTCCTGATGAGATATTAGGTGAGCAGGTGTACGTGAAAAAATTCACTTCTTAAAAAAGCCCCAAACAAATGAAAAAACCCACCAAAATTCCAAACCTACAAGCTCGTTTTCCTTTTGATTATTCTATGGCTTATGACAGATGAGATTCTGGAGATTGTATTAACAGGCTGGAATCTATCTTATTGACCAGCTGTGAATTCCATCATACCATGATGTTTCAGCTGCCACAAAGTGGAGGTATCCTGCAGGAGCAGGAGAAAGGCAGAACTGAGCACATTATTCTTCAACAAAACAAAAAATATCCCTCAGCTCCTGTGTCTTAGGATTTGACATCCGTAGTGAACTGAAATACCTAAGAAGGATCATTTTCCAGTGACACAGATGAGTGCCTAAGGCATATTTCAGCACAGGAGAGAATCTGACCCAGCACTTACTTTCTGGTGTGCCACCCCACAAAGGGGATGTTTGTGTGAACTGCTGTAACACTTGTTACAGAATCAGAAAAGCACACAAACATTAAGCAGCTTTTATGGGCCATACTCACAAACTTCTGTTGAACATAACTAGAGAAACACCTGTGTTAAACAAGATCTAGCTCATCCAGAGTGAAAATATACTATTAAAAATGCACTGAAAAATTCATTCAAGCTTGAGGCAGAAAAGGCGCGTTGCTGCAGTACTTTCAAGGCCAGAAGTGTTCTCTGTCATCTGAATCTGAATGCAGGAAATTATTCTCTCAGAACAGCAATCTAGGACCTCAAAATCATTTGCTTTGGCTAGAAATGAAACACTGGACCTTTTTTTTCTGATCTATTTTGTGTTCATGCTTCATGAATATACCTTACATGTGATTACACATGACCAAGAAGCTGGCTGTAATGCCCTGAAGTCTCCAGACTCCTAGCTGGACTCCCAGCACCCTAGAAGAGTGAGACAAGGTGCAGCATCTTGCAGAACCTCCAGCATTATCCACTATAGGGGAAGGGTTCAAATTCTTTGACAATTTCCTCTCTATTTATTTTAGGATGTGAGTGCTCTGTAGAGTTCAGCATTTTCCACTTTTAATTTTCTGATTTGAAAAAACAAATCAATAACACAAAATTTTAACCTTTCTTCAGGAGCTTTAAATTCTGTGGAAATTCTTTCCCTCTGGTGAGGGAATCACGTATTGTTATCATCTACCATATCAGAAACAGGAAAAATTATCTGAACATAACTTCTGTGTATCATCAGCCCCATGTCTTCTTAACTTCAGAGAAGTTACATCAGCATTATCTTAACATTATAACAATTACTATTATCCAATAGCACTGCAAAAACAATATACTGCTGACTATATGAAAGAGCAGCATGGCCTTTTTCAGGAACAGCAAGCTCTCTGTTCTTTCACCGAAAAAATGCCTTGCAGTTCCACCAGCATCACTGTTTTCTGTGTTCCAAGAATCAGACAGAGAGGTTTTGAGATATCCCTCTTGAATGCTCTGATGGTTGATCCCACAACACCACAAGTCCAAACATTTTTCAGTGCAAGCTCTTCATGCTAGTACATTCTCACATTCTGTTTCTACCTCTTGATCCATGATTATATTAGTTTGTCATATTATACTAGAAAAAATATAGATCTGCCCTATGTATCACATTATATCCACATCTTTAATACCAATATCCTTTAATTTTTTCCAAGATACAGCTGCAAAATATATGCCTTCTGCTCACATGTAGACATGCACAACCTGAGTAAGAAATCTGCCAAACAGATTTTTTTTTTATATTGTATTTGGCAGAACATCACTCAGCATCTCATCTTTGATCAGATTTTGCAACTGTCAGTGGCTGACAGAGATTGCTTTATCACTACTCTCTAGAAAGAGGAAGTGAATACTCCTAATCTAGGTAGCCTGATAAGCATTTTTTTCCTGGCTTCCCCACTACAGTTCAGTCTGGTCAGAATCTGCTTTTTTAAAAGATATTGCTCTCTCCTAATTGCAAAACAAAGTTTTGTAGTTTTTTTAGTGGGACATCAGAGCACTTTCAGTACATCAGAGAACCATGAACCTGAGAAGAACCTGAAAAGAGAGCTGCTGGGTAATGATGCTGTTTATGGCCCAATTCCAATTCTCCGTATATCCTCTCTTTCTCCTCACCACAACCCCACAGGGTGTCACTGTAAACCTGGCAGGAGATAAAGACAGGAGACAAGCTTTTTGCTGGAATAATTTTAGATGCATAACTCTTTGACAAAGAAAACAGCTGTTTGTGCATTTGGGGGGGTG
>VZTI01002257.1:0-46865 GCA_013397865.1 Struthidea cinerea | reverse complement strand
CTGATTTCCTTGCTAAACCTGAAGAAAAAACCTGGTCTGGAAATGTAGAAAATAATTTTATCCTCAGCTCCACTTGGTGCTGTTTAGTGCCTTTGGTTGACAGTAGTTAGAGACCACAATACAGGAGGAAGATGACAGAATTTTCTTGGATGTTGTCAGGAAGTATTGATTCTTAGCAGACCTAATCCTTACCATTCATAACCTATGTATCCCTATAGATAGACAGATAGATAGATAGATAGATAGATAGATAGACAGATAGATAGATAGATGATAGATAGATAGATAGATAGATAGATAAACACCCATATACTGTAAGTAGATTCTCTGTGTCAAATTGTAGAACTCAATATTTAATAAATCCAACCTCTCATCTACCTTCTTCTGAATACTTCTGAATATTAACTAACTTCTCTATTTACTCTCAATTTTCCAATCTCCTGACACCTTAATTAAAAATATTCTCATTAAAATCCATAGCTCAATAAATTTAATTAAAATCTAGCATAAAATCTAGACAGACCACGTGTTTCGCAAGAAAGAGAACCAGAAAATCCAGAGCTCTTTGAAAGTCTCATGAAACTCATAATTTCACCTAAAATTTAGGACTACGTCTTAAAATTCTACTTAAATCCTGAGTTTTCAATTATAAGGAGGATTCATGCTTTTTTAACCAATACAACATTATGCTAAACTGTTTTTCACTTAGGGCAGGGATTTCTGATGTGTGCTAACCCATGGTAGCATCTGGCTTCTTGGCAGGTTTCGTAGACGACTGGCAACTTAAAACTAACATGTCTGTCAGATGGTAAGGCGGCTGCTGATGGGCTGTGCCTGTATCACTTCCCCAGATGTCTTCCTTTTTAAAATTCCCATTAACTCTATAAAATCTGTGCATCTATCTGCACACAAATTAACATGTACTTTTATGAAACGAGGAGAGATGTGTTTCTTCTGTAATTGACTGTTCTGTACCCTTTCGGTTGAAATGTCATAAAGTTATCCTTGTGCTATATTTTATTTCAGTAAAGATAGGTTCTCCTTTGTGATATGTCTGTTTCCATTGCTCTGTTATAATTTTTTGAGGTTATGAGTTTTTTCCTAAGTGTTTGTATCAGATATTCTTTGTGTCTAGAAGCTGTAAGATGTTTGACCTAGCCCCTCTGAAACTGCAATGAAAGGGAAAAAAAAATAAACTTTGGGCATTTCATCCTGTTTGTTCTCCAGAGGCAGAGTATCATTATTCATCCATCTATCTGATGTTGAATTGTATGCCAGTGACTGAGATATTTGTCTCTGTGTTACACAACGTCATACTGTCATTGAAGCATTGTTTTCCAGTTTCCTCAAGGCAACAACTTTTTCTGCATTGAGTGATTTTTAGTCCACACCACTAATGTTCTTTTTTCTTTAATATGGAATGAACCTATTAAATTGGAATACAGTTTTCGTCCCCACATATTTAGACTGTTTGGTAAGATGGTGAAAAATTTTGTGACCTTCCTTTTACACACCATGTGGAAATCACCACAGGAACAGATAGCTGAACCAAAGAAAGCAAACAGTGCTGGACAATTGCCTTTCCATAAATCTGAAGGTGAGGTCAGTCATTAACTTTGCCAGCTATGTAGACAAGCAGCAAGAGGTGTAAACCAGCAGAGATGCAAAGGTAGTGACCTTTAGACAGTGCATTGGATTTAGTTAATTTGTCTTGATTCTCATTGAAAAAGGAATGGTGAAAAGGCATCAAAGAAGCATCTCAAAATGAGGCGCCAAGAAATTTATTCCCTGTTTGCTTTTATCGAGAAAGAATTCTTTTTAGTAAATCCTTTCTTATTTCTGGAAAACCATTTAAATAAAATACCAAATAACCACAACAAAAATCCTGTTTTCCCTTCCCCAAAGCAAAAATTGTTTCTTGACACATATATGGATCTTTTATGCCAGTTCATAGTGGTTGCCAGGTTGATGGAGCACTGAAATTTGAGAGACAAAAATAGACTGTATTATCTCAATTTGTTGAATGCCATGAAACCTTCAGGGAGGGGAAATTGCTATCCAAAAGAACTGCCTAGAATATTGACAAATCCTATTGGTAAAGCTAATTAGTCTAATAATGCCCTACTAGGCTAAAGAAAAAAAAAATAGCTCTCTGAAAATAATGGAACTGGTTGCCTGGGAGAAATACTATGCCTTACTCTCCTGTTTAGAAGTAGAATGAAACAGCTCTGAGTTGAGTACTGAAATTCCCAGACTGTGAATTACACTTGCAAAGGAAAATTTCCAGCTACATCTTCTTTGTTAACATATATTCAGAAACATTTAGAATCAAGAGTTACCTTGACATTCTGCTAGAAATTTTAAATGCAATGCAGGCAGCTACCAATTTTTTTCTTTTTAAATTATTTTGGTTGGTTGGTTGGTTGGTTGGTTGGTTGGTTGGTTTTGCACAGGAGAGAATATGACCTGTAGTCTGGCAGCGGGGGAGAAAGGCGGGGGGAGGGAGCGGGGGGATGGGTCTTTGTTTTTTGGTTCGTTTGTTTTTTGTTTAAGAACAATTGATTAGGAAAGCATTCAGATATGCCCTGATCCACGTAATTTTTTGGCCCTATTTACAATTAGAATATAGCTACTCGATTATAGGATTCTGATATTATTTACATTCATAAAGATAAATTACATAACAATTTTCATACTCGCATCACAGGATAGTTTCTAATTGTTTGAAAGTTTTAAAAATGTTCACAAAACTAGTCTTTCTAAAAAAAGACATCATAAAAATCAGTCATTTGGCTCTCTTTTAAATTTTGACTTTCACCTGTCCTTTTCAAACATGTCCAGTAATTTTTCTAATAAAGATTTGAGAAAAAAGAATCCCCCTGAAAAGACCAGAGTGTTCAGAACTCATTAACTTTTCTTATTTTCACCACGAAGTGTAAATCAGAAATTGATTTGGTGCAGTTCTTCTTTTTCACTCCTAGCTATCTCAGTAAATCTGACGTTAAACTTTTATTACACCAGAACTATAAAAAAGCATCCCTCCCAAATTCCATAAAAGTACAAATCACTAATAACTCAACTGATTTGTTTGAAAACTATAGAAATGTTAAATTTGCAGTACTTTAAAAGCAGTAACCTAACTAGCCTACTAACGTTTGCTTTGGGAGGAGGAATAGCTACTTATTCCTTTTAACTGAAAGGAAAACATAATTCTGCCTTTGATTCATATTTTGAATAGAAATTAATTGATGCTATTTTAACTAAATCATTCTATTATATCCTCATATGATCTATTTACAAAATTAAAAATTACAGTTATTCAGAATAGTTATTTAAAAATGTAATGAATATATTAGATGTCTACTGACTAAGTCCCCCTATACACAAGTGTATTTGTGAGATTACTAACATAATAATTCTGGATACTGTTTTTACATTGGAGTGTTCTAGTATAGACTGAGTTCTGTTCTCTTCTGCTTCTTTAAAGACATCATGAGAGTTACATCCTGAGCCACCCTCTTTCACTCTTTTCCCCAATTTCAACAGAACCAGAACTCTCAGGCCCAGGGAAGTTTGGTCTTGTAAAGTTTTGTTTGTTTATTCATTTGTTTGATTTCGGAAGATTATCTGGAAAGGAGTTATTTCTCATACCGTAATATTAAGAAAAGATTAACAAAGTTCTGTGTTACCACTCTTCACTAGGTATTGCATGAAGAAAAGTCTAATGAAGTTGGACCTTAAAAATATTCTTATTACTCTCAATTGTACAATTTCTTTCTCCTCAGTTTTTATGCCATGATTTCACTGGCCCTCCAGTTTCCCAAGATGCTGGAATTTCCTTTCTCAGAACAAATCTAAACACCCTGAGACTTTAGTGCTGGTTAGTTTTATTTTGTTTTCACCAAAGACAAAATCTTTTTTATAAGGTTGAATTTTCCCCTCCATGAACACAGGTAGCTGTAATCTGGGATTACCTTCCTAAAGAGACTCTTCTGATGTTTCTTCTGTTTGGGAGAGACGTTCAAGTTGAAATAGCAATATATTAATATAAAAAAAACAAACAAAAATCACAGGGTCATAAATTCACAGAAAGGTTCAGGTTCAAAGGGACCTTAAAGATCATCTAGTTCCAGCACTTTCCAATAGACCAAGTTGCTCAGAGCTCCATCCAACCTGGCCTTGAGCACTTCCACGGATTGGACACCAACAACTTCTCTGGGCAACATGTGCCATCATAAGTTAGTTCAAATTGCTATCTGATTCAAGAGTTATTCAAGCAGATGTTTCTCTTATAGTAAACTCTTTTCAGTTTCTAAATTCTAAGATTTTTCATACTTTTCACTAGAGCTACCCATCCAGATGATGATATTGATAAGTTACTGGCAGTGGATACTTAGGGGAAATTAAAAAAGATGACACATATGACAAGAAAATCCTCTGATGCATTCTTCTGTCAATCACTGAATTAGGGAAACCTTGACATAGGGGAAGCAGTGTGCTTGATATGGGCCATTAAACCTCTATTTCAGAAACTGATCTAGTCTCTGTTTTACCACTCTTATTTCTTTGAAAGTCTCATTTGTACCAGTGTAGCAAAGCATTGTTTTCTATATTCAATTACTCTTTTCATTAAAAAAGCATGTCACTTATGTACCCCACTGATGTATTTTGGGAGGTTTTTTTTAAACAGAAAAATAATATTTCCCATTCATCATCTGTAAAAATTAATAAATTTTATAGACCTATAGATACTTCTCCTCTCTCTCCTATGTCCTCTCAGAGCTTTGTCCCCTACACTAAAGTAGTCTTTGGACACTGTCATGACTGGCCGAAAGCCAGGCATTCATGAAAACCATTCACTCATTCTTCTTTGCTATAGTTGAGTAGAGGAGGGAGAAAGAAATGAAGGGCTCGTGAGTGGAGATAAGGATTAGGAGAAAACACTCTTAAGGCAAAGCAGGCTTAAACTTAAATGGCATAAGGAAAATTCATTATTAACAGAATCAGAAAAGGATGATGTGAACTAACATAACGCTTAAAACAATTTTTTCCTCTCAGCCCCTCTCTTCTTCCGCCCCCGACTGCTCAGGGAGACAAAACATGGGGTTTTCAGCCAGTCTGTCACCTGAAATCTATTTTTTGTTCATTCAGAGAGAAGACTCTTTCTCTTGCTATGTCATGGGATCCCTCCCACGGGAGACAGTTCTCTGTGAACTGTTCCAGCATGATTCTATTCTCAGAAGCAGCAGTCCTACCCAACCTGCTGTAACGTGAGTCCGTCCCACTGGCAGAACAGTCTTTCCAAAACTGCATGGCGTTGGTCATTTTAGTCCATGGGGTGCAGTCTTTTAAGGATAAGCTGCTCTAGGTTTGGAAGCAAGAGCCCTCTTTCTCTATCTCTGAAAGCAAAGGTCCTCTCTCTCTCTGTTTGGGTCTCCCACTGGATTACAGCTTTTTTTAGCATCTACCCTCTCCATCATGAGCACCTTTTCCCACAGGCTGCGAGGGGATCTCTGCATCCTCCCATGGACTTCACAAATTACAGGGAGACAGGTTGTTTACTATAGTCCTCACCATGACTTGCAGAGAAATCTCGATTCCAACATTTGGAGCACCTCCTCCCCCCCTTCTCTCTATTGACCTTGGGGCCGCCATATTGTCTTTCCCTACATGTGCTCACTTCCTCCTCTTTGTCCAACTAAGAGGAAAAAGAATTGCTGCTTGTAAGTACTATTGTCAACAAATTCCACTAGTTCAAACACTTCTGTAGGATTTTGTAGTGCTGACAAGTTGATCTCGTCTGGGTTCTGCGTTGGGGAAATTGCTCGCCATGTTTCCTTTGCCAGCCACATGGTTCCTGCCGCCACCGTGCAGGTGGTTGTGGGCGCCACAGCACCAGCACCATTCAGCGCCTATCTTTATGTGGAACACCAAAAAGGAGAAGCCACTGCCACTGTCTCTGCCCTTCTGCTTGCAGCACGACTGGCTAAAAGCGGCTAAGCAGGCAAAGTTCACTGCAAGCCATGTCGAGATGGCAGCAGCCGCATGGCTGCTCACAGCGCCAGGATGGCCCTGGCACCTCCCCACTCCTCAGAAGAACGGCTCGTGTTTTTTTTCCTTCTTAAATATGTCACCACAGAGGTGTTACGAACTTCTCTAATTGGGCAAGCAGCATGCCCATCTTCAGAGGCATCAGAGATTGTCTCTGCTGGACATTGGAGAAACTTCCAGCAGCTTCTCACAGAAGCCATCTCTGTGGCTTCCCTTGCCCCCCCCAAAAAAAACAAACACCGTGTTAAACTAACACAGACACATACAAATATGTAATGTTATGATAAAAACAAAAGGAAAACATTTATGCTACTACAGTTCACCAAATAGATCAGTATGGAAAAACAAGTTACAATAAAGAATATTTTAGATGTAGTTCTTAACTATTTATACAAACAAATCTATTCATATTCCAAATGAAAATTAATGGAACATTAATATGCTGCTGTTTTATCAGACAAGATTGCAATTTGTTGACATTTCCATGTTGTCAAATTTATCTAAAATGTCTGCTGCTCAAGGGCAATATAATTTAAAAAGTATTTGAAAAATAAGGAAGGGCAGAAATCCTTCTAGTAGTAAAAAAATACATTTAAAAGCTGTATAAAATAGATGCTGGAAAAACATTTTTGCTGAGCCCTTTTCTGTCAAAAAATAATTTCCTCTAAGTCCAAAAGTTTCATAGAAATAATGAAATTTATCTATATTAGAAAAGTCTTTACATTGATCCAGTAAACAAATTAGTAATAATAGCATTATAGGTATATGTGTATGACAATAGTAAAACATGAATAAAATAGTCAAATAAAACCATTCCATCAAAAGGCTTCAGTGTGAAAAACAGAGACATATAAAGGATTTTGGTTTCACCAGCTTTGCTGTAACATAATAGGGTAGGTTGTGTAAAAGGTAGGTTTTTTTTAATAGTTAAATGGTAACTGCTGACAATGTAAGTAAGTGAATTGTGTAAAAAGAGAACAGTAAGACCAGACCCAGGTGAGATGGCTTACCTGTTTCATAAGAAGATAGGGAACTGAAAACCCCAAAATAGAAGGACTTTGTGAACATAGAAGAATTATGAGAGACCACAAGAAGGCTGTGAAAGTGGCTGAGACCGGCAAGATAGATCTGCGCATGCCCACAAGAAAGACGTAAAAAGTTCAACCCCAAGAAAGACTATGAGCCTTCATCTGATGACCACCAAAGACAACCACCAGAGGACACTGTGCATGGGCCACCAGATGGCAATGAAGGCGGATCTATGTAAATAATTTCCTTGAAATTATCATAATATCCCTTCCCCTTTTGCAAAACCGTAATACATATGTAACAGATTGCTGCAATGACAAATGTATGAAAAGCAACCTTGTATCCTCAGACAGCATGCATTAACTCCGGTTATGCACCCAGCGCTGCAATAAAGCTTTGCTCCATTGACTTGTCCCCAGGTAAATTTTATTATGTGAGCTTGTTTCTCACATGAGTATTATCTAACATAGTATTTTCTATGTTTAAACTGTAAATTCACTGATACTTTTGAGAAAGGAATTTGGAACCATAGAATAAGTAATGTCATGAGAGATATCTTAACTTAATTCTGGCTGCTTGTGAGGAGCCAATTCAGTTTTAGTTCAACTCAACACTGATTGTCAGAGGCACATGGGGGAGGGGTTGCACATGTGCCATGAGCAGGAGGCAACTAGAAGCAGCCTTGTCTCTGGGAGGACTTTGCCTGGCAACACCACCCATGGGAGAGCCAGTAGGACGCACTGAACACCCCAGAGGGTCTTCTCCAATCAGATGGCGAAAGGTTGGACTGGGCCAATGGTCTCCTGTCAGCAGGCAGACTTTGGGTGGTGCCAGGGGGCATGAAAAGTAAGTGCACCCTAAGCTCCAGGTGCTTTTGGGTCCTAGGCTTTTTGGGGGCCTTTTCAAACATGCTTTTTGATTGTGGGTTTTTGGCTTGGGGCTTTTTTGAGACCATGTTTTTGCTTTTGAGGCTTGGCGACTCGAGGGACTGAGACTTGCTTTTCAAAACTTGCTTTTGAGTCAGGGCTTTTCACATCTTACGCTTTTTGCCCTGGCCCTAGCCTGCCTTTTGGCTCTCCTGCCCTCACTGGCTCTTGCTCACCCTCATGTCTGTCCTGCCTCCCCGTGTGATAAATGTGCTTTGAAGTATCGGCTTTTGCACATGTTAAAAGTTGGTGTTGCTGTGCAGATGTGGTTGTGTTTAGCATGCAGTAACGGGAGACCAGCTAGCCTGATTGGATGACATTTAATGAGCAAATGTGGCAGGAGACCACCATCTGCTGGAGCTTGTCCAGAGACCACAAGTCAGGAGGTCGCTGTGAGGAAGAGTTCTGGCTTTGTCCCTGAGATGACCCTCAAAGACCCTCAAGTTAAACTGTGTGTGCTCTAAAAAGGCGGGATAGGGAAGGGAATATGTTAATCAGTTCTAAGAAAATGTTAAATAGTTTCGGAAGAGTTCTGAATATATATCCTGACTTATGAATATGTATGTGGCTGATGCAAATACCTAGAGTATATAAACCTGAAGTTTCACATGTGATGGTGTGCCTCTGACTACAGCCATGCGCCCAGCACTGTTGCTTTTGCTTTATTGACTTTGTTCGCCAATAAAATTCTACTACTTCTTAAGAGGAGTGGGCTTTGTTTCTCACACCTGTGTCCCTGGCCAACGCCCAGCCTTCTTTGTCTCTGTGTCCCTGCCTGAGCCACCTGTGTCCAACCCTGCCCGCCTCTGAGCCAGCCCACCACCGCAATCCTCACCACGACCCTGTCCAGCTTTCTGGGCCTTGTGCCCGAGTGTCCCCTCACCTCATGTCGAGTTGCCCATCACCGCAGAAGCCATCCCCAGGCAGGCAGCATGCACATCCCCCACCTCGTGGACATCAGCGGCACTCCCTGACCTCCAGTGGTAACACCTGCTTTTCCTCTCTGTCTCCCCACTCTGTCTCTTTCCTCTCCCCCATTCTTTTTCCATTTTCCTTCCTTCCTTTCTGTCTCTTCTAGCCTTCTAGTTGGGGCAACTCCTCTTTCTTTTTGTTATCATTATCAGTAAACGATTCACAGATACAATGTTTGTCTTGTTTGACTTAATTTTGTTCCTGACCATCTATTTTTAAAAGAACTCCTCACGGTTTCCCACAGTGGAATGTAACACTGCTTCCCTTAAATTTGCAAATTCTCAGTAAGTGTAAGCTACAGCTGGGAATACAATCCCTTTGCTTTAAAATCACCTTGTTTGCCAGAAGAGAAGAATTTACAAAGAAAGGCAAATTGCTTTACACACTATTGTGATCTCATCAAGAGAGAGAGGAAGTGTGTCAGCAACAACAGCCCTTCTCCATTTCCAGATGGAATTGTTAGTCTGAAAAATTTTAGTACGCAGTGATACCAAGAAATCACCATTTAGCTTCTTTGCATTAACAAACAGCTTTATTAATCTTTGTCTGTTCCTCACTGTAATTCTTGAATGAGAAAAATAACTGTACCTCTAAATATATAATACTTATACGTTTATAATATTTTCCAGTTGTCAGAAAATGGCAAAATGGAGAGGGAAAAAATTCAAGAACAGTATGGTACTTGCAAGCAAAGCTCTATAGCTTTTCTGTGAAACCTGTGTATTAATATCAGGTTCCATACTATTAAAATAGCTGTTTAGAAAAACATCTAGGTAAAAGCCTGTAATCAGCTATTACTCTGCACTATGTTACAGTTATTGCAAAATGGGTTCCGACAACATATACTGCCACTTAAAAATACCATACACTCCATGTACCATACAATGAAATATTTCTCCTTATCGCATACCCAATGTAACATTTCAGATCTTTTTAATCAAAGTTGTAGTTTCCTGAGTTATCATTTCATACTAAATGCTTAAACACTGTAAATGAAAAGGTAGATGCTAATCAGTGGTTCATTTTGAGTGGAGAATGGGGAGGAGAGAAGGGATGTTTCATTCAGGTACAACCCCATTTCCTATGTCATAACCATCTGCAAAAAAACATTTATATAAGCACATTTTACCATGAGCTCTAACATCTACTGGGCAAAGCTTTGGCATCACAACAGGATTTTTTACTCTGTCTCTGTCAAGGACAACACACTCACAGAGCAAACAACAGTAACCCAGGGATTCCAACTGCAAGAGGAAATACAGGTTGCTATGTAACAATTCATGTAGGTTTTGCAGCAGCAGATGGACATTTTGAAAGCAACTGATGCCCATTTGGCTCTTGTACCTTGCATTACCAGAAGTTTGAGATTTAAAGCAAACCAGCCACAAAATGCACTGAGCTTGTAGAACATGAGTCTGAACATACCTGATCTTTCTCTCTCATCTTTAGGATACTAGATAAAATAATTTACATTCCTACTTCCTCAGAAGTCAAAGCCCAAAAGTACAGCAGATATAACCTTCATCTCTCCCCTCTGTCATTAAAATGAATTCCAGTTTTCTGAGGTAGAGTCCTATTGTGAGACATGCACAAGTGGACCACTACAGCTTGTACAGACCATTTTGAAATCCATGGTTCATGCTGTGACTTTTAAGGTCCATTTCACTGCTTCCACAGAGGAGTAAATTAGTAAGCTTCCTAATCATTAGTGTAGATCTTCATGAGAGCATTGGAGGAAAGCATGGTCAAAAATGGGAAAACACAGGAAAACTGAAAACAGAACAGAGATACAGGCGCAGTAGTTGAAACTACTTGTTTATAACCTTCATTTAAATAACTAGGTAGATATCAATTTGGTAATGACACTTCAAAACTTCTTGTGTTCAATTTCTTGGCTATGTACTAGTAAGTTTCTGTGACATTCAACTTCAGCTGAAGTTGCTTTCCTTGGTCTAGTTTGACAAATGCAGGAGAGCTATTTTTTAGATTTGAAAAAATACATCTTTAAAAAGAAAAAAAAAAAGTATATAGTCTTTCTTCTTTGTGAAGAAAGAAGAAGAAGTAAGAAGAGAAAGGTATAGCATTCCTGTTTTTTGGAGTCATATTGTGGCATATTTATCTTCTCTGTGAATGATTTCTCTGTCTGATCTGTCCAGCCTGAGGTGTCAGCATTATGGAGCAGGCTCCAAATATATGCAGCCACATGCACAACACTAGATACATTACATCTGTATAATAGAAACTTTTTTGTTCTGGGAGGCTGGGCAGATGACAGTGATTTGGCTGATATTACTAATGACACTCTCTTACTAAAAGTAGTGCATTTTTTTCTCGTAATAACACACCATTTGAAAAATTCTATTAAAAAACAGATACCTTCCTGAACACCTCCTTTGTGATGGTTGACTAAGTCATGCTACCAGCAGTCATAACACACTATGCAATATCATTTCCTTCCAAGTGCTTTAATTTCATAAAGCTGGAAGACCCAGTGCTCATAGGCTTTCTAGAATTCCCTTTTTCTCTCTCAAATTATTTGTTGTTACTGCCTTTCAGCTCGTGTGCTCCTGTAATCACTACCTGAAATGAATCTGAATCTTTATTTTAATTCCTTTGTAACCCCTTTTTACTACTCTGACAGCCAAAATACACTTTCTTACTGGCTTAAATTTCAACTGAGGTCATGCAGCAGAGTCCTCAGGTGGAAAAAAACTGGTGCTATCAGGATAACAACCACGTTAAAAGGGCATCGCTAACTCAAACACTGATCAGGAAATGACCCTAGCAATTGTTGAGCAGTTACAAGCCACACCGATGTTCTTGTAAGCTCCATCAGGCAGCATGATAGTCCTTGATTATCCATTGTTTTGGGGAATTTAATGACTTTTGTTGGTTTTTTTGTTCAATTTCATTCACAGAATTGTGCAAGATTGGCCCCATCGGCCAAGACAGGTAAGATTCACTTGAAAGCATAATGCCAAGTCATATGTCAGAAAGACATGAAGATATTTTACCATCACCGTGAAGTTCCCAGAAGCCATATAGAAAAAAGTAGCATAGTGAGTCAGTGTGTTCTGCAGTCCTTGAATCAGGACTAGCTAGCTTAAGCCTCAGATGGGAGGGGAGAATCAGAGAAGTGAGAAAACTTGTGAGTTGAGATAAAGACAATATAACAGATGAAGTGAAAGCCATGTACACAAGGAAAGGTAAACAACATTCACTGCTTCCCATGGACACGCAGGTGTTCAGCTATTCCTGGGAAAGCAGGGTTCAATCACACGTAACAGTGACTTGGGAATACAAACACTATCCCACCAAACATTCCCTTCTTCCTTCTGCTCCCTTCAGCTTTACATGGTGAGCATGATTCCATATGGTCCAGAATGTCCCTGTGGTCAGTGTCAGCTCTCCTGACTGTGTTCCCTCACAACTGCTTGTGTACCGCAAGGCTGCTTACCAGTGGGGTGAGGGGTAGAAAAGTCCTTGGCACAGACCAAGCCCTGCTCAGTGATAACTAAAATATCCATGAGTTAACCTGGTTTCCAGCACAAATTCAAACCACAGCCCCATACCAGTTCCTGTGAGAAAAATTAACTATATCCCAGCCAAACACAGCACATTATCCACCCTTCATTCTATAGTTTTACATCAAGTTCAAGTTGCACACTATCCAATATATCCTCACTAAAAACCCCGTCTCTCCTCTCCATCCTATGATTAAATGCATTAGCATATGCAACTTTAAATTTTCAAATTACGTCACCACGTTGAACCTCAAATGAAACAGCAGCTTTTCCAAGGAATTCAGACACAGGACAATTCATTTGGGAAATTAGTCAAAATAATAGGTTTGTGTAAGCCCCCAAAAGTAGCTGATGCATGCAAGAGCTGAAAACCAGTATTTTACAGAACACTACAAAATAACAGCTTATGCAAAAACTTCCTGGGTACAATCTTTACATATAGAAAGTATAAACTGAATTATAGAGTCCTATTTACATTTAATAAGACAAGAAAATCGTTAATTCATCAATATGAAAAACAAAAAAATGCAGCTATGGTCATCTAATTGATATCAAAAAGCTATTCACCAAGCATCACACGGCATAATTTGTTTCAGTTCTAAGAAAGAATTGGACTTTGAAGCTGCTGCAGCTGAAGGTGCAGCACAAGAGGCGAGTCCTGCAGCTGCCGAGGAGGAGCAGGAAGAAGGCCTGGCAGCAGGAGAGGCTGGGGAAGAGGAAGCTGTACAAGCAGCTGCCGCTGGAGGCCAGGCTGAGCAGTTTGGAGGCGCCAAACTCCAAACTCCAAACTCCTCGGGGCCGAGGCAGCGGAGTGCGTGCAGGGCTGCGGGAGGCAAAGCCTTGGCAGCACGTGGAGGGAGCTGAACCTCGGCCGGGCTTGTCCAGCGCCGGGCTCCCGCGTGCAAAGCCGGCATTGGTCGTCCTGGCAGGAAGTCCCGCCCCCCGGTGCCACGCCCCGGTGCCCCACCCGTGCCCAGTCCGGGCTCCGTTGGTCAGCTGGACTCAGCGTCCACGAGAGGCGGCAGCAGCAGCCCAGAGCTGTCTGGTGTGCGACTCAAAAGCGCCAGGAAGCGATTTCTGACCAAGCGGTGGCGTCATTCCAACCCCGCCACCCCGCTTGGTATCCTCGCCGAGTGCGAGTGGCCCGCGTCTCTGCAGAGAGACCAGGATCCTCCTGTACCAGACAGGATGGGCCAGGCCTGAAGCTGCTTCGGCTCCAGGTAGGCTCCCCCACAGCTCAGGGACACGCGGGCACGGCCGGGTCCGTGGCACAAGGGGCCACCTTTCTCACGGCCGCCGCTCTCTGCTCTGCAGGAAGGTTGTCAGCAGCGAGGAGGCGGTGCTGAGCGCGGCCGTGGCTCTGAGCCGCGGCCCAAAGACGAGTGAGAGGCACCTTCTCCTCCTTCAGGAGCAACTGGTGGTGGCCAAGCTTCAGTAAGAGCCCGCGAGCCCCGCTGCCTTTGCCCCATCCCTGTCTCTGGGCCCGGGCACAGCCGGCCTGGCCCAAGCCCCAGGCCCCCAGGCCTTGGGGCTGCATGCAGCAGTGTGCGTGCGGACGTTGGCGGGCCGCGGGGGGAAAGGGCCACGCAGCAGAGCTCTGCGCCGGGGGGTGCCAGCGAGGCCACCTGGCTCTCACTGCTTGCCTCTGCTCTGTGCAGCCGGGGCACCACCCTGCGCCCACGGCTCCGCCTGGCCCTGGAGCAGCTGTGGGTGCTGAGCGCCGGGAAGGAGGCAGCGCTGCAGGCGGAAGAGGAGCAGCGGCAGGAGGGCGGCGATGAGGATGCCACGTCCATCATCCTCATCTGGCCCACTGGCTGGTGCACTGCCACTTTTGGGTGAGTCGCGGTGCCACGTGCCATGGCAGGCCAGGAGGGCTTGCCAGCTATGGCAAGCAGGAAGCCTTGGGCAGCCTTGCCATGGCCTCTGCCCTCCGTGCAGAGCACGAGCAGAGAGTGGCCTGTGTGCGCCGGTCAGCTTTGGCTTGCCAGAAGGCGAGGGCAAAAGCCGCTGCTCTGGCAGCTGACGGGGAGCCGGGGCTTGGGCAGCATCTCTGCCCTTCCCCCAGCACAGGGCTTCAGGTCCCCGGACACGGGGCGGGGCCATGCGGGCGCACGTCCCTGCCCCGCCCGGGGGCTGCAGAGAGCGGGGCCTGACGCTGCTTCTCTTCTCTTCTCTTCCTGCAGCTGCCAGGCACTGAAGGAGCAGTGGGTGGCCGCACTGCAGGGGTAAGTTGCTGCTGCTGCTGCTGCTGCTGCTGCAGCTGCTGCTGCAGCTGCTGCAGGGGGATGCTCCCGCAGCGGCCGCACAGGGGAACACAGCTCCTCAGCCGGGGGGAGCTGCCCCTGCGGCTGTCGGGCACAGCTGCCTGACAAGGCAGCACAGGTGGCTTGGGGCTCACCCAGCTCTTTGCCCGTCCCTTTTGCCACCGCACAGGAGCCCGGGAGCCCGAGTGAGCCGCCTGCCAAGCATCAGAGGCCTGGCCATGGAGCTGAACAGCGGCCGTGCGGTGTCTCTCTGTTGCGGGCTCTGTGCCTGAGCACTGCTGCGTACGCCCAGCCCCAGAGGCACAGCTGCTCACCTTCCTGCACTGCTGCTCTCTCGCCTAGGGGAGGCCATTGAGTGCCCGGAAGCTGGAGCAGCTGATCGAGGAGCTGCAAAAGGTGAGAAGGGCTGCCTCTGCGCCCGCCGTGGCCTCTGGCCGTGCTGGGGTGCCAGGCAAGCTTGGCTAGTGCAGTGACCTTGTGCGCAGGGAAGCAAGGGGCCCTGGTGCCACCGGGCAAGCCGAGGCTTCGGGGAGCCGGCGGCAGCGCCGGCACGTCCTTGCTGCTGCCAGCGGCAGGACTGCTGTTGCGCGGGCAGAGAGGCCGGCAGGCCAGAGGCTGCCGGCTGTGTGCCAGGCTCAGGCTGCTGGGGCTGGCCGGCAGCTGGCCGCCGGCCCTTTGTGCTTCGGGACTGCTCTGCAAGCGCGCCTGGCTTCTTGCAGGCTGATCCCGAGCGAGGTCCTGCCGCGGCCCCGTCCGACCAGGGAGGACGACTTGGCCGCTGCCCGGGTGAGTTTGGGAAGGAAAGGCAAGCTTGTGCTCTGGCCGAGCTGCGCTCGCTCGTGCCCCGAGTGTGGCCGTGCGGGTGTGGCACCCCGAGGGAGGAGGTGGGCTGCTGCCCACAGCTTGGAGAAAGGCAGGGCCAGGGCAGGGGTGGCTTGTCCCAGCGCCACACCAGCTCTCAGGAGCCTCCCGGCTGCAGCCACACTTGTGGCTGCCGCCTGCCGGCCTGGCTGGCGTGCCACGTGGCTCCGCACGGCGCTTAAGGCAGGCAGGGCAGGCTGGGGCAGGGCAGGCTGGGGTGGGGCAGGGCGGGGCAGAGCAGGGCGGGCTGCGACAGCACCAGCCTGGCAGTCTCCACTGACGGGCTTTGCTTCTCTTTCCCTTTGCAGCGGGAGGGAGCAGCGGCAGCGGCAGCAGCAGCACGACGAGGAGGAGGTGGCTGCCCTGGCCCTTTGCTCTGTGGCAGGGCCCAGCTGGGGCTGCCCGGGCGCCGGGGCAGGAGGGCTCCGGCTGCAGCAGGGCGCTCTTCGGGCAGCCCCTGGCAGCCGTGTGTGTGGAGGACAGCACGCTGCCCCGGCCCATACAGGTAAGGCAGCCCGCACAGGGACTGCCCATCCCTGCCTCTGGCTGCTGGGGCAGCCACTCATGTCCCCTGGCCAAGGGCCTCGGGGCTCTTCAGCCGTGGCTCAGCCTTCTGCTCCCTGCCCCTTGGCAGCAGGGAGCCCAGGCTGGGGCAGAGCTCTGGCCCCGGCCACTGCTCTTGCACCAGGGCAGCTCCTCACACACGTCCCCACCCTCCTGCCTCTCCCGCAGGAACTGCTGGCTGTCCTGCAGCAGCAAGGGCCCACCACAGAAGGCATCTTCCGCAAAGCGGAGAGTGCCAGGGCCGTTGAGGAGCTGTGGCAGGCCCTGGACCGTGGCCTGCCTGTGGACGTGGCAAGCCAGCCGGTGCTGCTGCTGGTCATTGTCCTCAAGGTGAGCCCTCTGGAGCTGTAGCTGCAAAGGCTCCTGCCTGGGCCACCATGCTCCAAGGCTCACCAGCAGCCCTTGCTGTTGCAGCACTTCCTGAGAAGCATCCCGGGCAAGCTGCTTGTCACAGACCTCTGCGAGGACTGGATGGCAGCCATGCAGATGGCCAGCAGGGAGAACAAGATCTTTCGGCTAAAAGCGTAAGCGTGGGCAGCAGCTTCCAGCTCTGCAGCAGGCACTGCTGGGAGCCTGGCACTCACCCGAAAGGGGACACTGTCCTGAAGAGGCTGTGTTTTTGAGCAGCTCGCTCTTGTCGGCTGGCAGTCCCATTTCGGGACAACGCCCGGCAAAAGCCTTCCTTTGCCTGGCCTCAGGGCAAACGTGGGCAACGCAAGCCTGCCGATGAACGTTGCCTTCCTGTTCCCTCAGCTTGGCCAAGAAGCTGCCCGCTGCCAACCTGTTCCTCCTGCAGCAGCTGCTGGCAGTGCTGCGGCGCATCAGCCAGCACGCCTCCACCAGCCGCATGACGTGCAGCAGCCTGGCCATCTGCTTGGGGCCTAGCCTGCTGAGCCCACCGCAGGAGGAGCAGCTGGAGCTCCAGGCCTTGCTGGCTGAGAATGACACGGTAATATTGTCCTCCGCAGCCACCCTTGCCTGCCTGTTGTTATGAATTGATGCTGTGGGTATAGTAAGTCCCTGCCTTTTGCCCAGGCCTCTGGCAGCAGGCAGTAGCTGTATTGAGGTGGCCAGCACCCCAAGACCCATTCTCATTCATAAGTTCTTTTATAATGCCTGATTCAGTCTATTATAGAATTAATTATTTATTTAATAGCCAAAAGACTAACAGACATAAGACTTAGAACAGACGTTTACTACACAGTAATAAAACAAAAGGGAATACTAGTATTACACACTGTCGTTGCTACCGCTGGCCGCCTGGTGGCCTGGCAGGTGACAAGGATTGGTGTTTCGGTCGACGGAACAAACACCGTCCTCTTGGGCTGGTGGAAGCTCTCTGCTTGAGGCTCACAGAAGAGCTGGCTGCAGCAGGGATGTTGCCTCGCAACTGAGGCGACAATCAAGGAATAAGAGGGACCTTTCTGGTGCTCACAATTCCAGCTTTATTGATGTTGCAAAGTAGCAAGGAGATCTAAGCTGAAGGGAGAGCACCAAGAAAAGGTGGGGGGAGGAAACAGACAAGCCTTTTTATAGTGCAGGACAAAAGGGGCGGAACAAGGGGAACAAGCCCATAGGGAATTGAAGGGGATGACAGGTGGCCAATGGGAAAGGGAACAGGGGAGAACTGTCTGGAACTTACACATAATCAATAAGACTCATAAATACACATAAACAACTGCACCAATGAACAGCAAAAAACCAAAGAAGGGTCTAGAAAGAAGGGAGGAGATGTGGCAGTGGCAACACTCAGAAGGGGATGGCTTTAGGCCTCTGGGCCGTCCTCAGAATTGTCTTCAGACCTGCCCTCGGGGTTGGAGTCATGGGCGGGGAAGTTGATCCACTGAATGACATTCAGCCCCAAGGTAGGCTGGGCCACTGCAACAATACACGTGGGGTTAAAGGTACCAATAAATTTGCGGCTATCGAAGAAATAGTGTAACTTAGGACCCAATGTTTCTTATCACCAAATTGTTGAAGGGGCACACATCAAAATCCTTTCCCTCAATTTCCGGAAAAGTAACCACGAAGTTGCATCCAAGCTTTGGAGAGAAATTGTCTAGCATGTTCCCAAAGAGTGTGTATGAGACTTCTGCCTCTGTGATAATTTGTGTGGACTTCTATGGGCATAAGAACCATGTCTTTTGGTCACTGATGTTTATTTTCTTTCATATCTTTCCACATCTGCTCTCATACCAAGATATGTACTCGGGGTTGGGGCTCAGACTCTTGTGCGCCTGGAGGTGACCCCTTGCTGGGCTCTTTGACCCCTTGCTGGGCTCTCTGACCCCTTGCTGGGCTCTTTGACCCCTTGCTGGGCTGTTAATCTGGCCTGAGTTATCTCTTCCAAATGCCCCAGCCAGGACAGAGAGGAGGATGTCCTGCCACACTAGTGCACACCTGCTTGGCTGCCCAGAGGTGCCTGTGCCTGGCAGCCCCCTGTCTCCGGCCAAGGCCGCTGCGGGAGCTGCCTGCCACAGCTGCCCCCCAGCCAGCGCCTTCCTTCGGCGCAGAGGCAAGGCTCAGCAGCCGTGGCGAGGGCTGCTTGGCACGCTCGCAGGCCCCTGGGCTGAAAGCAAGGCTTTCCTGTGTGCAGGTGAATGGGCTGGTGGACTTCATAGTCCATAGACTATCACTGTAGGTAGTGAATTTGAAGGACATCTTTGGGGGACATTTCTGGGGAGGAGACTGCTGGCCTGGAGGAGTCATGCACAGGTAGGAGCAGGAAGGGAGGCTTGTCCAGCTGGGCACCCGGGCTCCCAAAAATCTGCCCATCAAGAAGACACGCGGTCTGGGGCTCTGCTGTGGGTTTTGCTTTCTGTGTTTTTGTCCTCCAAGATGTCGCTTGGCTGCATGTGCTTTTGCTTTCTAGACCTGTGCTGAGAAGAGGAAAGTGGCCCTGAGGCAGAGCAGATGAGGAGCCGAAGGCAGAAGACTGTCCTCGTGCATCTCCCTCACTGACAGACGTCCACCAAGAAGAAGGCACAGAGACCATGGTTCTGGAGGGCCCCTTCACGTCAGCTTCACAAACCCAAGCACAATACGTCCTGGACAGGCGGGTAGAAGAGCCAAAAGGCAGGCTGGGGCCAAGGGCAAAAAGGACAAAACACAGGCTAGGGCCAGGGAAAAGGAGGAGCGAGCCAGCAAGCAAGCTGGAGCCAAAGCAAAAAGCACAAGACCCAAAAGGCTCCCAGACTCAAAAAAGACCGAAGCCAAAAAGCAAACCTCCAAAAAGCCCCCCACTCAAAAAGCAAGTTTCAAAAAACCTAAAGCCAAAAAGTCCACCAAAAAGACAAAAGCATAAGCTCCAAAAGCCCCCAAACTTGTGATACAGTTCCTTTTTATGCCCCTTGGCCCCTCCCAAGGTCTGCTGACAGGAGACCATTGGCCCAGTCCAACTGTCCATGGCAGTCCATTTCACCATATGATTGGAGAACCTTTCTGGAGGATACAGTGTCTTCAGTGTTCCTCTGCTGACTGCCTGTCCCATATGAGATATGAACTGGCTGCCAGGCAGAGTCTCCCCAGAGACGAGGCTTTCCTCCATCTTCTCCAAACTGCCTTCTGGAACTGGCACGTGTGCACACCCTCCCCCGCATGCCTCTGACAACCATTGTTGAGGCTAAATTGGCTTCTCACAGGTGTGCTTTTAGATTTTAATAGTTTTGTTACAGCCACATAGATGCTTCCTCTGGAGGAGATTTTAAATATATGTTTAAATGAAAATATATTTTGGCAAGTCTTCCTTGGCATCGCAGGCAATCTTGATAAACATTGTTATCCAGAGATAAGGAGAGAGAGGAGAAACTGTCATTCACAACTCCGTGTAATCCCAGTGGGAAACTACCTACAAAAAGAAGATGCATTCTCTTTAAATTCTTAACCTTGTTAATCAAAACCCATTGACATACTTATGTTTAATTTAATATGAGAGATTCAGTTAAGTAATTAAAAGCAGATACTGAAATTATTAATTTGACACCAAACTCAAAAATTTGTTGTCACTGACAGGTTTACTAAAAGGTCAGAAACATAATTAGTGTTCTACTCTATCCTTTGAGTTGCAGAAAATGATAATGGAAGATACAGAAGGACACAGCAAATCAATACCTGTCTCTGTGACTTGTGTCACCAGCAAAATTTTTTGGGTTTTGGTCACTGTTGATCTACAGGACATCAGGCCTGCTGACAACAGACAGACTAAGCCAAGGACAAAGGATCTTTGCACAGGAGTTAGGGCTCATTAACAGACCTTTTAACTGTATGTGAAGGGGAAAGGCATGAAACCAGGCTCTCTGAGATAAGCTTGAGGGCAGCACACCAGCGTTTGAGGGATGGTGTGAAGTCCTTCAGTCTGCTTCATGATGTGCTCAGTACACTGGGGCACATTTGAAAAAAATACGAGGAACCAGAAATTTTTTCCTAGTCCCATAACTATGACAGCGTTGTCATAAGCAAAACCTGAGTTCTACTGACATGAGTCCTATGACTGGTGTGTCATGAGAGATGGTTACAGGGCTGGTGAGGTGGCAGGGTGGAGCTGTGTGCAAGGAAGCAGTGGGATTGTATGACGCAGTTGGTAGTGATTACACCCGAGAGCCTCTGGGTAAACATGAAGGTGAAAGAAAATAAAACATACTGTTGTGGGGAGTATGCTGTCAGCCATCCATCCAGGATGACGGATCAATGATTTTTCCCACAACGAATTAAGGAGTATGTCAAGATGAGCTGCACTTCTCTCTGTGAGTGATTTCAGCTTCTCAGGCATCAACTGAGACTATCACACAGCTGACAAAAACAGGTCCAGGAAATTTCTGAAACATGTTAGAGATAACTTTTTTGGAGCAGGTACTAAGGGAAACAAGTAGATTTGTTCCCATATTTGTTGCTTGCTAACAGAGAGGACAAAGTGGAGGTTGGTAGCTGTCTTGGTCACAGTGACCATAAAATATTTAGGTTTCAAATTGTTTGCTATAGGAAAAACTTCCAGCAAAACTTTGGCCCTGGGTATGGAAAGAGCAGACCTTGGGCTGCTTAAGGAATTACTTTCAAAGGTCCCCATGAAATCTGCTTTGGGAGGTGCTGGATGGAGATTGGTGATAAGCAGGGGACTGTGCTGGGACCAGTACTGTTTAATAACTGCATCTGGGACACAGATAGTGGGATTCAGTGCAGCCACAAGAATTTTGCAGATGACAGGAAGCTGAGTGACAAGCTCCAGAAGTGCGACCACAGAAAATCCATGAGTTTTGTCAAAGCCAAGTGCAAGGTCATGCATCTCAGTCTACAATTTCCTCAATAGGGTAAATGGCTGAGGAGGTGCTGATCTCCTCTCTCAGATGACTAGTAATAGGACACAAGGAAATGGAATGAAAATAGAAGGGGATGTTCAGACTGGACATTAGAAAGAATTCTTTGCTGACGAGGTGGTCGGTTGGAACAGGCTCTCCAATGAACTGGATACAGCACAAAACTTGTCAGAGGTCCATCTGGATGGTGCTTTTAGTCATATGGTGTACGTTTTGACAGTCTTGCGAGGATTAAGGAGTTGGATTCAATGATCCTTATGGGTCTCTTCCATCTTGAGGTATTCTATGATTTTGTGATATCATGTACTTTTACTAACATGAAAGTAGTCTAAATAGAGACAGGTTTGCAGCACAATACTTACAATATTAATGTTAATGTGACTTATATTGTTAATGCCAGGAGAACAGGGCTGAAGAACAATCTATAATAGTCATGAATAGTTCATTAACTGCTGATAGTTAAATCTTCAGAAATATTTTGCCCTCTGTTCACATAAATTCATGTCTCATAATGACTGGATATAAAGATTTATGAATTTATCTTGAAAAACAGCATAGCTCATAAAAATTTAATCAACTATTCTAAATGTTTGTTGGGTTTTTTTGAATACAGATTCTGTTCTGGTCACGTCATAGTAAAAAAAATAATTAAGCATAACAGAAAAAGATATGACTCGAAGAGGAAAATTAGAATCATGGAAGCTTCTGATTAGAAAGGAACTTATTAAGATTGGGATTATCTATGTAGGGAATCAGAAGAAGCAGTAAAAGAACGAATATAAGCAAAGTGTAGAAATTACAGATAATACATAGATGTCAGCGTACCTGAGACACAATAGAAATAAATTAATGGAGTTCTTCTTAATCACTGAAAGGAAATATGGATGATGCCCTCTAGTTAACAATTATAAATAATAATATGTGCATAATAATAAGTAGTTAACAATGTTCCAGTTAGTAAGTACTTAATATATGACAACTCCATAACTTGGAGAACATGTTGTCCTTATTTTGTATGCAGAGGGAATAGTACACCTATTCTGCCTAAACAGAGAATTGGAGCCTTAGCAAAAAGAGTAATTGAATAAAACAGTTATTTTTAGTAAATCATTGCTACTTTCACTTCCTTTAAAGCATAGATGATTATGCTTCATATGTTTGGATGTATATGTATTCCTTTTTACTTTTAGTAAAGTATGTTGAATTCAAAGGTTCCTGTAGTGGCTTGACCCTGTCTGCATGCCAGGCACCCACCAAATCTTCTCTATCACTATCCTCCTCAGCTGGACAGGGAAAAGAAAATACATTAAAAGGCTCATATGTTGAGATAAGTACAAGGAATGACTATTCCCCTATTACCATCACAGGTAAAACAGACTCGACTTGGGGAAATTAATTGAATTTATTAGCAGTCAGAATCAGAGCAGGATAAATGAGAAGTAAAGCAAAACTTAAAAATACCTGCCCACCATCCTTCCCTCCTTCACAGACTCTACCTCGTCCCACCCAGGGGTGCAGGGAGATGAGAATGGAGGTTGTGGTCAGTTCATCACGTGTTGTTCCTGCTGCTGCTCAGGGAGAGGAGTCCTTTCCCCTGCTCCACTGTGAGTCCATCCCATGGGGTACAGCTCTTCACAAACGGCTGCAATGTGGGTCCCTTTCCACAAGGTTCAATCCTTCAAGAACAGCCTACTCTAGCTTGGTGTCGCCACTGGCCCTTGGTCAGCGGCCGCCGAAGCGGCGTCCGACCCGACCCCGGCCAGGCTCGGCGACAGAGTCTGCAGACACTGGCGTTCGGCGTCTGCCTCTCGGCAGCACGCAGCCAGTCGTCTCCGCGTTAGGCGTCACGTGCAGCGGGGTGAGACCGGCTAATCGGTCTCCCGGGGTCCGTTGTCCGGATCACCCAGGCTGCAGGTGGTATGTGATGTGCAAGCAAGGCGACCCCGGACGTGAAGAAAGCAAGGGAAGGAGAGCTCTCTCTCTTACCAATAACAGCGTTTATTACTGTATGGCAAGAGTATGGGGAGAACTCTGAAGGGGTTTAGGTGTGTTCAGGGTTTTTAAGGGAAGGAAAACGAGGGAGGGGTTTACAACTTGGACCAATCGGGCGGAGGTATAGGGGAGGAACAAGGGTACAAAATCCAATGGGGTATAATCAGGGGTGTTAACAAGGGAGGAGTCAGGGAGGAGCCAACTTGACAGACATCCAACAGACGTTACACGGGGAACATTCTGGAAGGGGAAAACTGAGCATGTACACAGGAGTGGAGACTGGAACCGTGATTGACAGGAAGGAAGGGAGGAGACTGGGTGGAGATTCTAGACCACAGAGTCTTCAGAGAACGACTGGTCGGCTTCTGGTCCCTCCATCCACCTCAGGGCACTCTGTGGTGTTGGAGGAAGTAGCCTCTGGAGGAACCAGGAGGATGCTCGGCTGGACACAGGTAAGGAACCCTTACCCACATCTCCCCCGTTCTTTTTACTAAAAAGGCAAAAGATCCACAACTTAAAGAGGGAAAGGGCAAGCAAAATAATAAAAATTACGAAAATAAAATTACAGACAGTCTTGAGGATGGAAGTCCCGAATGTTGAAAGGCTGGAGCCACTAAAAAGTCTTTCAAACCAACCCTTCGGCTCTATCTTCAGTTGCTTGACTTCTTGTTTTATTTGTTGGATTTTAGCGGCGATGCTCTGAGGGTGTGTTTTTAAATCAAAGCAGCACATTCCTGCAAAGTCCTCGCACCCATGCCCGTGTGCGAGAAGCAAGAAATCAATTGCCGCCCTGTTGTGCAGGGTGGCATGCTTGGTTGTTTCCTCATCTGAGAGGAGCTCAGCAAGGGCCTGTGAAGTTAGGTTGGCCTGCCGGCCTAACCAGCACTCTAGGTACTCAATTTGGCCAAGAGCTCTTGCTGCTGCTACCCAGGGTAAAAAGATGGAGACTG
This sequence comes from Struthidea cinerea, assembly GCA_013397865.1. Classification (NCBI taxonomy): domain Eukaryota; kingdom Metazoa; phylum Chordata; class Aves; order Passeriformes; family Corcoracidae; genus Struthidea; species Struthidea cinerea. The sequence goes on along the minus strand of VZTI01002257.1, from coordinate 22,423 downwards.
TGACCCTTTTAGAGTAAGGCCAGGACACAACTTCTGAGTCGCAGTCGGCCGGCAACTGGTTCAAATCTTGTTTGACCCTCTTAGGGGATGTCCAATCAATGAGGTGCTTTTTATCTGGTGTTAATAATGCCAATTGGCCCAGGGTGCATGGTCCTCTTCTGAGATGTGAAGGGATCCCGGCCCATGCCCGGTCTCCGCAGATGAAAAACACCCCTTTAGGGAGCTGTCTGGTTTCCCTGGTGGACTCGGATGATGTGGGCACGGTGTCATTGCACCAAGAGGCGATATTGTAAGTTTTGTTGTGCGGATTCGCATTAACAATTGAGTGTCTGTTTCGGTCATCTTCTACCCACTCATGCCCTTTATATGTGAAATTAAAGTTGATACAACAGGTGGCTTTAGCGGAACCGACAAGGGCCAATTCTTGTGGTTCCTGTGGTACATGTGGGAGAATCCTCGTCCACTGGTCCCAAGATCTGACCGGGTTGGGCTGTTTACCTGTAAACGGGTAATCGTTAGCTCTCAAGGGGACCCCAACCAAGCAGGTGGACATCGGGTCCTCTGCACTCCCCATGGAGAGGCAGAGTCCGGATTGATTTAATGCTCTCGCTAGGGTGGTCCAGACATTAGCTTCGGGTTGGGGGACAATCAATCCTTTAGTGATGTGCGGGAAGGAGAGAAACAGGAGGAATCTGAGGAAGAAGGCACTCATATTGGCTCCTAGGGAGAGAAAATACAAGGGTGAGTTTATTAACTTAGAACTTGTAACATTTTGGAACTGCACTTCTCAGGTGACCCCTTCAGGGGGTGAAACTTTGTTGGGCTTTTCTATGAATGGTTTGATCCATTTTGCTGGTACCCACTTGGGGCCTTGCGGGGTTTGGATGCAGCCATACCCGCGACCCCAGGTGAGTAATTGAAAAGGTTCTTGAATGCTGTTTGTCTGTGGGTCTCTTGTGAGGACTTTGGGCCTCTGTTCCAACTTGAGCTTACCGTTTTCGTTAAAATGCCTTATAACTGGCGGGTTGGGGTCGGTTTCTGAAATGTTCAGAAAATTCAAAGGAAAAAGTGCTTTTGCGAGCTGGTGTGTGGGAGTGTCCATGTATGCACTTCCCTTTTGCCTCTGTAATGTCTTTTTTAGCGTTTGATGCGCTCTCTCTACTACAGACTGTCCCATCGGGGAGTGTGGGATACCTGTCTGGTGATGAATTCCCCAAGTTTGAAGAAAGGCTTGAAGCTGTGACGATACATATGCTGGCCCATTATCGGTTTTTAGCTTGCCGGGTATCCCCATTGTCGAGAAGGCCATCATTAGATGGTTTATGACGTCCTTTGCCTTTTCTCCAGCATGAGCAGATGCGAAGATCATGCCCGAAAAAGTGTCAACAGAAACGTGCACATATTTGAATCTACCAAACGTCAAGATGTGTGTAACGTCGGTCTGCCATATTTCACTGGCCCCCAATCCCCTAGGGTTGACCCCAATGCCATATGCGGGACTCTGTTCCGACTGGCAATTGGGGCATGTTGCCATGATTGCTCTTGCCTGCTCCCGTGTCAGATGGAAGTTGCGTTGGAGAGCAGGGGCGTTCTGGTGATACATGGCATGGCTGATCTTGGCTTGCTCAAATAAATTGGGCCAACTCGCCTTTCCTATCGGAAGAGCTAATTGGTCAGCCATGTGGTTTCCCTCAGCAATGAAGCCAGGCAGGTTTGTATGTGATCTCGTGTGCATAATATAAAATGGCTGCTCTCGGTGGGAGAGGAGTCTAATAAGTTTCGAGAGCAGGTGATAAAGGTCTGGATTCTTTACCTCCTTTAGTGTTGCATGTTCTGCCCTAGCAACCACCCCTGCGACATAGGCCGAATCAGTGACAAGGCTGAATGGTTCTGGAAACCTTTCAAAGGCTCGGACTACGGCTGCGAGCTCGGCTACTTGTGGAGAGCCAGCTACTGTCTCAATGTCTCTCTCCCACTTGTTGGTCTGGGGGTTCTTCCAAGTCATTACGGACTTGTGGGAAGCCCCAGATGTGTCCGTGAAAATTGTTAAGGCCTTTAGAGGTTTCTGAGATTGTTCTGGTCTTGGAATTACTCTGAATATTGTGTTAAATAATTTGTGTTTAGGCAGGTGGATTGAAATTTGTCCAGGAAAACTGTCTAGGGCGAACTGCAGGACCTCATTAACTTGGAGAAGGTGTTCAGTAGATTCCAAGGTTAATGGGAGGTAAATGCACTCGAAGTCACATCCTGCGAGGGTACACAAGCATGAGCGGGCCTTGATCACTAACCTTGCCATGCTCTCTTGTGGCGTGGTGATGCTTTTTGACGGCTGGTGCAACAGAAAGATCCACTTGATGATCAGTAAGTGGTCCCTCTGCGCTCCGTCCCACTGAAATATCAACCCGTAGAGATGGGGTATTTGTCCAAGTATGATGAAATGAACAGGTAGAGATGGGCAGTACCTGTGGGCTTGTCTTGAGCTCAGTGCATCTTGGACCTTGCAGATGGATTCCTTCGCTTCCTGGCTTAGAGTTCTGGGTGAGGTTAGGTCATCGCTGCCTCTTAGAAGGTTAAACAGCAGGGCTAGGTCTTCTGTTGTTAGGCCTAGCATAGGTCGAATCCAATTTATGCTCCCACATAATTGATGTAGTTCCTGTAAAGTCTTTGGATTGTTGTTAATTAAAATCTTCTGTGGGGTTATTGTCCTGTCTGTAATTGCCATACCAAGGTATTTCCAAGGCTGGGTCAACTGTACTTTTTCTTTTTAAATCTCAAATCCATTGTCTTTGAGTGTATTTACAACCTTGTCTAATGTCCATGTCAGGTATGTTGGACTGGGGGAGCAGACAAGGATGTCGTCCATATAATGGAAAATTATGGACTTTTCTGCTATTTTTCAGATGGGAGAGAGGATCCTAGCCACGTACCACTGGCATATGGTGGGGCTATTTTTCATCCCTTGCAGGAGAACATGCCAATGGAAGCGTTGCATAGGGGCCTCTCTATTCTTTGTTGGCACAGAAAATGCGAATTTAGGCATGTCGTCCGGATGTAGAGGGATTTGGAAAAAGCAGTCCTTGATGTCAATGACTGCAAGTTTCCAATCCCGTGGCAGCATCAAGGGTGATGGCATCCCTGGCTGCAGAGATCCCACGTCCTCCATCACTTCATTTATTTTCCTTAGGTCGTGGAGAAGTCGCCACTTGTCCTTCCCTGGTTTGCGAATAACAAAGATCGGGGAATTCCAAGGGCTATTCGAAGGTTCGATGTTACCCTTTTTCAGTTGCTCCTCCACGAGCAAGGTGAGCGCCTTTCATTTTTCATCAGGCAAGGGCCACTGGTCCACCCAAATCGCAGTATCAGTGGTCCAACTGAGCTTTTGAATGGGGTGCTCTGCAGTGGCCCTTATTAAAAATTCTTCTTATTGATAAGTTGAACTGATGTGCCCCATTGGGACATGAGGTCTCTGCCCCACAGCATGAACCCGGTGTTGATAACAAATGGTCGGATGTTGCCCACCTGACCTTCCAGACCCTCGACTTGAATGATGTGTTTACTTTGTTGAGCTGCCACGGTTCCCCTGACACCGGAGACCAGGTCATTGTAGCTCTGTAATTCCCATCCAGCAGGCCACTCCGAAGCCGAAATGATGGTTACGTCTGCTCCTGTGTCCAACATGCCTGCAATGGAAAAGGACAAAGGAGACCTTTCAGTTGACATTTGGCATTTTAACATGGGACGGTCACCGCCCACGGCTTGAGTCCAGTATATGTTAATGTTTCCATTGCCTTTATTAAGTGAACTGTCAGTCTGTAAACGAAAGACCTGTGCAATCGGGGCATTCTTCATGATAAAGGTGGGTGGAAAATTACATCTCAGCGTAATATGAAGCTTCCCCGTTGCATCTGTCTTCATTATTATAGGTATTATCTCAGTCTGAAATGGTGTTACACTTACGTTTCCAAGGACTAGAACTTGTTGGTTTATTAACAGTGGTGAAGTCTCACATGCAGTACAATAGAAAATATTATGAGGCAATTGTACACAGTCCAAGGCTTTGGCTGTGAAAGTGGGTGCAGCTGTATTGTTTCTGTCGTTGCGCGGCGCTGCACTCCCGCACTGTCCTCTCAGTTTCCCTGCTCCCGAGTGTTCGGTGGATTCCCCCCATTTTTCAGAGTATCTGAAAAAGACTTCATTGGAGGTTGTGATATAGGGGCTGGAGCACGGCAATATCTTGCTGTGTGGCCTTTTCGGCCACAGCGGTGGCATATAAGAGCTGGTTTGTCTGGGGAAGAGTTGCTCTCTCCCTGGCCGAAGGTATTGGCAATGACCTTCCTCCCCGACTCCCCCTTTCCCTTTGGTGCCTCTGAGTCCACTTCCTGGGTCATACATGCCTCTGTCATTAACATGAAACTTGGAGGCAGCTTGAATGGCAGAGTCTTAATGATTTGTTTACACACTTCGTTGGCATTGCTTTTTGCAACATCCCTCAAAATTTGGTCGTGGTGGGACTTGTCAGGAACCTGCCTGGCAACCACCTCACGCAAGCGGTCAATGAAGTCTATAAAGGACTCATTAGGAGCCTGCACTATCTTATGATATGGAGTTAAGACTGCCGCTTTGGTAGGCACGCTAAAGAAGATCCTTTCCGCCGCTCCCCAAATTGATTCCAGGACAGGTGTCGGAATTTGGTGGGTCTGATCGTTTGGTTTTGTGAATTTGCCTTCGCCAATTAAATGTTGAATTGTTAAATGTGCATTATTCTGATCCCTCAATAGGGCAGGTAGCTGTTCTTCTAAAGCCTCCGTCCATAGCCTCAACCATAAATCAAATTCAGTTGGGGTCATGAGGGAGGAAATGATTTTTCGAATATCGTAGGGGACCAATACATTAGCTGTGCAAATTGAGTTGAATAGGTTCTTAAAGTATTGACTTCCCCTACTATACTCCTTTTGTGTTTTGCACAAATCCTTCATCTGATTATAATCAAAAAGCCTCCATTGAGGGTTGAGACCTGTTCGAGGATTATAAATGACTGGAGAGGCGAAAGGAACGCGTTCGGGTTTTGGGTTCCGCTCAAAAATGGCGTCCTTTCCGGTATCCCAGGCGTGGGAACTGGAAGAGGAGGCATGGGAACCGGAAGCCGAGTTTTCCCAGGTGATGTCATTAATAAGCAGGGCTGAGGGGCACCAAAGGTCACGCCCTCCTGGGGCGGAGCTGAAACTCCGGGAGGAGTTTTGAAGGGAGGAGTTAGGGTCTTGGGAGGAGCTGGGAAAAGGCGGGAAAAAGGGATTATGGGAAGGAGAAAGGAAGGGATTATGGGAAGAAGAAGAAGGGGTTTTGGCGGGACCGGCCATGCGGTCGCCGCCATTTTGTGGGAAGAAGGGTGAGAGCAGAGAAGGACAAGGAGGTGAAGGAGAAGGAGAGGTCTGGCATACCGCGTGGCGGCAGCCATTTTGTGGGGACGACAAGGGCATAAAATATGCTCGTGCAGCAGGCTCCTGACAAGCAGGGAACTCTGCTTGCACGGTGAAATCCTTTTCTTTGTCTTTTTTATTTTTTAAGGATGGGGATTTGTTTTGGAAGGAGAGATAGGAAAGAGGAGTTAGGGACGAGTCTGCCGCAGGGTGATCAGTCCTGCGACAGTGTGGGTGCGGAGAGGATTGAGGGGCGCCGGGAGGCAGGTAGCGGTCCCGAGCCTTTAGGCTACTTGCTCTCTTCAATCTCCCCCGCTCGGAAAAACTGGGAGAAGGGACAGGGGTTTTGCGGGAGGAGGGAGCGGGTGAACTGGGGACAGAAAACGAAACTGTGGCTCTTTCTTTACTCTTTTCCTCTCTTGCAATCGCAGTTTTGATTAAGATGAGTAAAGGACCGAATTTTTGTGGAGCTTTCCCTTTAAAATTCTTTAAATCCACTAAAACATTCTCCACATCATGCCAGTAGGCTAGAGTTTTGACATTTGAGGTGGTGGTTTTAGGAAAGTAAAGAAACATCCATTTAACAAACTTTTCCAACTGGGAAGATTTGAAGTCAAAACCCCCCCGCTTCAGGGAACCCGCAACTTGGGAGAAAACTTCCCTCTGAGGTGCCGAAAGCTTGTTGCCCGTGGTGGTGAGCGCAAATGAAAAGAACGGGAACAAGCTAAAATACAGACAAAAATCGGCACCACTCTCACCCTCCCCCAGTGCAAAATGCAAAACTAAAGTAAACGTCTTCGGAGCTCAGATACAATCAAAAGGTTCAGGGGGAACACAGCAAAGACGTCAGAGAAGAAACCCCCAAAGCTGAAAGGTGCTCACCTACAGGCTGAGTCTGAGAATGGAAAGGCACTGTGGGGAAGTCCTCCGGGTTGTAGATGTCCCCCGGAGCGCAGCTCCCCAGAAAGGAGCGCACTCTATGGAGGTTGCGAAGACGGCGGCAATAAGTCCAAGTGGGCAGTGTCCACAGGGACGGAGGCCAAGCTCCGCCCCACATTGGGCGCCAGGTGTCGCCGCTGGCCCTCGGTCAGCGGCCGCCGAAGCGGCGTCCGACCTGATCCCGGCCAGGCTCGGCGACAGAGTCTGTGGACACTGGCGTTCGGCGTCTGCCTCTCAGCAGCACGCAGCCAGTCGTCTCCGCGTTAGGCGTCGCGTTACTGTATGGCAAGAGTATGGGGAGAACTCTGAAGGGTTTAAGGTGTGTTCAGGGTTTTTAAGGGAAGGAAAACGAGGGAGGGGTTTACAACTTGGACCAATCGGGCGGAGGTATAGGGGAGGAACAAGGGTACAAAATCCAATGGGGTATAATCAGGGGTGTTAACAAGGGAGGAGTCAGGGAGGAGCCAACTTGACAGACATCCAACAGACGTTACACGGGGAACATTCTGGAAGGGGAAAACTGAGCATGTACACAGGAGTGGAGACTGGAACCGTGATTGACAGGAAGGAAGGGAGGAGATTGGGTGGAGATTCTAGACCACAGAGTCTTCAGAGGACGACTGGTCAGCTTCCGGTCCCTCCACCCACCTCAGGGCACTCTGTGGTGTTGGAGAAAGTAGCCTCTGGAGGAACCAGGAGGATGCTCGGCTGGACACAGGTAAGGAACCCTCACCCACAGCTTGGGACTCCACAGGGTCACAAATCGTACCAGGAAACCTGCTCCAGTGTGGGCTCCTTTCACTGTGGGTCCCCAGGTCTCTGCCACCTCACACCTTCCAGTGTGGGCTTCCCGCAGGATCACAGCATTCTTTGGTGTGGAGTCCTCCATGGGCTGCAGGTGGATCTCTCATCCCCATGGTCCTCCACAGGCTGCAGGGGAAGAGCTGCCTCACTGTGGGCTGCACCACAGGCCGCAGGGGAATCGTAGTTCTGGCACCTGGAGCACCTCCTGCCCCTCCTTCTTACTGATCTGGGTGTCTGCAGAGTTTTCCTCTCACAGGAGTGAGTTTTTCTCTCACTCCTCTCTTCTCTGAGCACAATTACATCTGTGTTATAATCTTTCCTTCTCAAATATATTACAGAGGCGTTACTGTCATTCTTGATTGGCTTGGCCCTACCTAATGGTGGGTTCATCCTGGAGCCAGCTGGCATTGGTTGTTGGACATGGAGGAAGGTTTGAGCAGCTTCTCACAGAAGCCACCCATGTAGCTGCTCCCATTTCAAAACCTGGCAAAGCAAATCCAATACATTTTCGTTGCTAAGTACCACAAAAAAGATTCCCTAAATGACTCAATTTAATAACACTGAAATATAAGTTATTATTAAAATACAGAAAAATTAAACAGCTTTATAGACTTGGTAACTAATTTTCTGAAATTTCTGTATACATGGTTATCTACCACTGCTGATATTTTTAGCAACATATGACAAGGTAGCAGTTGTATCAACTTAGTAAAAAACCAATGCAATTCAGTAACTCTCATGAAGCTGGAGATGAAATCATAGTTGTTCGTTGGCAATTTATACATTAACAAAATACACATTTTCTGGTTTATGTTTGAAAAAATAGCATAGCCAGATAATATTTTTTTAAAAATAGAGTATGCCTCATTTCTTGTCACAGTTTCCTCACCCAGGTCTTTTGGACTGACACACCTTTCTGAAAGACTTCCATAAGAGTGTCCTCCAGTTTTCTGTGGGAGCCGAACATTGTCAGATGACTAGTACAATTTTTCACCAGGGGGCTTAAGTTCTTGGTCCTTCTAACTTCGTCTTTGTTTCTAGCCCATGTAGAGCAAGTCCAGAAAAGATTCAGTTTTTATAGGCTACCCCAAGTCATGGACCTGAGTCCCTGTGGTGTGGCTGCAGGGTAGGCCAGTGAGAAAGCCACTGCAGCCCCTTGCATATTCGGGGTATAGAGGTTGCAGACACATAGAGAGAGCTTGTCAGGCCCTGCGAAAGGGCCATCTGATGCTAAGTGGGGATCTCTGAATCAGGAGGTGCCAGCATGGCCAAGAAAGATGAGCAGCTATCCCTAGACCCATCTCTCTGCTCTGTGGTAAGGGGTCAGCGTGAAAACCAGCTGCTTACTGTGGACTGAACACGGTGTCACATTCAGTCAAGGAACAGCTCGTTAAATTTATACCAACTATGCCACTTCTTGTTATGTTCATAATTCACAGTTCACATTGCAATTGTTTTTCAGTATTCATATGGAAAAAAAAAAAAAACAACCTTCCTGAAAAGCATGTGATAAAAGTAGTTAATCAGTAAGTTTCTGTACTACATACTCCTAACCCTATTTTTTTATTATCCCCCAAGCCCCTCTCTCCGCCTGAGACAGAGTCGGAAGATGGAAGTTCCCGTACGGAGCAGGGTTGCCACGGAGACCCTCACGACTTCAGATCCTCTCTCCCACCCTGCCAAGGCAACTCTGGCCAAGTTGCCTTGGAACCTCCCCCCGCCCTCAAATCCGAACTCCTATTCCCTGCTAGGTATCTATCTCTCCCCCGAAAAAGGACGCAGGCGACGCAGCCCTCTCTGGTACTCTTCCTCCCCCCGTCCTAAGCTACCCCGCTCCTCCACAGTATCACCCTCCCCCGCCGCCGCCTGCTGCTGCTCCCCTCCCTGCGGGGGCGTCCCCGCGCACCCNTCCCCCTGCTGCTCCCCTCCCACTGCTTTTCGCGCATTCCAAACCCCCTGCTGTGTTTTGTGATGCTATTGCTTCTACCACGTTCATGCACCCCCCCACCCCCATCTCAGCAGCGAGCGGACAAATGCCTAGCACCCTGGAGATTGATCCTCCAGCCTCTCTGCCTGCAGGCTATTGCCTTGCTACCACCCATCCTCTCTCCCTTTCAACAGCTAATGAGGTGGCCCCTGCCTCTCCCTACAAACCTGTTCTACCGGTTTTGCTGCCTCAAGCCTCGCTACCCCTCAGCCTGCCCCCCTCAGGGGACAGGAGCCCGGGTCCCGTTCCCCGCCCGCCTTTTCGGTTTCTCCGGCAAACTCTGCTCCCGTAGTTGCTGCTTTAAACCTTACTACTTTTACCCCTTCCCCACAACCCACCCCAGCCTCTGCCGCTGACTTCAAAGAGCCTTCCGGCAGCAGCGACATTACCCTCACTCCTGCCTCTCCTGAAATCTGTAGTTGCTGCACGGCTGCAGACTCCCTGCCGCCTTCCCACGGCCGGGATCCGCCCCTGCGACTCCCGCCCCCAGCCTGGTTCACGCGGTGTCGGCATCCAAAGGCTGCCACGGTTTTCCCCCTGCCGTGCAGCTCCAGGCTGCCTCGGCTCGCCGTAGGGAACACCGCTCCTCCTTTTCCGAGGATGACAGCAGCACCGCGGACTCTGACTCAGAGCCCGATGATTGCTGGACCCGAGCTAAGCTCACTGAAAAGCCGCCAGTGCTGATCAAAGACCCAGAAACACATCAGATTTCTGGACCTTTCCAGTTGATCACCTGGGGAAGGGGGTATGCCTGTGTTTCTCTGCCATCTGGCCCCAAATGGTTCCCAGGAAAAAACATCAAGCCATACTTAGGCCCTGCAAACACTGCCTCCACAAATAATAACCGAAATATCCCGGAGTCCGACATATCAGGTCCAGATAACCAGAGAAGCTCAGCCTGGAGACGGAGAAAGCGTTGACTGCCAAGAAGAATCCACCGTCCGGTCACCAGGTCACAGACAAAATGCAGCTCCAAGAAAGACTCTACTTAACAAAACACAAGCTACAGTCCAGACACACCTCTGGCCAACGCTGTTATAAATTACAAGTTATCCCCTAGTTATTCCTAAACCCTACTCACCTATATACCTACCTTCCTGTTCCCTCCCCTCCCTCTCCTCCGCAGCCCTCACTTAACTCCAACCAGAATGTCCCAAACCCTCTACCCCCCTCAACAGTATTAATTTTAAACAGAGAAAGGAAAAATGGAAAGGGAAGAGAGAGGAAAAGTGAAGACAACCCTTCCCCTTCACCCCAAAGCTAACAAATTTTCGTTTATATTCCCTATCAGAAGCCCCATCTAAAGATGAGACCCATCTACCTTGGTGCTGCCCTCACTGCTGTCTGGATGCTCCTCACAGCACCACAGGCCCTCAGCTGGGTTGTTCTACAGCCCAGCCATAATATCTGGGTGACCCTAGCAAGGACGTTAAAACAAGATAACTTGTGCCTCTCCATGGGCAACCTAGACAACCCGTTGTCAACGTGCCCGGTAGGGATTCCTCTAGCAGCATGTGAATACCCATATACAGGTAAGAAACCCAATCCGGTCGACATTTGGGACGATTTCCACAAGCACCAGAGGAACCCCAGGAACTGGATTTATTGGGGTCCTCCAAAGCTCATTACTGTGTGCAATTTCATTATAAACTATCTGGCCAACATTTGAACCACCTTGACCTTATTAGATCTACCCATAAAAAAAATGTATCACCAACTAACAAAATTTATAATCCCCCAAACTGGTGCAATTACACCAGTCATATGCTTTCTTCATCCTCACTCCATCCCAAAGTGTTGCCCCAGGGAGTGTTTCTTATTTGTGGAGACAGGGCATGGGCCGGGATCCCCTCACGCCTTCAAGGGGGTCCTTGTAGCCTTGGCCATCTTACTACCCTCACCCCAAACATTACGATACTCCAAGGTTTAAAGAATAACTCAGCACACAAATTGGCACGCCAAAAATGATCGTATATGGAATATGACAAAAATTGTGATTCTCAAGTTATTAATTGGAGTAAAGGAAAAAGGGTAGCAGTCTCCTTGCTTCTACCTTGGGTAGCCGCTTCTAAAGCCCTTGGTGAACTAAGTCACTTGGGATGCTGGTTTAGCAAGCAGGCCAATGCAACATCTGCCGCCCTTAGCGATCTCCTCCAAGAAGAAGAGACCACCAGACACACGACATTGCAAAACTGGGCAGCTTCAGGTCACTCAGGGAAATTGTTTTTTTTTTACTTTAAGTGATGTTTTAGCATTTTAAGTTTTGTGACAAAAATGATAATATATGTAGCGCTTTCAGGAAGTTAAATTAAATCTATCATGTATGAAATTTCTCACTATAACGTGATCTTCATTAACAACCTTATCAAACAGATTATCAGCAATTTCATTTGCAGTAATTCACTGCAAATATGTGAAGTATTTTGACAGTAAAGTTACTGTCAGTAATTTTATTCACAGAAAATTGTCTCAAGTGCTTTTAAATTATTTACTCCACTTTAATTAGAATTTATTTGTTCTCCAATCAACTGTACTCTGCCTTGATCCACCAATGGAAGTATCTTATATGACATGCATTTAGAATTGTGATTTCACATTCCAGCTTTACTCCAGCTTTACTCCTACCCTCTCATCTGCTCCTTTTTGTCTTCTCTCTCTCATTTTTTCGACTAGTTCTTTATATACCACATTGATTCCAGCTCTGGTCTCCTTATTTCCTTGTAAATCCCACCCAAAGTCCATAATTCAGACATGGTAATGATTTACTTTTGAATTTTTGAATGTTAATTGTATGAACATTGAATGTTAGTGGTTTTTTCTACAGCAGTTACAGCTCAACTGCTGCAGCATTATATGGAAACAACCATCCTCTACAGCTGTTGGTACATTACTGGTTCAAAACCAGTATTTTTTTGTCAGGCCTGGTGATCTTATTTAATGAATGAGGATATGTGGGACACATTGCAGCTCTGGGTCTGCAGATATCTTTATATCTTATTAACAATAGCAGACCAAAACCTGATGGGTCCTGTTAAAAATCAATGTTATATTAATCTACTGTAAAATTTGTGAAATTTAATAGCATCAGCTGAGAGTTGGGCAGCACACTTTCTTTTCAGAAAGAACTAGCTCAGTAATTCAGAGACAGAGCAGTTTACCTCAAGAGAATATGCATAAATAAAAATCTGCCTGTTCCATGAACATCATTACCAAAATGCATACACAGATGATTTATTTTTAACAAAGAGAAAACAAAATTGTTGGTGGTTAATAATTTAAATTTTTGTTATAAATTAAAGAGAAGACATAGTTAGTAAGAGGTTTTCTATTATTCAGTGACATATAACAGTTAAGGACGTGATCTCCCTTGGAGTAAAACTAATGGTTACAATTTCCAGGAATGTTAAAGTTTGGACAAAATATTCTACAATAATTAATGTTGGTAAAATCTCTTAGTTTCGTAAAAAACACCACTGAATATTTGTGCCAACAAAAAGTTCTTTAGAAGGCCAAATACTTTACATCTGTCATGGGGAAAACCTTCTTCTTCTCTTAGTTATTTTGCTATAAATTTTCCCATGTTTCAATGAACTTAGTCATGTATATTTGCATATTCCTTACTTACTTACAAATCAGTGACTGGTAGGTTTGTCATGTAATGGGATAAGAAGGAAAAGGGATGATTGAGTAATTTTTATGTCCATGCATTGTTTGACTGGCTCAGATATTTTGTGTGTTGAGTTTTAATGTAAAGGGAAAAACATTCTTCACAAATATTCATGCATTAGCCTGCATTTCTGCCCTACTAAAATGGTCCCTGCAAAAGGTTTTATAGACAAAATCCAAGGAAAAAAGTGCTAGAGGGACAAGATGTGCTACAGAGCAACCTTGAAAGGCTTTGGGCCCATGTGAAGTTCCTAAAGTTCAGCCAGGCTAAGAGCAAGGTCCTGCACCTGGTTTGGGCGCCATACCTGGTATAAATATAGTCTGGTAGACGAATTGATTGAGATAAGCCCTACAGATACGGAACTGGGGCTATTGGGGGAGGAAACCTTCATTATGATCCAGCAATGTGTACTTGCGTATCAGAAAGTCAACTGCATCCTGGGCAAGACCATCAGCTCAAGGGAGGTGATTCAAGAAAAACCTGGGCCAATTCAACTGAGTCTGGAGGAGGGTCACAAAAAGGATCAAAGAGGTGGAACATTTTGCCTATGAAAAAAGGCTGGAGAGATGAAGTTATTGACTTGGAGAAGAGAAGGCTTTGGTGAGACCTTATGAAAGACATTCAAAATATAAATAGAGACAGATATAAAGACTTTTTAATCGAAGTGTCAGGACAAGAAGCAATGATTTTAAACCAAAAGAGGGTCAATCTACGTTAAATACAAAGAAATTCTTTACTATGTTAGTGGTGAGATACTGGAACAGGACCCATTATTGACAGTGCTCAAGGTCAGATTGGATGGGGCTTTGAGCAACCTGGTCTAGCGACAGATGTCTCTACCTATGGCAGGTGGGTTGGACTGGATGACCTTTGAAGGTCCTTTTCAAGCCAAACCATTTTATGATCCTATGATTACGTTTTGAAGTATATTTTTTTCTTCTTCAGCCTAGAAGTAAATACCTATTTTGCCCACCAGGATTCTGGATATAATAAAATACTGAAAACACTGATGTCACAGCATTCAGCAATGACTAAAAAATTAAGACCCACTAGAATCTATTTGCTTACAGAAGTCAATGTGCACATATAAATACAAACTTTTTTCCTATCACAGTATACTGTTGTGCTCATGCTTCTCATCTCTCATATTTTGTTAATATATATAAATAAAAATCAAAAAAGCTATATATATCTATAAATATATATTGCTATTTTAAATTTTTTGTATTTTGGTAATAGTGATAAATTACAAAGTTTATTTTGGTGGAACTAATATGGTATTTACTGAAACACTATTAAGTTCTGTAGGTTAATGTGCTGGTTTTGGCTGGGGTAGAGTTAACTTTCTTCACAGTGGCTGGTATGGGGATGTGTTTTGGATTTGTGCTGAACACAGGGTTGATAATAAAGAGATGTTTTAGTTATTGCTGAGCAGGGATTGCACAGAGCCAAGGCCTTTTCTGTTTTTTGTATAGCCACACTGGTGAGGACGCTGTGGGTGTGTGGTAGGCTGGGACAAGACACAGCTGGGACAGGTGGCCCCAACTGACCACAGGGATATTCCAGACTGTGTGACGTCATGCTCAGTATATAAAGTGGACGGAAGAAGGAGGAAGAGGGGGATGTTTGGAGTGATGGTTATCTTAGCAAGTCACCATTACATGTGATGTGGCCCTGCTCTGCTGGGGGTGGCTGAACACCTGCCCAACAGTGGAAAGCTGTGAACTCATTCCTTGTTTTGCTTTGTTTGTGTACACAGCTTTTGCTTTCCCTATTAAACTCTCTATAACTGAGCCCATGGGCTTTGTAGCTTTTACCCTTGCAATTTTCTTCCTGATCCTGTTGGTGTGGCGGTGAGTGAGCAGCTACATGGGGCTGGGCTGCTGGCTGGGGTTAAACCTTGACAGTTCCTTAACTGCAGAAAAAAGGCTGTTTTTCAGATAATTATTAATCAGAATAAATTCTCTGAGGCAAAGGTGTTTAATTTTACTATTTTTCCTAGCTCCTTGAGAATTTTTTTTTATTCTCTATGTTAAGAGAAAAATCTCTGTGTAATTAATTTTTCTTTTAATATGGCACTTCAGGATTACATATTTTTAGAGTGAATAAAGAACATTTAAGCATATGCATCAATTAGGACACACTCTATTCAACAAGCCATTTAATTATATGAATTAATCACAATCATTTCAACAAACTCATGGATATGGTTAAAACAGGAATAAAGCTGAACCAAGAAGAAAATACAGAAGCTGTTCTTTTAGATGTAACAAAGCCTATTGTTAAAGTCTTGGCACTGGAGAATACTTTCTGCTTCTCTGACAGAATCCATAACCCTGAATCATCTGGACACTAGAAAAATTGCACATCTCAGAACAGAACTAAACCATGAACAACAAAATCTTAAGAGACTATTAAACTTCTGTGTCAGCTAAAGTTAGTCAATAAGCAAGGTCTCTGAAAACTGATTCCTTTCAGGAACTTAAAGTCTTTATTCAGGACTTCTGGATATCCTGTCTTTTCAACACCTGGTGCCAAGAAGCTACTTTGGTATAGGGAGAGATAAGCAGGGAGAGATGAGTTCTAAAGAGATACACAATTGTATTTTTTTTCTTAAAAACTACAAAGTTTTGTGGTTTTGCCTCCTTTCCTTCTTTATAGTATTATACTCTAGTGTACTCTAGTGTAGCATTGATCTATGCAATTGACTTCTCTGCCTCAAGTAACTTATATCCTCATTGTCAGTCTCCTCAAGCACCCTATATACCAAACTTTGAGTATTTGAGGCACTTTGAGCTAAAATGCAGAGCTGTGTTTTGTGTGAAACCTGATCTTTCTAGTGCTCCTTGGGAGTTTTCAGAACAGGACTCTATTACTGAAATGGATTTGAAGTTGCACTCTCCCCTGTACTCCAGTCTTGTGAGACCACAGAGTAAGACAGGGGATCTGTTGAAATGAGTCCGGACGAGAGACACTAAGTTGATCACTCCATTCCTCTTCTCTGCATTTGAAAGACCCAACTTATGGTGCTGCATACAGCTCTGGGGTCTCCAGAACAAGAGAAACATGGGCCAATAAGACTGGATCTGGACGAGGGTCACAAAAATTATGTGAGTCTTATTACAGAATCTTGCTTTGTCAAGATTATACTCTCTGATTGTATGATTATACTCTCTGTGTCTCTAGTGACATCTTTACTGGTGCAGCACATTCCACACAAAATTATTTAATGATTTTCTTCAATTTAGCAAAGAGAGACTATGTAATTACTTCCAAAGGTTAAATACCTGGTATTTATTCTAAAAACAATTGGTGGTGGTTCAATATTGCTCGTTGTGTCTAGAGAATAATTGGTAGTGGAAAACAAGCAAATATAAACAGTTACATATATGTTTGTTTTGTTTTTTTCCTACAAATCTTCTTGGGTTTAGTATCATTTACAGAAAAACATATTGTCCTATAAATATCATTATTGTGTACTAAGTACCCAACTGAGAGGAAAGGTTTAAAGTCGGTCAGAAAAAAAAATCAGGAAAGCCAAAACTTTAAATGAATGACTGCTTTCAGGCATTTATTTCAGGCAGTATTTAGCTAACATCTCTTCAGCCACCCCACTGTAACAGTCATATAATCCTTAATGCCTGAATGAGGCCTGAGTTAGCACTCAGTACATATACTCAGTCAAGGGCGACAAGCAGTATTTGTATACACATATATGCTTGAAAAAATTGTGTAAAAGAGCAATCCTATGGGGCTTTTTGTGGAGCAGTTGCTGCATATTCTTTCCCTCTGTCTCTTTTCTAGGTTCACTCTTCCACAATCTCTTTTTGTGCATGCACAAACATAATTAGTAACGTAAAAGTCACATTTTCCCAAGTGCTGTATACCATAAGGATAAGAATTTCAGAATTCCTTTTTCAACTCTAATGTTTTTCAGTGCTAAACAATTCAACACTAATATGGCAGTCCCTACATCCCTATTCAAATAATTTCAGTTTTCAGTGGTGATTAATAAGGATTCCTCAGATTAATAAAAAATTCGGGATGGAGATTTCAGACATGTGTTTGTTACTTTGCCGAGGCACTATCAAGGAATTTCCCCCTTAAAATAGACAATAATATTTGTAGGTGAATGTTCAAGGGGAAAATGGAGATGTATGTTGAGGATGTTAAGAGCAGTTCCTGCTGTGCATTGCAAAACTGAAGTCTGGTATCTCTTTCTTATTAATTTTAATTTTTTTAGGAAAAAAAAAAATCCATAGATTCCAAAGTCATCCAGGCCTTGTAGGATCAAAAGATAACTAAATAGTAATTTCAGATGGCATAGCCAGATTATTTTCAGGTTAAGTGCAAATATATTCAACCATAAACCCAAAGGGCAATTTTCAGAAAAAAAAGTCTTCATAAGTGTGCTGATATGTCAGTTGTTTTCTTTAAATGTGTGGTGATTGTTCCTTGAGTAAGACCTGTTTAAGAATGAAAAATCTGTCTGAACAGGTGCCCAGATGAATATTTTCTAATTATAGTTCCTGGAGCCCTAAAGAATACTAATCTGCTTCTGAGTACTTATTGGTACAATTTGAGCAAGAATTACTTTATCAGTGCTTTTTTTGTTTGGTTGTTTTCAATTGTAAAATTGATTTCCACATTTTCTTATGTCATTCAGTAACAAATACGTAAGATTAGAAGTTTCTTACGTGCTTCTGCAGTGCTTAGCACTGCTTGAGCTCTTGTATCATTTGAATACTAAATTAAATAAAACTAATTCTTATTAATTAATTCTTATTAAGAATAACAAAAATATTGCTATTGGAGTGCTAGATTTGTGTGGTCCTGTCCTGATACTGAAATACTCTCAGAGAGGCTTCACTTAGGAAGAATCCTGCTATCTTTCATTCTTGACTGCTAAGAGCCAACTTTAAATACAAAATCTGAAGAGTTTAGAGGATTTTCATATATTTCTGGTAGCTTTTCTCAGTGAAAATGTGTATTTATTTGCACTGGGAAACAAATCGTGAATGCAGCATACAGAAATTCAAACATCAGCTTAAATGCTTTTTGATCATCTCATCTAAACCTCTCTTTTGTTATGGAGGGTTCTATACAAGTCCATCAGCCTTCAGGAAATGATTCTAAAGGTAATTTTAACTTAGTAATCTATTATAGGAATCCAAATTTTAGAAATACCTAGCAGTTTCACAAAATATTTCTAGAAGCATAGCCCAGAGAACGAGGGTGAATCAAGGCTAGTTCTCTGATAAAATTAATCATTTTTATGAATTCATGAAAATAGGTGAATTTGCAGTTTTCACAGATGGCTAAAACATTATTCTTTTTTTCCTCTTCATTAGACTGAGAAATATTTATTATTTAAGCCTGATTCAAAAGTTAGTTAAGGCTTAACTTCTCTTTGTTGCATTTTATGTTGACCAGACACTGTGTAAGGCCGCAGTACCACGATTTAGGGACATCCATGCTTGCTTAAGTTCCCACATCTTTCCAACTGAGCATCTCCTATCATTTAATTGAGCTGTAGTTAAATGAATTAACAAGCCCTAAATAAAAGTTTTAAGTGGCATTTATAACATAAGCTGGCTCATTAATCTTGTTTATAGCACAACTGTATTGCTAGGTGAGAGAAGCAAATCAAACAAATTCATAAGAAAAGCCATAGAGTGCAGCTACACTATCATTATGCAGCTGTGTAAATTGTGGTTCACCTACACACTGATTATAGAATGCAGTCCTGTTTTCTTAAATTTAAAAAGCATAGATAAAGTAGCCTGAAAAGATTTCTTTTTCTAGGCAATAATGTTGATAAAATATAACATAAACAGTGTTTCAGTGAGTAAAACTTGCAAAACAGCTGACTCCTACTTCTGAAAAAAGGACTTCTGAGGGGTCTAAGACTACAGATTTACAAAACTATTATCAGTATGTTTAAGTTCAGTGAAGACTACAGTTTCTCCCTCTGTTAGAACTAGTTACCATCAAACAGAACTAAAAAGAGGTATGTTCACAGAGACCGAAAGAGGTAGTTATTCTTTGAGAGGTACATGACTAGTCACAGTCCTTTCTAAAGGAGACAACAGCACCTGTGCTTCACTACTTTTATGTCATCCTTAGGATGCATTTGGGGCAATGGGTTGGAGACAGTGCACTGGTTTGAGTAGACATTTGGTGTGACCCTCTGTGCACTCATCCATCCAGTGATCTTTTGGCACTGAGACAATGAATATGGGGTGGGGAAGGAACTCTTAAAAATTTTCTGACTATTTACACTTATAGGATATTTTTTCAAAAATCTTTTCTTCATTAGAATATACTAACACCCAAATAATTATTTAAATACTATCAAATGCCAGAAACTTTAACTACAATGTGCACTTGCCTTATAAATTTGACTGTCACTAGTTTAACAAGTTTCAGTTCTACTACCACTTTTTCTTTTTCTGTTCTTTCATTATTCTTTGCAGAGCATTAGTGGTGCCAACACTTGGAATTTTAAATCTACAATTGCCAGTCCACAAACTGGTACAGATAACTGAGCCACTTACAGAATCCATCCTACCATATCTGTATCCTACTGATAAATTAATCTGTGCGATGGTAATGACGATGAAGAGCATTATATTTGAAATGTCATGGCAGAGTAGTGAAGTTCCCAGTTCCTGGACAAAGGGAGATATAACCACCTATTTTTCAAAGAGGAAAGTATAAAGACCTGAGGAACTACAGGCCAGTCAGTCTCACCTCTGTGTTCAGCGAGATCATGGAGCAGATCCTCATGGAGCCTATGCTAGGGTACATAGGAAACAGAGAAGGGACTGGCGTCTGCCAGCATGGCTTCTCTAAGGGCATATCATGCCTGTCAAACTTGGTGGGCTTGTATGGATAGTACTGCTGGTTAAGGGAAGAGTTGCTGGTGTCATCTAGCTGGACTTGACTGGTGTCTCTAAACTGGAGAGACATGGGTTTGAGGGGTGGACCACCCAGTGAGTAAGGAATGGATTGGATGGTCACACTCAAAGAGTTACTGTCAGTGTCTGCATGGAGATCAACGATGAGTGGTGGTCTGTACTGGGACCAGTATTTTCTGGGGACATGGACAGTACGATTCAGTGTACGCTCAACAAACTTGTGGACAATACCAGGCTTAGTAGTCTAGGTACTCCAGAGGGAAGGAATGCCAATCAGACATACCTCGACAGACTAGAGAAGTGGGCCCATGTTAACCTTCAACACGGCTAGGTCAGGGCGGTCCCAAACATGGAGACAGCCTGGCTCGTGATTAGATTGAGAGCAGTCCTGCCAGGAACGACCTGGGGGTAATGATGATGAAAACCTAAATATGTCCTGGTGATGTGTACTTGCAGACCACATCCTGGGCTGCAGGTCAAGGGAGGTGATTTTACCCCTCTACACTGACCCTGTGAGACGCCACCTGGGGCACTGAGTCTGGCTCTGGGGTCCCCAGCACAAAAAGACATAGACCTGCTTGAGTGGGTCTAGAGGAAGTCCACAAAAATTGTCAAGGAGTCTGGAGCATCTTCTCTNGGCTGCAGGTCAAGGGAGGTGATTTTACCCCTCTACACTGACCCTGTGAGACGCCACCTGGGGCACTGAGTCTGGCTCTGGGGTCCCCAGCACAAAAAGACATAGACCTGCTTGAGTGGGTCTAGAGGAAGTCCACAAAAATTGTCAAGGAGTCTGGAGCATCTTCTCTATGGAGAAAGACTGAGAGAGTTGGAGCTCGGCCTGGACAAGAGAAGGCTCCAGTGAGATCTTGTAGCAGCCTTTCAGTGCTTAAAAGGGGCCTACAGGAAAGGTGATGACGGACTCTATCAAGGATTGTGGTTATAGGACAAGGGGTTCCAGTTTTAAACTGAAAGGGGTTAGATGTAGGTTAGACATTGGGAATAAATTCTTCACTCAGAGAGTAGTGAAGCCCTGGAACAGGTTTCCCAGGGAACCTGTGGGTGCTCCCTCCCTGAGGTTGTTCAAAGCCAGTTGCAAGAGTCTTGAGTAATCTAGTCTAGTGGTAGTATCCTTGTACAAAGCAGGGGGACTGGAACTAGACGGTTTTTAATTCTAATTCATTCTATGATTAATACAGCACTTTAGAAATGTTTGCCATCCTTAAAAAACATTTTTCACAAAACCATTTAGTTCATTTTTTCAGTCACACATGTACCTCCTTAAAAATTCACGATCTCACTTACTAGACTAATTTGTTCAAGGCAAGGTGCATTTTGGAATGAGCTTCTTTAATAATGTAAATTTTTTCTCTCATTTCTTTCTCTTTGTATGTCAAGAGGAAGAGAGAAAAAAGACCAGGAAATCATAATCTATGTCTTTAATGAATGGATGTGGCAGTAAATAAATAATAAATAAGTAAAAACTCCTAAACTCTTGAGCATTGCACATAATAAATTGTCCCGTTTTCTTTGACCTTTTTCTTACAAACACCTTAGTGAGTCAGAAATAGTTACTGAGATTCCTACAATTGTAATATTAACTTTTCCCTGTGATCACATAATTACAAACTAGAGTATGTGAAAGCAGAGTACCTTGGCTTTCAAATGTTTCATTTAAGGTAGTGACTCGGTAAGTCTCTGCTTTCTTATCCATTTAGTAATCTCTAATTATTTTCATTTTTCTTTCCCAGATCAGATTAAAATTAATATCTCCAGTTAATAGCTTTGCAACCTTAACTACAGCTATGAATCAATAATAGTGAATCATTATTTTCATAGGACAAATTCAGTTTTATGAAAGGGTTTTTTGGTTACAAAGCAGTGCATTCAAAATTGTATTTTTTATTGTACATATTTACACTTCCCTGCATCACTTTGAAACCTTCCTTTTATTCATGCCTCATACCTGGTTTGCAGCATTGCAAAACCATGGCCTGGATTTGGAACAATCTTAAAGGCTGAAATAGGCTCACTTCTGAGTCCAATATATCATGGAATTATACTGAAATATCTATTTATAGCTATGAGGTACCGTACAGATTCCCAGCTTTCTTTACACATTATAGAGAGAGCATACACAATGAATTTTTGTAGGATTATATATCGACTTACATAAGTTTTTTTGAAGTGTATTCCAATTGCTCTTTGAGCAACTGCTTTGACCTGGCTGCAAGACAAGGTCAAACTGAGAGGTTTTTAAAGACATTAAAGTTCTAACAGATAGATGGCAGACGTATCAGTGTTAAGACATAAGTGTATAAATCACTCAAATATGCTACCACCTCTAAAAGGATATCAGATTTCAACAATACTCCTCAAAGTTATCTAAATTTTAAGCAGGCAACTGAGTCTTCTGAATGTCAATTCTTTGCTGGTGCAAGGTGCTTTACTGAATCACATTTTTTCCTATTGCAGAAATCATAGATTAATTAACATTTTAAATGGCAAATAATTATTTGTGTGATGTCACTATAACAAGCTAATGAAATCAAATCAGTTAACATTAAAATAGCAACAGCAGTATCTCACTTCATATTTTAGCAAACAAAAAGGAAAGTTGGGAATCATTTTACACTGTAAAGCAAAATTTAGATTGTGATTTTCATACGCAGACTGTTGGGGTTTTGGGAAT
>VZTI01002256.1:438031-464591 GCA_013397865.1 Struthidea cinerea | reverse complement strand
CTAGAGGTTTGGGGGCGAACGAGTTATGGCAGACGGACGTCACACATATCGCCAGCTTTGGAAGATCTAAATATGTGCATGTCAGCGTAGACACCTTTTCTGGCATGATGTTCGCGTCCGCTCACGCAGGAGAAAAAGCGAAAGACGTCATGAACCATCTTATGTTGGCGTTTTCGGCGATGGGCGTACCTGGCAGACTTAAAACGGACAATGGGCCTGCATATGCGTCCTCACAATTCAAGACCTTCCTGCAGGATTGGGGAATTTACCACATGACAGGTATCCCACATTCCCCTACAGGTCAGTCGGTGGTGGAGCGAGCCCACCAAACCTTAAAAAAGATGCTGCTGAAACAGAAAGACACTGTTTACACAGACACTCCGGTGCGTCGGATCGCCAGAGCACTTTACACTTTAAACTTTCTAAATACCTCAGAGACTGACTTGAACCCGCCTGTGATCAGGCATTTTAATGAGAATTATAAACTGAAATGGGAACAGAGACCCAAGGTCCTCATAAAGGACCCACAAACCAACGAACTCCAAGGACCATTTCAATTGATCACTTGGGGCCACGGGTATGGCTGCGTCCAAACCCCGCAAGGTCCCAAGTGGGTGCCGGCGAAAGGCATCAAGCCTTTCTTGGATAAGAAGCACAAAGGGTCACCCCCTGGTGGGGTAACCTAAACAGAGTTCTAAAAGGTTTAAAATTAATATGTTTTCTCCCCATGTTTTCCTTCCCCAGGAGCCAACATGATCCCCTACCTGCTTCGTTTCCTCCTGATTGTTTCAATTTAATTTTCCTAATCTTTATTATTTTAGTTGCCCTTACCCTTTTTAAGTTCTGGCTTGTGCGCCTTTTAAATAAAAGAAACGGGGGAGATGTGGGTGAGGGTTTTTCACCCGCTTCCAGCAGGTCCTCCTCCTGGTATTTACAGAGGCCACCTCCCCCGACCCCAATGAGCGCCCTCAGGTGGATGGAGGGGTCGGAAGCGGACCGATCCTCTTCCTTGGAGGAGGGCTCTGTGGTTTAGGAACCCCGCCCTATCTCCTCCCACTTCTTGTCCATCAAAGTTAGTCCCACCTAGGTTGCACATGCCCAGTTAAGTTGTTCTAGATTGTTCCCCAGTTGTATGCCCATCATGTTGGCTCCTCCCTGACTCCTCCCCAGTTGACACCCCAGTTGTACCCTATTGGTTGTTGCATCCTCACTCCTCCCCTTTGCCTTTCCCTTATTGGTCTATGTTGTAAACCCCTCCCTTGAATTGTCCCCTTAAAAACCCTTGTCAACCCTAAATCCCTCGGAGTTCTCCCCCTCCTGCCACGTGGCAAATAAAGCTGCTGTTGGTAAGAGAAAGAGCTCCCCTTCTCTTCTACTTCTCTTCGCCTCTGGGGTCGCACGGCCATACCAACGCCCACCACGCGCAGCCTGAGTGACCTGGATACCAGGCCTCGGGAGGCTGATTAGCCAGCCTCACCCCGCTGCCAGCGACACACGGCGCGACGCGGATGCCAGTGCTCTGCCGCAGAGCCCCTGAAAGGCAGTGTCCTTCACTGTGTCGCCAAGCCCTGCCGGGATCGAGGGCCGGTCGCGACAATTAGACAAGAGTGATTCTAGTACAAGAAGCCTTCATGATCCCTCCTTCGGAGTGATAGCTCAAAGGACTTTAGAATCGTGAAGCAATGAGATTCTCTTAGAATTTTAAAAATTTTCATAGTGTTGTTCTCACTTCTGAAAGACAGGACACCATCTAGGGAAAAGTACCATTTTAGCATGGTTTCTTTTCTGGCTGTCTTATAGGCAGCCAGCATCTCTGGACAAAGATTGCCTGTGAAGCCAGTAGTGGGGCTACCACTGCCTCCTACAACACCAGGATTTTGATCATCTTTCTCAGTTTTCTGTTCTGAAAATGAATAGCAACACCAGCATTATCACAGCTGCAGGCATATCTGATCTTGACAAGACCAACTTATAACCACTTTTGCAAAAATATCTAAAACCTGCATCTTTAGGCCTACAATTCTCTGAGAGGGCTGTGTGCCCTTCCCAACCACTTGTCATGTGGTCTGTAAAACTCAAATGCATTTAAATCACTTGGGGTTCACGTAGACACTATTTTCTTGATATCTAATTTCACAATGTTCCCATGAAGAATATGTACCCTAAAAAAGGTAGTGTAGTGTTTTTGTAACAGGATAAGGTTGAGTAAAACAAGATGGCTAACCACTAAATCATAACACATCACACTGTAATTGAAGAAGTGCTAAAACAAGATGTGTACATACACTGTGTGCACTGAGTAATTTCCTCAAGTAAAAGAGAAAATGTCCTTTTCCAAGGGCAGAGTGAAAAACTGGACTCAATATGCAAGTAAGGGCAGAGTGAAAAACTGGACTCAATATGCAAGTAAAAATGATATGTGCATTGAGTACTTTTATTTGTTCAGGTTTAAAAAAATGTATTTTTTTCAAGTAGCATTAAGTGAGCTCTTCCAATGATGTTTCACATTTCTGTCATAGTCGGAAGAAAAGAAGCTTTTAGATTCATAGGAACAGTGAAAGAAGGGAAAAAATGAACACTTAGTTAAGATAAAAAAGGGGACCCTTGGAAATGGTTTTAAAATAATACAAGTATTTTTTCTAAAAATATTCAAATGAAATAAACACCAACATATCTATGAAAAATTTTAAAGGACTAGTAGATATTTCACTGTTTGACTAGAATCCACAAATTACTTCCTGATTGTTATTGAGTCTGGTTTAAAATAAGCAGCTATCTATGAAGTTCAACTTTATTTTGGTGGTCTACCTCTGTGTGGGTTTTACTTTCTGTCCTAATTTTTAGGCTTGGTTTTCTGCCAGAAAATACTTTTTCATCCTACTTCTTTCAACCAGGAAGTAATAAGGAATCATTATCAAAAACCATATGTGCAATTAAAGGCAGATATTGAAAGTTCAGCAGTTTGTAATTTCTTAGATCCCTTGCGGCTAACTTTATTTTTCTGATACTAATATGTAGTGTATGTAAAAACATAAACAAGAGAATTCAGTATAAATGCTCCAATACTAAGCCGGATTGAGTGACTATTGGGAATTATTCCTATGACATTTTCAGTCTGGGAAAAAAAAATCTAACTGAAAGTGATATATAAAAGGGAGAATATTTAGGTTCTTCTGTAGTGGAAGTAAAAGATGAAGAGAATATCAGCATTGCAGTTCCTCACTGCTGCCTAGTTACTTTCTTGGCTGAGTTTTATAGGTAAATAATAGAAATAATGGATGTAAATAAAGTAGGGGGAGGTTTAAGGATATTTAAAATATATTTCTCATTTAAACATTTAATATACTTGTGTTTGGTGATCTCACAATATCTGAGTTTCCCATTTTCACAAGTCTGGAAAAATCAGGCATCTCTCTTCTATTAAGTAATGTTTCAGTCCAATTATCTAATACCTGCTCTCTGGCTTACCACAGTTTAATAGCATGCAGTTATAGCAGTAAAACTTTCTGGGTTTTCTTCATTTTTTAGCTTCTTACCCATCAAATTGGATACAGATGCTTCAAGTAAAATATTTGTACAGAATTCTCTGCTATAAAAGAAGTAAATCCAGTAAATAATGCCACTTAACTCTTGATAACCTTTCTCTTCAGCTTTCAAATTCTATAAGCTAGTATCAGCACCCTCGTAATAAAAAGGTGCATGAAAGAACTTGCAAAAGTCTAACTTACACTGAAAGTCCTCAGAATTTCCGTATCTGATTCCAATTCTCTAGTGCGTATCCCAGAGTGTTGCTTCTTACTAAATGATTAGCCTCAATGTCTCTCTGCTGTTTTTATAATGAAGCTGTTGCATACAGAAAACCCAGAAGACATCTATTTGACTCTAAAGTATTCTTGGGGAACAAGCCTGAACAAAGAAAAGTGAATCACATAACAGATTAAGAAAAACAGCAAAGTTAGGATGTTCTTAAAAAAATAAAAATTTCAGTGGAACAGGTGTGTTTGTGATTCACAGTCTCTTACTCCTTGTCTCTCTAGAGACTTTTTTTTGTGTTTGAAAGCCCTTGTGGACTTGTTTTCCTGAATGATGAGACTGTGCAGCAGCTGCTGCCCTTGGGCAACTTCCCTGGGGGATAGGAAGCTCAGGAAGGTCTGGAAGCACTAGTTACATATTTGGTGGGTGCTGAAGGAGGCTGCTGAGAAGGTGACACCAGTGACGTGCACCTCTTGATGTTTAACACCTACCAGTGCAGGAGGGTCAAAGAAAGCTCGAGTGCTAGCGCTCTGGTTCAGTTTGCAGAACTCACAGAAGACCATCCTTCAGAGGTCAGGTGATGAAGACAAAGAGAAACGACTCAAGGGCTAGATAAGGCAGTAGACCTCAGGGACCGTTGATGCCTTGACTCTTGTCTGCTTGGGGTGTTCATTATCCATGGCACAGGTTGCACTGAACGGCTTGCGAAATGGGACTGAGACAGCAGTGAGTATTTTACAGAAGGTCTAACTATGCCAATAGTAATAAAGAGTTGTCAAGGGACAAAGAGGAAAAGGAGAAAGGAAGAAACGGCAGGAGATTTGGGGTTGGGAGCAGCTCCACTTGGAGACCCTAGGCACCAGGTACCACTTCTGGAAGAGCACACGTAGGTGCCTGGATTCCATGTGACATACAGAGCAAACATACAGGGGTCTAATGAGGAGCATCCCCGGATGCACTGCTGAAAAGCAGAAATGCAGTGAGCCTGGCAACAGGTCTAGTGTGTAGTTAAATATGTAGGGAGAAGATGTGCCATGAACTAAAAAGTTTGTGTTAGTAATTTTTGCTCTTTTCAACCTACAGTAAATTTATTCCTCAATTCGCTCGCTTTTTTCATTTGTGGTGCAAATCAAGACAGACATTCTGCCCCCTCCAGTTCGAGGAAGCAACAAATAGCTGTGATCTCACTTTACAGCATGGGTCTCAGTCCCAACCGTGAGGAATGAGGCAGTAGCAGGGGGAAATAATTTGATGCTAGTCAATATATCGCAGTGCTGTCCTCTGCTCTTATGCAATGAACTGTACTGCTCCTTCCCCAGGCTTAAATGACACCTGGGTCTCAGGTGCATACATTTAGCATTACAGGTGCACACAATTAGCAGTAATTGCTTGATGCAAACAGGTGATGTGCTGTGCTGACTCCTCACTGGAACTCACCTGCTTCACTTCCTCTCAGCCTTTCTGCTCAAAAGATGCTTTTTCTAAATTCACTAAGTTCACTAAAACTCATATAAGCCCCATAAGCACTAACTATGCCAATGCCTGCCCTTCATAAAACACTCTAGGAGACTAGACTGGAGTACTGTGGCTAAGTATACTCACATATATATATATATATATATATATACACACACACACATAATCACATTATTAATGTGCGTACAACTGTTCTTCTGAGTGGCAGAATTTAGTGTAGATTATGCTTAATATAAGCTTCCCACTCTGTGATGGTGAATGAAGGAAGTAATGAAGCTCATAATTCCGTGCAAATATAGGTATCCTTGGATACTGCTGACAGAAATGGCTGTCAGGATAATACGAAAAAGAAGATACCGAGCTCAACATTGACTTAAATTGTGACTGAAATACCAGCAGTGTGTCTAATGAATTGGTCTGCCACTTTTTTGTTGCTGGGGCCAGAACTATCCTCATAGTCATATGGCCAAACCCAATTAAATCCTCATGATTAATTTGCTGCTTGTAGAAGGTGAGAACCTGTCAATGTAAAAAATTGGTGTGTTCTACTTTGCCACATGGCACACATCCCAGGCAGGATTGCCTCTCAAACAGAGGGGAGAGGGGCTCTCAGTGAAACACCTCATAGGAGCTGGAAACTAATGTCGCATCTGCCCTCCACATAACTCTGCATGTGCCACATTCTTTCAAAATAGGAATAGTTTATGACACAGTTTCTAAAATTATTAATTTATAGCCCAACACAGCCAATGTATTTCAAACTCTTGATTCTGGCTAGCATATTCTGACTTCAGACTGGTCTAAAATCTGGACCACTTTTAAATTTATTTGTTGATTTTTCTGCAGTAGCAACATAGCTTCTGTTCTAGTTCCAAGATGGGTGCTAGTGAATTAGACAAATAGGAGAGAGTAGAATTACTCACTGTGAGCTGGACTAAAAGAGGTCACTTCTTTGATTAGTTGAGAAAGAAGCTGTATAATTTAGAACTTATAAGGCCACTTATACCATAAATTCTCTTTCTTTGACATATCGAGGGTACAACAAACCAGCAGATCCCTATTTTAATGGAGGTAGGAGTATGTTTGAGAGACAAAATAAATCCCTGGAGATATCCTAAGGGTTCTTCTCTCACCTTAGAGAGCAGGTAACAGCTTTTCTGAAGTAGTGCTTGCCTTTAGGAAGGCACAATTATGTTATTCTACTTAAGAATAAATTCCAGGTTTAGTTAAGGTAGTTCTCCAACTCATTGTTCTCACATGTCTCCGTACGTTTCATGATCTTTCTGCAATGGCTTATCATCTGTGAAGTGGAGATAACAGATGTAAAAGGGTTGGTGTTAATTGCATCTTGATTTCTTCTGCAACCTACTCAGGTCCCAGGTCTTTAAGCTGGAACCATGACAAGGCAAAAACTTGCCAACTTTAACACAGGATCAAAGACTCCCAACAATTAATATCCTTGTGCTCACCAAAGAAAACTCTTGAGAGGAGCTCAAGTCTCATCATAGTATTCAATCCTCTCTCAAAACAGATGTTAAATATTCTCCTCAATAATTTTCTTAATGCAAGTCAGATAAGCTCCTCCCCATGAGCCATGCTGCTTGGGAGTACTTGAAGATGACAGAAAACAACCTTTTTTGAGGTTCAGGAAGGCTGGTGGCTTGATCCTTATGTGTCAGTGGCTTTACGTTGATTCACACCGCTGAGGAACTGACACAGGGTAAGATCAAGTTTTTCCCATTCCTCCTCCTTGTTGCTCTATACAGAGTATGTGGCAGAGCCTCCTGTGAGGGAACTGGCAGGATGCCTAGTAGCAACAATTAGAGCCAGCAAGTCTCAGCTTTCCTGAAACTTTTAACTCTTGACTGTTGAGAAGGGATTCCATTCACTTCCTAACTATCTTGAATGCTTGTTAAGGTGATGTTAAATTGTTCTTTAGTGCTATTAGCACTGAATTTGGAGGAGACGAAGGATTAAAGAGGAAAATGGAAGTGTGCTGGGGTATAAAATAATTTTAGTCGATAATGCCATGGGAGAATATTTTTAACTACCTTGTGCTAGACCTTTGAGCTACTTAATGCTGTCTGGAATCAACCACTAAGAAGTCATCCAGGCTTCCTTCATGTTATAGCCCCACACATGGGCCTATACATTAATCCAGCACAGAGCTTGCACAGAACAGAAACTTGTGAACCCTGTGCTTTAACCTGGGAGAACATTCATACAGATGTTCTTTGACAGAAATAGCTAGGAATGTCTACTTTACTTCAAGGTAAAAAAAAAAAAAAAAAAAAAATTCTGTGGAAGTGTAAAGGCTCTAAAAAACCTTGAGGGAGCTTTTTGATTCTGCATTTTGCTGAGCAATAAAAGGCCAGTACTTTGATGTAGATTAGATTGTGCTGCACACCATGCCAGTTCACAGTGCTGTCAGATGAACAGATCATCAAAGTGCAGGCTTCAGTGATGGATGCTTTTAGTTTCTCTCCCTTGATGTGATGATAGATTTGTATCTGTACTGATAAACATTGGTAGACATCTGTCTTTAGGGTTATGTATGCTGTTAGGATTGCAAGAAAATGAATAGGTGCTGACCTCAGGTCTACATGACTGAACAGAGCATGAGATGCCACAGGACATGAGATGAAAAATTGCTGGCTGTGATGAAAACAGTCAGAAGCTGACAAAAGTCACCCAGAGTGTTATGAGATAGCTAGATTTTGCAGGTGGTTAAGGGGAATTGTGTGACTGATTGTCAAATTTCAGAGAAGTAAGTGAGGGAACCTTCCAGGGAGTGAAAGCTGACAGGGCAGCAGTGCCAAATTATGTCAACAGGGCCATATATGATCAGGGTGAGCAAGGTAATGGTATCAGAAGTACCAAATTTGGGTATGGAGGTAGCAGAACTGTGACCCAAACATAAAAAATAATTATGGACAGACTATTTATTTGGAAGGCATCTGGGAGATCAAAGAGGTACAACAAAGTGAAAAGGAAGATCAAGAAATGGGGAAAGGTTGCAGTTGGTGCTGTCTCGATATTCCTCTCAAGCAGTTGTCTGCTTCGTCGCTGCAGACTAAATGGCAAACCAAAGCCACTGTGCTGAATCCAGCAGAGAGGTCCCACCTCACTGGCTGCAGAGTAATGAGAACAAGGCTGGCTGCTTCCCTGGAGAGCTGCTGCAGGGACCAGACAAGCGTCCTGGTGTAGGGCACTGCAGCATCTGTGTAAGTGGGGGAATAATGAAATGACACAACCAAGAAAAAGTATGATTTTGAAGGCGGCAGTAGGGAAGAGAGGTTAACGATTGAAAGGAAGTAGGTGAGGATATTGAAGGGGCTTAAAATCAAAAAAAATTGTGTACAAATTAAAGAAATTGCAGTGATTCTGCATATATGTATATGCACACGGTTTAAAACTCAGTTGGCCACTGACCAAATTTCAGAGAAGGGAGTATGATTTGTCCTGCTTTCTGGAAGCTGCATCTCTTGAAGTGTCTTTCTTTCAGTGGTTGCTTGATTTGATTCCCTTGCTGATGTTGTCTCCCAGCAGCTTGCTTTTAGTACTGATTGCTACCTAACCATCATAGTTGTTATTAACTATTATAGGCATAAATAAAGCATGATGGATGAATTAACTGTAGAATCATAAACAGTGTTTGGTCTTACAGGAGGTTTTAAATGTTTGCTGACCTTCGCTTCAGTCAGATATATATCATATATATAGATACACGTGATTGAAAATATTGATATTTTCATACTTTTATTGTTTAATGAAGTAAAAAGCTGACAGTATGTCTAAGAGGAAACTTCCTTTTTTTTTTTTTCTTGTGAATGAAATATTTACTTATGTTTCCTGTTGTTTCTGCTTACTTTCCTGTTAGATATACTTAACTATTGATTAAACTTTCTACTTTACTTACTGTCATTTAGATATTTATAACTGGAATATTTGTATACACTCTAACTATTTTTCTCTCCTATTTCTAAGATGTCAAGAACGTGACCACACTTGCTTGTGTGGCTTTATAGCATCAGAAAACAACAGATGATTTTCAGATTGGTCTAGCTGATAAAAAATAAAAGCCCTTTGAACTGGAAATTGCACACTGTGCTCTGAATGCAGCCAAATGGATGAAGTGAATGAATTCCCCGATACTTTTTCTGAAAGACCTCCCTTCTGTTAATTGGAGTATTGTGTTTACATTTCCATCTGTCTTCACATAAGAACCTAATTAATTTTTAATTGCATACAGAGAGAGGCCCAAGAGAAGAATAACTGTGTATACCAGCTTTTAGCTTTGGAAGGGGCAAGAGTGAGTTTGGGAGACAATCTTTAGCAAGCAACAACAAGAATCAGTGACAGTAATTATTATGATCTGGTTCAAGACATACAGGAAAACAAAACCATTCTAAAATTTATTCTATCAGTTTTAGCAATAAGATACCTCTTCACTAGAGGGAAAAAACCCACAATCCAGCCCAACCCAAAACACAAAAAAATTCCTATTTCTACAGTAAGCTGAGATTTTGCAGAGCATAATTTCCCACTTTACAGGTTCCAGCTAGGTAATATATGTGAACACATGATACCACTGTCGACCTTCTGTTGAAAATACCTGGATATTTTCCTTCATTTGCCAGAAACTTGCAATGTTTTCTTTGAGATCTGCCCCTCTCTATCAGATGTGGTTGAAATTCACCAGTGAGATTGAAACTTTCAGAGGAAGAGGAAAGAAAGGGTGAAAACTGGAATGAGCTACTGAGTCAAATAAGTCTCATTTACTTTGGAAAGTAGGTTGTATGATGATTTTCCTAATTGTGATAATAATTGGTAGTAAGGTGCTTGAACATGGCTGCACATTTGCTGCTCTATAGCATCTAAGGGCACTGCTGAAAAATATTCTAGTACTGCATATAATGACACTTATCTTGCTTTTGGTGCTGTAGCCCACCTATCTAAATTTCAGGGACTGACTGCTCTGCTTTCATTTGTGTGACTCTCTGAGGGGTTGTGGGGAAAATCATTGAAGCTGGAGTTTTGTCACTTAATGGTTCTGAAACTTTTCTATGCAGAAGAGAAATTACACCAGCCTCTGTATTTCCTCATGACACGAGCAGCCTTCTTCCATTTCAGAGCCGACTTCTCAGGCTGTGCATACTGTGAATTATAGCATTCTGAGAACTGGTGTGAATAAAATGCTTCTCCACCTGTCCATACCTGGCATCTGAGACTGCAGAATAAAGAAAATGAGGGTAAAATTACAAAGGATTTCTGGTCCTGAAAATTTTGTTCAGGCCTCAGAAACTGAAGCTGTTTGAGCTCCTCTTAATAAAAAGCCATTTATTGCACTGTCACACTACTTCTATGGAGAAAAAGTTTTGTTTTAGGAACAGACTCTTCTTTACATAACATTAAAGAGTAAGTAGACACACTAAGTGACTTTTTCTCTTAGACAGAAATGTTAGCGAAAAATTGTGCAGGATCCTGTTTCAGAAGGTCAGTCTATATTCATTGCATGCACTCCCTTACTCCTCGGAGCCAGTGAGCTCCTAGCAGCATGAGCTCTGAGGCTGTATTAGAAAGATTCCTGCCCGCTTCATCTGTGAGCCTCTTGTTCAGCAAAATTCTCAGTGAACTTTAAATGAAATCAATCTTATATTGTATGCCTATGGTACCTATCAGAAATATCTCACCTTTTTTTTCTTTCAGTAAGCATACAGAGGTAGAAAAAAATCACCTCTTCATAACTTTGCTGCATTCATTCATTCCTCCCAAAGTCTTCCTTTTTTTGTCTAATCATACTGCTGAGCTCTCAAATAGGGACATAAGCTTTCTCCAAGACCAGGGCTTGAATAGCCTACCCTGTGCACAAGGGGCTTTACAATCCATTACCATTTTACTCATTTACTCAACATAGCTTGGAAAAATTACTATCAGGCACTAATACCAGCTTAGAACACACAGACAGCAGAAAGCAGAGCAAAATATTGCTAAACAAACAATGTTTTGCATGTTAGTTATTTAGGGAGGTGCAGCAAAAGCATATAACTCTGGACTGCTCCACTTGTTCTGTCAGAGGCTGGAATAATTTTTGCAAATTGCTGCTGGGGACATGATGTGGGGGGATCTAAACTTCACAAGTGAGTTCATTTCCTCATGGCATAGGTGAAGTGGCCCAGCTTATCTAGAGTGGCTTTATTTTACTGTTTAAAATTTTTTTTTCACCTGAGATCATCTCATGAGACAGCAGAAGTCTGTCTTCTTTATATTTTCTCCTTATAAACGGTTTTACATGAAGAAAGTAATCACTACCTGAGAGCTGTAGCTGTATTATTGCAGATACTGTGCTTGTCAGACCTAACCCAGCAATGATGCTGAGGGAAATATCCTAAATTTAATGATTTTCAGTGAAGACTTTTTTTGTTCAAACACTGAGCTGCAGTGGCATTTTTTCCAGTAAGACAACTATTTTATAAAATAGTTATGAGTCCTTATAGGTGAAAAGAGAAGGCATGGGGTATTCCTTGCTGTAATGAATTTGTAATCTGAGACCCTGACCCAAAGCTCATTAATACCTAAAGCAAAACCCACACTGCTCAATAGGAAGCAGGATCGCCTCACTAGCAGGGGAGCAAACAATTTTTTTTTCTCGAACAATCTGTTTAATTAGAAAAATCTAACTTAAGGATTGTGAAATCTGTACAGTATTTGATGAATACTTTTTAACAAGACAGGAAAATGAAAATATTTTTAAAACCCCAGAAATTAATGAGCTCCCCTTTCTCCCCCTTTTTTCCCTTTAAAAGAGCCCTCCTTATTTTAAGAGCAAAATATCTATTTCCTTCTTTTAAATTTTTCGGTCTGTAATCTTATTTTAAATTCAGTTGTCTGAATACACTTAGATCAAAGTTTTTATTTAACGATGGAGGTGAACATTCCATATTAGCTTGACGCAAGTCCATTTTAGCAATTTTTCCCCTTGGTTAAAAATAAAAATTACTTTTTTTCTTGTACCTAGTCCAAGTTAGAGAAGGTAATACTGGAAGTTACTTCCTTATCATGAACAACTGATTTCTAGGCTACAGTAAACAAAAGCAAGAAGAAGCAAGAAAGAAAATATATTGACAAAGAACTGCAGTTATATCCATAAGGTATGAACACATAGAACATGTTTTAGCAAATCCTAAAATTCAGATTTGACTGGCTGCTACTACTGCAGTAAAGTAATACAACAGCAAAAATGTCACAAACCCTGAAAAAATTAGTCAAAATTTTAATTTTTTTTTTTAACCAAAAAGAAATGTCAGAAAGTCTTCACATTTTATGTTTATGGTCAGATATTGAAAATAATGGGAGAGACTGATGAACAACAACATTATTAAAGACAATAAGCATAGAAAGCCTGTTCTGCCATCTTTTAGTTCACACAAGTTTTTTGGATCTCTTTTATTCACTGGACATGTGTACACAATCCAAATCAGTCTCACTGTGTGGCTTATTTTAAAAAACACTTTGTGAAATTGAACTTGAAGAAAGAAATAATGTAGTTCATTAAAGAACTCATCTGTGTACCAGCCTTGTTATTAAGCAAAACAATCAGTTTAATTTTTTTTAATTTACGAAACCATTTTGGGATAATCAGAAAATTGAGCATTGCATACCACACTGCCATATGTACACTTTAAGATAATTAGATGTTCAATATCCAGGATTCCCAGGAAGAGGAATAGCTATGAGCCTTATTCTGTTATGAAACTCAAAATCCCCTGATTGCATTTTCATTACTTTTTCTAACCACTTGATTTTCCTGTCTCTCCTCCTGGTCCTTTCCCACCCCAGCATAATTTTGGATACGTGGGGCAATTTATTTTTGTTGTTATTTGAATGGAGAGTATATGAAAAAGATGCAAAGACACTGGGAATATCTGCCAGACTTGTGTGTTCTGCTTCAGATGGCAGGGAACTGAGTGGTGGGAGCTCTCCGTATTCTGCCTAATGACATTATCTTAGTGTCTATGGATTCTAAATGTACAAAAAAAAGGTTGTTTAAAGCAAAACACTGTACAAAAAGAAACAAAAATTTCATGATTAAGAAATAAAGTAAAAACTGCCACAAAGTTCAGCTACTACAACCTCCTGATTTAGGAAGTTGTACATCACAGTAAAAAACACCTACAAAATACTGCAGTTCTGCTAGAGTCAGTGTAGTCACTGATCTGCATTACATGAACAGCTGAACTGGATATGTAAAATTTCATTGTCTAGTATTACAGGAAATGTTATGCTTTTCCTTTTGTTGAGTGTTTTTAGTTTTCATCCTTTTCTTCAAACCACACTGGGAATTCAGCCAGTGACAATTTGATTCTCCTAGGTTTGCCACTCGTTTGCTGGTTCTAAGTTTACTACCCAGAGCTGCATGAGAGAATAATTGATGAAAACCGTGGGTTTAACTGAATATGCACAGCTTCCTGCTGCATGTTCCCCCTGCCACTTCTGCCTGTGCAGACAGCTGTGTGGATTACTGCTTCTTCAGTCTGACCCTTCCTGCCTGATTCAGGCAGATTGAGCCATGACACAAAAGGAGATGCAAAGCACAAAATAAGTAAGAATAAATACATTAAAAAAAACTTGTGCTCTGCCAAGCTGTGTACAAGGGAAACACCCTCTCCAGAAGTAAAATTCTACATCTTGTGCATCACCACCAGAGAGTCATTATGGGAGGCAGATATTGTCTGAGCTGGATATGTCTGGCAGTACCTGTTATCCAAAAGAAAATAGGGGAAATTTACCTGTCCTTCTCCTCTGCTCCCAGTTCAGAGGGTGTGCAGGAAACTGGATTTGAAGTAGGAGCTTTGATGACACCTCCATCCAACTGAACTGCCAGGAGGTTTGAGTTGTGATGTCATCCCAGAAGATTATGTAAACTTAA
Organism: Struthidea cinerea; assembly: GCA_013397865.1. Lineage (NCBI taxonomy): Eukaryota > Metazoa > Chordata > Aves > Passeriformes > Corcoracidae > Struthidea > Struthidea cinerea. The sequence goes on along the minus strand of VZTI01002256.1, from coordinate 450,433 downwards.
GTCTTCACTTGCAAGTCACATTTACTGAAAAGCGTATCTTCTCTCTCACCAAAAACATGATGTTTTGCTTATTTTTCTGTCCTAGCCTTTATTATCTTTACCTCATAACAGAATTTCTTATTGTGTTATCTAAAAAGTTTAATTTTATCAGGAATAGAACATTTTTGCAACAGGAAAACTCTGATTAACTACTTAACTACTTAATTGTGAGTTGCTTGAAAAGGATTGCAAGTTTTCCTTACCCAAAAAATTCTACTCTGAAGCAGTTCAGCACTAAGCTGTGTTTTACTGCAGTGTTGCAGTGTCTCCGTGAAAGCTGTGGTCAGGTAGTCAGTCTGATGTGCCAACGTTTTGCAGGTCCCAGATTTCCTGTATGAAATGTGTCTCCTCTGGGGTTTGCAAGCTCTCCTCTGGACAAGCCACAGAATGCAAAATGGGAAGCAGAAGAGTGTGGCTCACAGTGATCAACATAATCAAAGACAAATGCAGGTCTCATCGGACACCATGACACCATAGCCATAGGGATCTCACTATTGAGCTGACCTGACACAAAAGATTTAGTATTAGTTTAAAAATCAAAGTATTCTGCCCTTTTTGTGGTCTGTTTTTGCTTGCTTGTTTCCTTAAAAGAGTTTGAAATGCACATTCATTTTTTCAGGATTGTAGCAAATGATGAAATATTGGTAAAAATATAAGAGACCTGAATAAACTTAATACTTTTAATAGTGCCTGCCTTTTATATTTGTTTATATAGAGCTATAAGCTCTCTGAGAGCAGCTGGTTCATTGTAATTTGTCTAAGGAACAAAATATGGTGAAAGTGTAAAAAAAAAGTAACAAATTACATGCAAATTGTTGACAAACGCACAGACACACAGGTCCTGGAGGTTGTGAGGTTTGCCAGCTCCTGTAACACCCACAAGAGTTTGGATTTAAACTCCCTCTGGAGAGATCCTGTCTGGTTCTGAAATACAGACAGTCTTAATAGCAGCCAAAAGTGAAACTCTCTTTAAGATTCTAGGATTAAAAAGTGAAGGATGACTACAGAGGAAAAGAGTGTCACCTTGATGACAAATAAAAAACAACATTTACAGTTTGGAAGGAAAACAAAAAAATTATTTTGTGTTGTGTTTTGGTCCCGACAAGAATTCCACTGCTACATTAACTAGCTAATGTAGACTTTCAACAAAGAGCTTTGAGTCATAAAATACCTCATTTAAAGAGAGAAAAAAAATCAATAACTCCAACTTCCTGTGTGCTTTTACTTTATTATCTCTATTTAAATGCATATTTTGACTACACCACTGGCAAAGAGTACCAATATAACATTCCCTATAGAGGGAATTGTGGAAAAAAATTGGAATCTTTTGAATGTGTAGGGGATGGGAATAGAGGGGACTGGGACTGGACTCTTCTACCATTTTTAAAAGAAATTACATTCTCTAGCTGCCAAAATAAATGAACTTTGCAGAAATAAAAATGTGCTCTGGATCTGATTTTGATTTATAAAGTGGTGTGAAAACAGATTAAAATCAAACATACACCGAAAATCTAGGCCCTGGTATTACGTAGTAGATGTCTTAGCATAGACTGTGAGTTTGCATCTGTAAAGCACTGCAAAAGTTGTATAAAAAATGACAGTAATTACACTAAATGCAGCTTAATTATTTTTTTCAGTCAAGAAGGCCAATTCAGAGAGGGAATGTCATTGTTTCACATGCCTTATTCAATAACATTGGTTATTTGTGATTTACTGACTACTTGAGGAGCCCAGGATATGAAAAAGCCTTACTAGCCCCTGAACCCTTAAGCTTTATAAGCCTAGTGTAAGACAATGGATGATAGCTTGCAAAGAAACCCATAGACAACACAACCAAAAAAATGGTGTGGCAACATATGATGAAATGTTCAGCAGTGCTTTCTGCTTATTAACAAGTCCACCATCACCAAGTTTCTGGTAATTAAACTGAACAACGTTCAGGAAAGGATGAGGTGGTTTTGCAAATTCTGATGGGGAATTCTAGTTCGGCACACAAGCACTGTCTGCATTTATATAGGATGAAAAAATCTACATAAGCACTGTATGTTATCAACTTTTTTTTATGTATGGATTTTCTACCAAAAATCCTGGTCTCCATATATTCCTTCCTAATTCCTTCACCCCTGTTCCCTATCCGATTGTCTGCTAGATGCTCTGTGGAGGATTCTGCCTACCCAAGAGAGAAGAAAATTAGTGTAAGACAAGTAATGTTTGCTTGCTGACTGCAAAATATGACCTCTGTGGCTGAAACTCCAGACAGACATATGTACTGATGGGAAGGCAATTATTTACAGCTGAAATGTGACTGAGGTTCTCAGAAGACTTCAAAGTTGGTGCTTCCCTGGGCTCTGTGATATAAAAATCCTCAGTACTCAGAAGGAGATTCAAAAACACGCAAGGACAAACCCCAGGAAGAAGAAATACACAAAGAGCTTTATCAGTTTCCACAGATTATCAGCATGCTCACTGTCATATGCTAATATGATTAAGTGTGCCAATGGTGAAGCTCTTCAGATCTTCAGAAGAGGTACTGAAGCTGAAACAGCAAGGGCAAAATCCAGGACTGTGACCCAGAAAGAGAGACAGAAGCAGCTTACAGAGAACCCCTAGCTGAAAAGCAAAGGTCTGAAGCTACTTTTTGTGCCATGAGTCGGTCACAGGTGAGACAGCCACTGTGAGGTGATAGCGGAGGAGAGACACCCAGAGTAATGGATATTTCAGCAACCTGCTTGTGATTTGTAGCTGTGGTTTAACCACCTGCCTCCTTACTGTGGCACAGGTTTGTTTACCATGAATGTTACCCTGTATTGGTCCAATATGCAGAGACATTTCGAGCACCTTGACTTAGGGCCTTGCCTGTGCATACGTAAAGCACATTTCAAAGCAGCATCAGGCTCGTGGGTTCTGCTCTGGGCTGAGTCCTCCCTTGGTTGTACCTGCCAAGTGTCACCTTTTGACACTACAGTCAGTCCTCAGAGTTTCAGCAGATGAATCCGCAGCCTTCCCTCACCCTCTGTGTTGCTGTGCCCCCGGGGTCATGAAGGTACTGGGTCCTGCATGAATGAGACACAGGCTAGCCCATGTGGACACTTTTGAGAGGCCTTTCCTGATGGTTAAACTCCTTGAGGGTGCATATCTGTCTCCTCATAATTCTTATCCATTTCAGATTGTTATCTAGTGATTGGGTTGGCTTTTTTAGTTTAGTTTTGTTTTGTTTTGTCTTTTTTTCCCTTTTTTTTTCCCCTAGGTGATGCTTCGTCATCAGGGCTTTTTTTCTCTCTTTCTGCCTTTTCATCCTGTCTCTCTTTCATTTGTCAGACTCTTACTTGCTTCCCTGACACATATTTAATCTCATTTTCTTAAAAAATGGCATCCCGAAGTATTCATGAAGTCTGCCAGGGCCAGTTTCTCAGGTCACTGGTAGCTTCACAGACTGGGAACAAAAGAGCTAACGTGTCTCAGCACAGTCCATGCAATTCAATTTCATTGTATAAAATCAGCCTCTGTCCACTTGCAATGCAGGGGATAACCACTTCATAACTTTATTTATTGGTACACAACAAAGGTCTGTCTTGAAGGAAAGCTACAGAAATAAGAATAATTGGGAGAGAGTAGAGAGAATAAAATCAGCCCTGATGCTTTGTCCTCAGCCCATCAGAGTGATCCAGCAGTTTCTCTGCACAAGGTCTGCACTCAAGGAAGAAGATGCTAAGACTGAGAGACACAAGTTGACAGACTGACAAGTGGACTATGTATTGGCAGGTTTTGTTAACTCTGTGAGTATGTGATACATCCCCCTGCGTCAGAAACCCAGCCAAGGCAGAGAAACTCTGTTACCCTTCCAGGTAAAACTTGCCCAGATATTTGGAAAAGTAAATGCAGCTCTTCTGATTATGGATTTTAGTTACCTGTAAAATTAGGTATGCTTTGAGAAATACCTTGAAACAGCAGAACTGAATTTTATAGCCAAAACTAAGCAAATGACAGTGAACTAACCAAAACAAGAGCATGAAGAGCTGTGACAAGAAAACAAGATTTTCTTAATGCTACCATTTTTAATAACCTAAAATAATTAAAGGGGAAAAAAGGGATAAAAATTGAATGCATTAACCACATTATATTTAATTAGTTGACCTTTTCAGTAAATCGGGAATTCACTTAGGTTGATCACAAGAACTTGGTGAAAGAGTTTACTTATTTTACTAAAAAGAAACTTACCCTAAGCTTTAATCTGGCTTTGCAGAAACTAAAGAACTATGTATGGAAATACAACAGTGATTGTGCTAAATATGCAGGGTTTTCCTTGTTTGTTTCTTTGTTTTTTTTTTTCTGGTTGGTCACACAACTTAAATTGGCTGCCCAGGTATTCTAAAGGACCTTATGTCCATGTGAATATTATCAATAATCCATTAATATGCAATACCTAGACATCCCTTTTCATGCAGGATATTTCAGTGCTGATGAACGCTGACATTATGTATGGATTATTTTGCCTCTTAAGCACATGTGGATCATTAGATCATCTAGCATAGGCTTTTAGGTAACCAAATACTAGTTGTATCTCTACATAGTCTTTCCTTCAACTTATAACTTGTTTAATATTGTGAAATAAAGGAAAATGTTGAACGTAAAAAGAAATATTTGCTGGGTTCACATGGCTGCAATGTTACAACCTAGTGATTTTTTAAAATTAAAATTTTTCATATTTAATACTTAACCAGGATTTGTTATTGTGCATCTTTCAATGGATTGCAGATCTTTCCACAGCTACATGACTGTGATTTTGTCTTCTAAACAGTTAAAAAGATTGAGCTCCTCAATTTTACCAGTGTTTTCTTTCTTTCAGTCTTTAGTCTAATGTTTGGATTTTAAGTAGACTTCTTTTTAAAAAACATTATGACTGCATGTGCTACACCAGAACAGATCTTAGCAAAGCTATCAAGACGCACAATATCACCATATAATCATATAATTTGATGGTCTCTGTTTGGGTGCTGACAGTCAGGAAAACATTAGGGAGGAATTTGTTACTGAAAGGTGAAGGTATTTCATCTTCATGAAGAGATGTGCAATAACTCAGCCATCCCATCTCTTGTGCAAGAAGCAGCAAGGAATTCTATCATGCGGAAATCCCCTCCAAATTTGCTTTGGAGACTGCTTAGTTCCTCATGTGCTCTGGAAGCCTTGTTAAAATTCCAGCTACTTAAAAAACAAGTTAATTGAATCTGAAGTCAGTTAAGTCTTCTAGTGGCATATCCAAAATGACAAATAATGAGATTTTGTGAAATTAGCAGATGAAACTGTCTGTTCTGTGGAACTGCAGGCTCAGTATTCACTTAAATATTCACCTTGTCTACAAAACTCTGGGTCATCAGGAGCACTGGCTGTATTTTCCCTAAGAAGGAAGCATGAAACAAAGGTAGGAGTTAAAAGAAAACATAGACAAAATTATTTTCTGCCTTTTAAAGTATCCCTCTAATGCACTGAGAGAGTCTTTTTTTCTGTAATGATTCAGTACACACAAGGGAAAAATCACCTGAAGGCAAGGCCTGGCTTCTCTGACACTAGTGAGACTTTTGTCATTGATTTCACTGGCACTAGAATCTCGCCTTGATGAGAGACTACTTTTACTTTCACTTTATTTCACTCTTAAAAACATTATTTGATGAAGGAAAATTTAGAAATTATTTGGACAATGGAGCTGTAGCTTTCATTCTAAAATGCTTCAGAGTGCAATCATCAATAGGGTAGAAAATTCCACTGTCAGAAATGTTTCACAAAATTTCTTCTATTAATTTCATTTTGCTGTAGTCAATAAATGTCACCATACCATCTTAAATCAACCAGCAGATGTTACACAGAATTGCCTTAGAAAAGCAGTCAATATCTTCCATCCCTAGGGATGTTGTTGCTTTTAGGGAGACTCTGTATTGCATGTACCTAAATAATGTGTCTTTATTTAAAATGTAAGCATCTAACAGTAATTTTACAAAACACAGTCTTAGTACAGCTTTACTGAGTTATTTTTCACTATTGGATTTTCTTTAGGACACAACTAAATGAATTATCCAAAAGGCTTATATGTAAAATGAAATTATTCTCAAAATTGTATCAATAATCCCATGGCAAAAACTCTTCATTATAAGGATCATGATAAATGGTCTCTAAAATTGTCATATAAGCTTCAACCACTTCACTTTTCAATACATGAATATATATTAAAATCTTGTCTGTCCAAAATAGATGATTAATCCAGGTACTGACATTCAGATCCTTTTAAAAAAGGTGAATGGGATTTGAACACGATAGAGACCTTGATCTCTTCTCTCTACCATCAATCTGCTACAGAAAGCCTTTGTGAGAGTTTCAAATAGAAGGATTATACATTGCAAATGCCGAGTTTCAATTTCACATGCTAACCCTGTAACATACAGCTGTGGCCTCGCGTCTGTGTGTCCCAGCACACGTCTGTACTCATGCACCATGATGAACCTTATTGTATTACAAGGAGGATTTCCAAAATGGTTTGACAATTTAAGGTGTCCAGAGGCTATTGGAGCACAGGTTTGCATAAAAAATCATGACCCTCTAAATGAGATATTCAGATCTGAGACAGCAAATTTGAAACACAAATGCATAAAAACTCTACTATTGAAGCAAAGGAGCTGCATTCTTGTCTTGTACAGAGTCCAAAATCAGAGATGAAGGTATGCCACTAGGCATAGATGAGACTTTGCCTGTACACCAGATGGAAATGCTTTCAGACTCCTTTGCGAATGAAGAAATTTGTACTTTGGTCAGAGAGAGTGCCTGGAGAATGAAGTTTACGGCCTTTAATTATCTGAGGAGTAGGTCAGGAGAAGCTGAGGTTTTGACGAAGCTGGAGATAAAATCTTAATACTCACATAATGAGAAATATTTTCCAGTGTTTTAGCTTAAATTCTGTGATTATACTATTTTGTATATCTTCAGTCAAAAAGATGAAGAATTATTCTGCCAATTATCCATGATTATTGGAGTTTTCTGCCTGTCTCTTTCTCTCACTAATTTAGGTCAAGTTTTCTGAGTAAGAGATAATGCCTCAGGCTTGCTCCTGAGATGGAAGGGATAAGATATTTAAAGTTTATCTTGACCCTTCAGGTATTATAGTAATCCACTCTAATGCATCCTTGAGGGTTCTGATTGCTTCATTCCTTTTGTAACTTAAGATAAGTGATACTGTATTACCTAATGAAAGTAATTTTATCTAACTTTTTCTCTGTTACCGAAAGTCAAAGAACACTAGACAAAGTCAAAGATTGTAAGAAAAAGACAGAAATATTAGACATTTTCCATGCACAGGTTTGCATTCTCTTTGGAGACTGGATAATCTTCCTGTGTTCTCCTCTACAACCTTATAATAGTTAACTAATGTACCCAAAAACTCTTCTGCACTTGGTGCTTGAACAATAGAGAACAATCAAAAGGAGAAAAGCAGAGCAAATGTGTAGCAAGCATGGGTAATGAACTAACCCTGTTCTTTTAATTCCCTCTCAAGATATTTACATTTGGAAAGAAGTAGACTAGAGCAGTCACGTGATCGCTATCAAAAAAATAAAAACCGACCCCCCCCCCAAAAAAAAAAAAACAAACCCCAAACCAACCAATCAAACAAAAAAAAAAACCCAAAAAACCAAACTACAAAAAACCCAGAAAGAAACCCCAAATCCAAATGATGAAGAAGTTCTGGGTGGTAGGAGCAGGAATTAAGAGATAGTCATTGTCTTTTCATCACTGAACCCTTGACTGTACCGTGTAGGCTGGGGAAAGAATTGCCATTTAAGGGGATATTTGAAACAGAAAACGTGAAAAAATTCAATACCGAGTATATATGCAAATTAATAAGTATTGGTGACTCAAGAGGAATGTGCAAAGGTTTTGTGAAGAATATGAGTAAAAGAGAATTGTTTGGTCAAGGTCATGGAGTTAGTAAGGGACTGAAACAGATGAGACTTCAGCATGAATTTTTGTGCTGAGGGTGAATATTAATTATGACAGAAGTCCTAGGATTCAGGGTGGAGTTGTTTTTCAAATGGACAGTGTCATCAGTGATCGCATAAAGATTTCTCTTTGCTCACATTCTACACCAGAAATGGTAGGAAATACCAGCCTTTGGATTTAGAATGCTGGACCAGCATTTCTAAAACAGGGAAAAGCTCCAGGGTCTCCCAAATCAGGGTTGATGCAGGAGCATTTAGAGGCCTTACCTCCTGAGACGCTTGGGATGCAGATACAAGTGACTGCAAGCAGCATTATAGAAAATCTTCCTTCACTTACAGAAAAATCCTTTCATTTATGTGCTCCAGCATAATTTTCACCTCTTTTCTCACTTAAGCATTTAGACTTAACTGTTCATAGTATAAGCTATCAGATGTTTTCATGCATGTGTGCACACGCTCATTTCAAATATTACCTAGGTTTCAATTAAGTTTTGTTATGTGAACCAAGAATGAAATAATGGTTGCACACTATTCACAGGGGATACTTTTATATGCTTTGCAGACACTGGCATCTCAGTGATGTGTAGGAGGCTTTTCACAACACTGTGATGGTACTGAAATAGCAGGGCTACCACATATGGTCAGTGAAAATGTGGATTCAAGGAAGGATTTATAGATTCCATTGACCTGGAATCCATTGTGTCTAGATTAAGAGTTATGTTAGTGCTGGAGTAATGGTAATATATCAAGTGTTCAATATCATCATGGACTTTTCAGACAAAAAGAAGAGAAAAAAGAAAGCATGGTAATTCCCAGAGGAAGGACAGTAATGCTGTGAACTGGTGCTGTGAACACATGAACGTATCCATGTGACTTCTGCCCAGCCAGTTGGTTTTCTGTGTACCAATGCCACTGCACATGCAAATGCAGCACACAAGCTGGTGTGTTTCTGACAGCCTCTCCCCCAAATCAATGTGCTGCAGTACAAGCACTGTGTCTGCATGACAACTGAAAAACAGCCTGTAGTTCATGGTGTTGTCACTGTCAGGGAAAAACACACTGTTTCAGCAAAGCATCAAAATGGTTTGCCAGTAAAGCCAGGAAAAAACAGTTAAAAAGGGGTTCTATTAACCCTTTCCCTTTATATTGGGTTAGAAGGCAGCAGGTACTTTCCATGAAGGGCAGGAAGAACTTAAACATAAATATTTTTAGAGTGTTGTGAAATTGTGAGCCCTCTCAGTAGATTTGATTTGCTTGGAATCAAATGGTTTAGAAAAAAGAGAAGCTGGGGTACCCTATATACCAATTCATGCAGGGATGCAGCTTATTCCAGAGTCTGAGAGACTCAGGTAATCGGTTAGAAATCTGCTTGTTTAGTTTGGCAGGCTCTCATTATCCTATTTCCGCTAGAGTTCCTAAAGGGAGTGTTCCTCTCACACAACTGAAAAAATTTGCTCTTGCAGAGCAAAGATTTAGCAACTATAACAGGATAACTTCTTAGTCTTGGAAGGCAAAGATGCTTGGGGAGAGAGTGGGGGGCATGGAGAATGAGGGTCAGTGGTGGGGGAAGGAAGCAGCCTGCTTTGCAGTGCATCATGTCTATTTTACTATAAATGTAACAGCTGATGAATTGTACTTAGTATAGCAGATGGGGATTGTCCAAAAATGAAAGAGTTTATGGCCTTTGTCGTGGGGTGAAGACCATACAAAAGTAACACTTAAGTCAGTGAGACCTTACCTGTATCTGCCCATCTCTTTGGGACCATCCACACAGAGAAGCACGCAGAATTGTCCTTCTGTCAGAAAAAACTCCCTGCATCCCAAAGATGTTGGATGGTCAGAGTGAGGACCGGGTCACCTGAGACCACAGCAGAGAGGAAGGTGGGGCACCAGCCTGGACTGGGGTGACCGTGAAGTCAGTGAACATCATGGAATAGAGGTGTAAAGCTCTGGACTGAAATTTCTATCTCCCCACTACAACAATCCCACTTGAGTAAATTGTAAATTTTCGGTCAGCAGGTGGCGTGGGTCTGTCCTTTCAGTAATCTCAGGGACCTCAGCTCCAATTTCCCTCGTGAAATTCCAGCTGAAAAGTCATGCTGTGGCCTTAGTGTTGAAAAGATGTATTCATACTCTGGAGACTACAAAACAGTGAGAGAACCTTACAGAGTGACTGGAAACTGATCTCATTGCAAGAGAGGATAGTTCTAACAGAAAAGGAAAACCCGTCATTGAAAGAGGGTACTACAAAAAATAAGATTTCATTTTGCCAGTCCAAAATTTACCTACTTCATTCTTCGAAGTTTCCCCATAAAATTCAGAAAACTGAGATTATTGGGTGTCAAAAAAACCCAATTGGTCAGTTATTGGGAGTCACAGACGGGAAGCAAGTATCTAATGTGCCATTTAGTTTTTATGGATGTGTATAAGTTTACACAAAAATCATCTTGATTTTTAAAGTAAATAAATTACCAATCTTTAAGATGCACTCTTTTATACTTACATTTAGTTGCAGAACATTTAATATTCCTGAATATTTCTCATTTCATCTTTAAAATAGTTATGGTTTTAACAAATACTTGTAGATTATCTTAAAACCACATCATTCATCAAAGCAATTAAGGCAGATATTTTGCTAAAAGATATGTAGAGGGATTACATTTATAATTAGGTGAAGATAATCTCCGAGAGGAAAAGAGAACACTATATAGCGCTGAAAGAAGAAGATTTACCCATTATTTTATGAATACTGAGCTGAAGACAAAATCAAATGAGATCTTAGTGACTAAAATGTGAGTTGCATAGAAGTTTTGCAAAATCCTCTGTGAAATTTAACAGAAGACATGGGCAAAATTAATGCTCAGCTACTAAAACACTTTTTATGAGTTTTTAATGTGCAGATATAAAATAGCTGGCATCTGTTTTCCTACAGTTCAAAATTGCAATGCCTATCTCAGATCTACATCTAAATACAGAAAACCCCCCCCACGATGTATCTAAGGAAAATTAATATGAGAATTACTAATTTTTATTGAAAGGCCAAGAGATGTGAAGTTAAAATTTTCAAGTTTTATTTTTAAGAAAGGAAGATATGCAGCAGTAAATTTCACTCTCAAAACATTTCTGTGTGGAAATTATCTACCTCTGGAGGCTTTATATAGCTTAAAAAAACCAGAAAGAAACACAAATTGACCTTTGTAATCAGATATCAAAGCTTGCTTTACAAATTCCTAATTCAGTAATGTGGTTAAAGCTGTCATGCCTCACTCTGAGCTAATCTCACTGCAAATGCCTGAGCTGCAGACCAGCTGCCTTTTTGCATGGCACTGGTCTTTCAGCAGATCCCTGTGGGTAGCAGGCATTTTTCAATCATTATCCCAGTTAGATTCTTGGGAAACTTTTATTTTTAATAGCATACTGTAAACAGGTCTCTTACAGTGACTTATTATGTTTTAAACATGTTAATGTATACTGTGAGGCTTTGTGCAAAATTAAATCTCATCATTAGCACTCTTCTAATTTCTCTGGTGTCAAAGTAACAGTAGGTGCTGTTGGAAATGTTTGGTAAGTTCTGCAGGAAGCCTGGATGAATTCAGTACAGAGCTATCATTCTGCTGTTTAGCTGCCATTTATTTAATTGCACGTCAGACTTACTGGAACCAGCAGAGTGTTCCTTCAGGTACAACTCTCAGGAACACAGTACCGCAAACAAACCAGGGACCCATCACTTAACTCATTTGCTACACGTGTTCATAATGTGCCTGCTGAACTCCCCCTCAACAACACCTGATTGCTGCTGAGATGTAGCACTGACTTATTTAGACAGAACTTCTGATGAAAGGCAGAATGGTGGCAAACAGTATGTTCTGCCAACACGTATGCTGCTGAGGGTACAGAGGACCTTTCAATTCCAGCATAAGTAGCTTCTGATTACAAGGGGAATACTTGCTGTTTTCATAGTAAGAAGCATGAGACCTTCACCTGCAATGGCCATACCTGTGTGCAGTGGTTTTGGTTCGAAATATCCATTACTTACTTATTTTTCTTCTGTGAGATAAGAATGAGGCGAAAGCAAAGCAGGCACAAAACTTAAAAGAATATAAAGAAGTTTATTAACAGAACTAAAAGGAAAGAAAAAAAGTAAGAGTCAGACTAAACCTTCAGAACACTTCTCTTTCCCCCACCTCTCTCTCTTCTCCCACTGACAATGTAAAAAAACAACCCTTAAAATTTTTCAGTCAGTTTACTACCTCTATAATAATCTTTTTCAGTTCACTTAGGGAGAGGAGTCTCTCTTGCTCATGCCATGGAGACATCTCCACAACAAACAGTTCTCTCGTGGCTTTAACATCACAGCAAGACAGCTGCCCGCGATGGTTCTCTG
>VZTI01002256.1:411190-437716 GCA_013397865.1 Struthidea cinerea | reverse complement strand
TATGGTGTTTTCTTCACGTGCCTTCACCCTTCCCTTTCCTTTGACTTGGGAGAGGATTGATGTCTGCAGGCTTCATCTGTTCCGGCGGAATCTTACAGCACTAAGAGAGTTCATCTCGCCCGGGCCTTGCAGCTGGAATTCGCTTATCTCTGTTGCTAACATGACTTTCCCGGGCAGCGGCCTCCGGTGAAGTTCGGCCGCACTGGGTGAGGGCCGGCCTGGCCGAGCCGCGCCGCAGGGCGCCCGCACGGAGCAGGGCCGCGGACGGAACAGGGCCGGGCAGCTCCGGGGCTGTCTCCCGGCCGGCCCGGCCCGCACTGAGGGGGCTGTGCCGGGTGTCCAGCGAGCAGAAGCGGCTGAGATCTCAGCCAAGCCGCGCCGCGGCTGACCCGGCCAGGCTGCGCCGAGCAGAGCCCGGCCCGGCCCCGCTGGGCTGCCCCGCGGGCCCCCCAAGTTACCTGCCCAAAAGCCGGAAGCAAGAGCGCTTTCCCGGGCTTTGTTCCTTCTTAAACGTGGATCACAGAGGCGTGTCAAGCCTCTTAAGTGGCTTTAAAAAGTTGCCAATATTCAAACTAGCCAGTTGATCGGTTCTCTTGGGTCTAGAGGAAGCTGTAGGCACCTCTTTGCAAAAGAATCACTTCCGTGGCTGATGGAGCCCCTCCTTAACTAAAAACCCAAACTATGCTAAACCATGACACTGTGTGAGTCAAAACCCACTCTTGGCATCCTTCCCTAGCATATTGCAAACAGAAAATAATGGTATGGAATGAATCCTCTCGTTAACTATCACTTAAGTGATAAATCATGAACAGGGCATCACACTTCCTACAGATAAAATGATACTTTTTCATACTGTTATTTCATACTGTTGCAAGCACCTGTGGGTCACCATGCAGAAATAAGTAAGCCATAAATAAGTCATAATAATAACTGACTTTTGTTTGGAGAGTAACAATTTCCCAAGGACAGTTTATAGGGAAATCCATTTGCATTTCACAGGTCAATGGGCTTCAGAAATGTCACAACTTTAAATAAAATAATTGAAATGAAACCCTGATTATGTATTTAGGATGTAGAAAAAAACTTTGATGATGGTTTTACAGACCATATTTCTTGAACCCTTGGGAGGGTTTTTTATCTTTTCTTTGTAAATAGCTATAAACGTGACATGGTGGACTTGATGAGAGATGTCTTATAGCTCAATCACAGTACTTTGTAAGGCCTGTTCTTTAGTTCTTGGGGCTCAGAGCAAACTTAATCTTTGTTCAGTTTCTCATTTCAATATCTCTTCTGTGAAACGAAGATGAAATGCTCGTTATAGTTTGGTTTATACCACTTGGTTTTGTGAGCTCTGAAGAATAGCAAATTTTTGCTATTTTTAACAAGTCTTCTGCTTTGTGGATAATCAACATGTTGTACAATGCAGCCTTGAAATTGAATGAGATTCTTGCAGCTCAGGAAGTCCTTGTGAAGTGAGCAAATTTACTGACAACTGTGGTTCACCATCTTGAAAACTTAAAATAAAAGCATAACTATAACACAAGGTATTGATACAGTTTTACTGGCTTATACATCAATACAGAGCAATAAACACCACATGTATTTTATTGCTGCAGTTCAACTTGGTTTCCATAGCCATATGATCCTCTCCACATGTAGCATGATCCGTGTAAAATAATTTATTTATAGCCTTGCTTCTTGAGTAAATTCTTTTCTTCATATTGTAGATGGTAGATAAAGTCAGGTTCAGCACAAGTGGATACAACAATTTAAAAAAATAAATAAATTTGTTACTACAAATTCCTGGATCAGAAGAGAAAATAATCGGAACTTTCTTTATTCTTTTGATCTTCCATTATTTCTTTATTCCATATGTATTGTTTTCCGAGGGAAAATTCCTTCCTTTTTAACTTAACCTCTCTAGTGAAACTAAGTGTTTTTGGATACTGTTTTGGGAGTTTCAGGGCTAGTGTTTGCCACTGGCTAACTGGCATGTAAGTTTTGGGAAATGGAATGTGCGTTCCTAATTTTGCCTTAATTCTCTTTGTCAGAGTTCAAGACTTCAAAATGATTTTGTCATATTCAGATGGATTGTTTGAATAATAAGACATTGGAGGCTATGAGATAAAAGTGATCAAAAAAGAGGCTCCATTTTACAAAAAATATATCTTATTTCATGAAAAGACATTACAGTAGGAATCTCTAATGCAACCAACATAAAGTTCTAGTGTATTAACACAGAATAAACTGGTAGTTCAAGCTGATTGTATGGAAGAAGAATGGGACTGTTTCAGAAGCTGAACATTTAAGTCTCCTGTTGTCTAAAAGCAGAATAATGTAAAGAAAATTGTGGAATGGCATTGCATATTACCTTAGTATTATGGGAGAAATATTTTAAAAAATGATAACTGATCTTATTTATGATGGGCCTATAATTGGTGATATAAATTTCATAATACAAAATCAATGAGAACATATGGTTGCTTCCCTACAAATGAGACAGTGGGAGTAATGTATGTAATGCTAAATGTATCAGCATTGGGATGGTTTAGATTTCCTATCATGCGTGCTCAGATATTTCCTATTCCAAAATAAACGATGTGTTAAAAAAAAAGATAAAGGTCTGTCATTTTTAAGTATAAAGCAAAACCACTTATCCAAATGAACAGTAAATATGAATAAATGAACCTTTATGCTGTGATTTTATTTTTATTTATCAGCACAGACCTGGGTAGGGGACTCCTTTGTGTTTTAAGGTGTTGTCAGTCTTGGCAAAAAAGGAAGATGACTGTTATGAACTTTCTGTCTGTGCTGGACTCACCTGCTGTTGCAGTTCTTGCAGGGTTGAAATATTTCACTTACCTCAGTGCTGTTCTCTGAAAGCATTAAAATTAATGCAGAAATTTCACTCAGTGAAACCTTCCAGCCAGGAGACTAGTTGACAGCGCTGCATTTATTGTTTCTTCATATAAATGTTCTAATTTAATAACTTTGAGACTTACTTTTTCAGCATCCCAAATGAACATATTGCATATAACAATTTTTCATATGTTCTTGAATCAGCAGACTGCCTGTTAATTGCCTGCAACACTCCCAAATTTGCCATTAGGAGAAAGAACCTCTGCAATACTTTCATTTTTCTCCTTCTCCGTTCTCCATGCCACCAATGCTCAGCTGAGAAATGAAGTGCCAGAATCTTTTAACTTTGTGGCACCTTTCAGTTCTCCAACTGGTAGGTCAGACATCAACACATTAGGTGCCTTGAAAATACTCTTTAAAACATTTCTTCCTCAATTTGTCTATAAAACAATGTAGTGCCTTGTTAGACAATAGCAGTATCTGCCATGTAACCACACCACTGAAATTTTCCAAGAGAGATTCCCCATATGTTAGGGTATTCCCTTAGCTTCTGTATTAATAATACAGTTTATAATTACATCTCTGCTAATTGAGGATGCTGTGCATTGATACAAATGAGATATCTGCTGGGAGTAGATTTTCAGGGCTTTTACGAGATTCATGTAACTCACCTCCTGTCTGCACTTTCCTTCTGCTTTCATTAGCATATCTGCTATAACCTTTATATCACAGCTATAACCTTTAAGTCACTTCAGGGACAATAACTATTAGTGTCCTGTTACCGCTTTTCTCAGCTCTACAGTAATTTTTCCAGAAGAGTGCATCTTGGCTGAGGTAGCCTGATTTCAGTGCATGCCTCCAGTACATACAGGGTTACTACTGTTAGGATCTGTTTGCAAAAAAAAAAACCAACCAACAAAACATCCCTTTTGCTATAGAGAACACTGTCTCCTGACCATCAGGAGAGATCAGCAACTGCTTCCTCTCACCCTACTGATGAACTACTTTAAATCAGAAAGAATTTTGCAGCTGATGCAGTCTTTCCCAATACACCTACGTTTCTACCATGTCTGACACTCCCACACACAAAAAAGAAGGTGTATCTATAAAAAGGAAACAGGGCTGTGTTGGAATTTTTTTTCCCACATGGTTTAATTAACCCCTTTTTTCTGTCATGCGGAAAGATGATTTTATAATTTTAGTGGAAGTAAAATGGCATTTGATGTGTTCAGGCAATTTTATGCTCAGCAGTCTGACGCTACAGTACAGAAAGTGGTGACACTGAGCCTTTGAATCTGGAGACAGCCGCATGGAGCCTGTTTGTAATTACATGCCTAATTGATAGTCACATGAGTCACATAGTTTGGCCTTCATGTGCATACTCTCTAGCTATAGTGGACTTGTAGTATGAGGCAGAGACATGGTCTCTAGTAACAAAGTGCTGTTTTATTTCTGATTTTACTTTTTCAGGGGATCCAGCATTAAAGTACAAATATCAGTAGAGTAAATTCCTAAGAGGGTTCCTCTAAACTATTATAGAGAAATTTGGTGGAGTTGTGCACTCACAAAAACGCATCTGCACCTTTCTGAGTCTGTGATGTTTGATCCTTGCAAATCTCCTTGCTAACAGTGGATGTCTCCATAGCTGAAAAGCAGACAAATGCAAGTATTTGCCCTCCTGTAGTTGCATATTGGAGTGATGGTTCTTGGGACTCAAACTTTTCCGTGTATTTGCAGTAACATCCATAGTAAATAGCCACACCCAGATGTTTCAAGAAACCTGTGGCCACCAAGAAACACCATGGTTGTCACTCAAATGCCTTTGTTAGTTTACAGCAGCAGTTGGATGCAACTGAACTATCCCTATGTACTAGTAAACCTTCCAGCTGAACAGTGTTAGTAGAACATAAAGAACTTTAAGTTAAAGATTGTTTAATATTTGCTTTAAAAGATCCATTTGTCAGTTGCTGTTTTGGTTAGCACATTCATGCATTGGGTCACTGCTGTGGCCTTCAACTCTAACAGCTCGGACACTTTGTGTAAGATTAGGGTAGATTAGCTAGTTTTGTTTGAGCATGAAAGTGTTATACCTATTTAAGTACTATTTTTGTGGGCTTCCTTGCTTTAAGGTAAGACTTTGAAGTCCCCTACGAGTTTGAATATCTTGACAGCTGAAGGCTCCAGAAAATTTTTAGGGAACATGTTATGTGTTTTATCCTTCTCATAGTGAAAACCCCTGCTTTTGTTACATTTATGTGGAATTTTCTGTGTTTCAGTTTATCCCCCTTGCCTCCTGCCCTGTGACAGGGAACCACTAAGAAGAGCCTGATTCCAATCAGCTTTTCTCCCCCATCAGGTTTTTTTATATGTATAAAAATAATTCGTAGAAATACATATATATATTTAATATTCAACATCTATTTATATGTTAAATATGTATCCATATCCCCCCTGAGACTTCTATTCTCCAGACTGCACAACCCCAGCTCTCTCAGCCCCACTTCATAAGAGAGATGCTCCAGCTCCTTTATCATCTTTGTGGTCCTGCCCTAGGCTTTTTTCCATATGTCCACATCTTTCTCGTTCTGGGGAGCCCAGAAAGGGAACCAGCAATCCAGGTGTGTCTGGCAACATGCTTCATAATGCAGACCTGGACCTCTCCCAGAGAGCACCTTTCAAAGATAGTTGAGACTGACCATGCAATGACATCAGACATCTCCCTCAGTATTCCTGGATGCAATCCACCAAGGACTTGTGTAAGTCTGCTTTGTTTGAATGCTCCCTAATATGAAGACCCTCCTTTACTAAGAGTAAGCCTTCCTGGTTGCAGATTTTCTCTGTGGTTTCAGGGGTCTGGGATTTCCAGAGACTGACCCTAGCAGCTAATACCAAAGGAAAGAAGTCATTGGGTACCTCAGCCTACTCTGTATTTTTGTCACCAGGTTCTCTGCTCTGTTCAGCAACAGGTCCACTTTTTCCCTAGCCTTGTTTTTGCTCCTAGTGTACCTACCTGTATGAGGATTTCTTGTTGTCCTTCATGTCTCTTATGAGATTGAATTCCATGTGGGCTTTAGCTTCCCTAACCTCATCCCTCCAAGGTCAGATAGTATCTCTATATTCCTCCCAGGTTACGTACCTTTGCTTTCATCTCTTCAACACTTTGGGGGTTTGTCTGAATTTAAGTCAGGAGTTCCTCAGTCATCCATGCAGGTCTCTTTCCATGTTTGCTTGACTTCTTATATGTTGGTATGGATCCTTCTGGAGCTTGACTATCAGCAAGCTCTTGTGGACCTCCCTTCTCTTCATGACCATATTCCGTAGGATACTTCCAAAGACATCTCGTTACAGGCTTACATCTACCATCCTGAAGCCCAGGGCTAAGGTCCTGATTTTTGCTCTGTTCTACTCTCTCATGCTTCTGAAGTTCTCTGTCTCATGGTCACCCCAACATTCCCAACCAGTCCTTCCTTGCTGTCAGTAGGACATCTAATGTTGCTTCTCCTCATGTTAGCTCCACAGGAAGTCATCAACAATGCCCTACAGAAACCTCCTGGATTTTTTTTCTTCTATGATATCCTTCTTGCAGATATTGAGGTAGTCATATTTCCACATGAGGATTGGGGCATGTGACCATGTGAGTTCTTACAGTTGCCTGAAGGCCTTTTCTACCTCATACTCCTGCTCAGGAGGTCTACAACAGATTCCCACAACAATGCCACCCATGTTGCTCTGCTCCCTAATCCTGACCTTCATCTATGTAAGATGTTGAAAAACAAATCTCTGAAAAGTTTGTGTTTTCTGAGAAGGTAAATGTTACAAGCTGCACTGCAAGTCTGTTCACAGATATGTTTCTGTTATTTTGGTTTGACTTTCTGGCTTTGCAATTTCAGCGTCTAATTATTGATCTTGGGAGGAGAGACATGGCAGATGTGTCATTTCTGCTAAACTGGAGGAGGAACCTGAGCAAAGAGGTGCTTATGAATCCAGACATCTGTTCAGACAGAAATTGAGTGGTTTCTCTTTTGCAAAAATTTTCATAAACATTTAGTTATATGACAGGCCTTGGGTTTTCTTCTAAATTGTTCTAGTAAATATAGAGTCAAACAGCATTGATCAATGGTTCAGATTGGTTCTCATAAAAAGCATGACCTTGCATTTATTACTGAAATTTGTTCTGCTATCCTGGGTAGCTTCTGCAAAGTCTTATTAAATATTGACTAGCTTCATGTTGCTGTTTCTGGCATCTTAGTCTTACGCCTGCTTTCAGAGTTTAATTTATATTTGTATAACTATCCTCTACAAAACCAATCTTAGCAGAGATGCATGGATTATTGCATTTTGGTATTTTTGCCAAATCGGAAAATGACTATTCATTCCCACCAGGATTTTCTGGCTAAATGGATAACCTCAATGAATTCAATGACAGAACTCCTCTCACCTCAGTAGCATTAAAATTTCACCACCTGTTTCTAGTCTGTTGTAGCACTTTAAGAACTCCATTGTGCAAGGGAGCTTATCAAAGTCTGTTGAAAGTCCAGATAAATTACCTCAAGTGTTATTCCCTTAGATATATTCAGAAGAATTTCTGGTTTTGATTTTAATTAGGTTATTTTTTTCCCCTTCAAGCAAAATGCTTAAATGCTCATTGTCAAAGAAATAATTTAATCTTCCATTTTCTGAGATAATTTAACAAGAAAAATGTTCCGATATTGAAATGTGAGTTCTGTGCTCTCTCAGAAGTTTGTCTATCCTGGAGTTACCTGGAAATTACTTGTATTTGTCTGTTTCTTTTGTGACTCGATTTGTTTCATATTTCCCACATGGTACAAAACATTTTTTGGTGCATACAGAACAGATGTTGCTTTCAAACTGATTCATGGCCAGCTTTCAAGGGGGTTGTGAGGGAAACTTCTGCAAACTTTCTGATGACACCTCTGCTGCACAGATTGCAGATTTCAGTGCAGAGACCTGTTTCTTCATGCATGTCAGAGAGGATATTGTACTGAACACCATTTATGTTGTATGAGAATGGATTCTTCATTAGACATAGCAAATGGGTGTAGACATTTCTCAGTTTCCAGGTATGCACTATGTTGGGTGCTGAATATGGAGCCAGCAGCCTGAGTGGCTTGTAAATCAATAAGATTTACAATCCTCTTCCTCCTCCACTTCAGGATTTGACAAGTAGGACTGGCACCTGTTACTACAGGTGTGAGGCTCTGGACCTAGAAGGCCGAACAGCTGATGAGGTGGGGGAAAGTCTGGGATAGAGTGGTATCCTATAGCAACACCACCTGTACCCTGCATCGCATCGTCCTCTGTCAAGAGGAAAAGAAGGAGAGTTGTAATAGGAGACTCCCTTCTAAGGGGAATGGAGGGCCCGATATGCAGACCAGACGCAACTCACAGGGAAGTCTGCTGTCTCCCAGGGGCTTGGATAAAGGAAAACTCTCCAGTCTAGTAAGGCCCTCTGATTACTACCCACTATTTATTGTTCAAGCTGGCAGTCTGGAATTAACAAAGAGAAGTGTGAGAACAATCAAAAGAGACTTCAGGGCCCTGAGATGATTGGTAGTAGGATCAGGATCAAAAGTAGTGATTTCTTTGATCCTTCCAGTAACAAGGAGTAATATTGATAGAAATAGGCAGATCCATCAGGTCAATATGTGGCTCTGAGACTGGAGTAATTAGAAAAATGTTGGGGTTTTGTCCATGGGATGATCTACTCAGCACCTGGTCTGGTCACACCTGATGGGATAAACTGAGAGGGGAAAATGAATTCTAGCACAGGAGATAGCAGGACTCATTGACAGAGCTTGGAAGGGGGAAAGGGAAAAAACCCAGGCTCTCCAGTGATGAACAATGGGATTATGTGCCAAAACTTGAGGAAATGGGCACTAATGGGGTCCCTCAATCTGCTTCACAAGGTGTTGGCTACAATGCACCACACCTGAGATGTTTCGACACTAATGCAGGCAGCATGAGGAACAAATGGGATGAGCTTGAACCTTTGGCCCAATCCCACACATACGATATAATTGGCATAAGAGAAACCTGGTGGGATGAATCCTGGGGTGCCATAGTGGACACTTACAGGCTCTTTAGGAAGGATAGGCAGGGCAGGGCAGAGCTGGAGGGGTGGCACTGTTTGTGATAGAAGGGTTAGAATGTATGGAACTCACAGTTGGCAATGGCACAGTTGAGAGGCTCTGAATAAGAATCAAGGGGCAAAAAAATAATGCAGGTGTCATTGTGGGAAACTAGTATAGACCTACAGGCAGAATAATGATGCTGATGAATTAATCTTTGAGGAACTAAGGGGTGCTTCTTATGAGGGAGCCTTTATTCTTACGAGGGACTTGCCAGAAATTAACTGGAAGCATAACACAGCTGATGCAACCCAGGCCACAGCATTCTTAAAAAACCTTGGTGACAGTTTTATGGTAGATGTCGGTCCTAAGGGAGCCAACTTGGAAAGATGCCCTCCTTGATCTACTTCTTGTCAACAGAGAGGATCGCGTGAGTGAAGTAGAAGCTGGTGGACATCTTAGCCACTATGACCACGAAGTGATTGAGTTAAAAATCTCTCTTGATGGGAGAAAAAGTGCCAGCAAAACCTCAGTTCTGGACATGAGGAGAGCAGAGTTCAGGCTGCTCAGGGAATTGGTGAGTAAGGACCCTTGGGAAAATGTGTTGGCAGGTGCTGGGGTCCGTCANTCTACTTCTTGTCAACAGAGAGGATCGCGTGAGTGAAGTAGAAGCTGGTGGACATCTTAGCCACTATGACCACGAAGTGATTGAGTTAAAAATCTCTCTTGATGGGAGAAAAAGTGCCAGCAAAACCTCAGTTCTGGACATGAGGAGAGCAGAGTTCAGGCTGCTCAGGGAATTGGTGAGTAAGGACCCTTGGGAAAATGTGTTGGCAGGTGCTGGGGTCCGTCACTCCTGGTCACTTGTTAAACATCTCCTCCTAAGGGCGCAGGAGCAGGCAATTTCCAAATGTTGGAAGTCAAGTAGGCGAGGTGGGAGGCCAGATTAGCTGAACAGGAATCTTCTCTTGGAAATGAGGCAAAGAAGTAAGGTATATGCCCAGTGGAAGCAAGGTCAGGAGACATGGGAAGAATACAGAGATACTGCTTCCCATTGTAGGAAGAAAATTTGTGTGGCCAAAGTGCAGTTGCAGTTGAAGATGGCNACCTCCTAAGGGCGCAGGAGCAGGCAATTTCCAAATGTTGGAAGTCAAGTAGGCGAGGTGGGAGGCCAGATTAGCTGAACAGGAATCTTCTCTTGGAAATGAGGCAAAGAAGTAAGGTATATGCCCAGTGGAAGCAAGGTCAGGAGACATGGGAAGAATACAGAGATACTGCTTCCCATTGTAGGAAGAAAATTTGTGTGGCCAAAGTGCAGTTGCAGTTGAAGATGGCCAGAACTGTGAGGGACAATAAAAAGGTTTTTTTTTTCAATTATATTAATGACAAAAGGCAGTGTAGCAATAACATCAGCCCATTACAGGATGAGGAAAGCCACCTCACAAACAGGGACAGGGACAAAGCAGAGATGTTTAATGCATTCTTTGACTCTGTCTTTAACATGGATGACGGACCAAGAGGGTCTCAGTGCCCTGAGCTGGAGGACCATGGCTGTGAGAATGACCAGCTCCCAGCTGACCCTGACATTGTGCAGGATCTGCTGCTCCAGCTGGATCCCTGCAAATCTATGGGGCCTGATGGGATTCATCCAGGAATCCTCAAAGAGCTGGCTGATGTCATTGCAAAACTTCTCCTGATGAATTTTGAGTAGTCTTGGGAATCCAGAGAGGTTGCTGTCAAACATTGTCCCGATTTTCAAGGAGGGCAAGAAAGAGGAGCCCAGAAACTATAGACCTGTCAGTCTCACTTCAGTGCCTGTTAAAGCTATGGAGAAGATTATTTTGGGAGGTATTGAAAAACACCTGAAGGACAATGTAGTCACTAGGCTAGCATGGCTTCCAGAGGGGGATGTCCTTCTTGTCAAACCTGATTTCCTTTTATGAAAAGGTAACCCACCTAGTTGATCAAGGGAAACCAGTGGATGTAATCTTTTCAGATTTCAGTAAAGTTTTTGATATTTTCTCTCTCAGGATCCTTCTGGACAAAATGTCCAGCACACAGCTGGATAAACACATCATGGGATGGGTGAGCAGCTGCCTCATGAGTCAGGCACAAAGGGTTGCAGTGAATGGAGTGACATCAGACTGACGACCTGCTACTGGTGGGGTTCCACAGGGCTCCTGTTTCTCTTCAACATCTTCATAAATCCCATGGACACAGAACTGGCATGGATACTAAGTAAGTTTGCAGATGATACCAAACTGGGTGGAGACATTGAGTCCCTCAAAGGAACAGAGGCCTTGCAGAGAGACCTGAACGGATTAGAGGGCTAGGCAATCACTAATTGTATGAAGTTCAACAAGGCAAAGTCCTGGATTCTGCATCAGGAATGGGGCAACCTCTAATACAGAATGAGATGATGGAGAACAGTGACATAGAAAGAGACCTGGAGGTCAGTGGCAAGTTGAACATGAGCCAGCAGTGCCCTGGCAGCCAGGAGGGCCACCCATGTCCTGGGGTGCATCAGGCACAGCATCACCAGCCGGGCAAGGGAGGGGATTGTCCTGCTCTGCTTTCACTGGGGCGGCCTCACCTCGAGTGCTGGGGGCAGGTCTGGGTGCCACAGTATAAGAGAGACATTGAGCTCTTAGAGAGTGTCCAAAGGAGGGCAACGAAGATGGTGAAGGGCCTTGAGGGGAAGCCATGTGAGGAGTGGCTGAAGTCACTTGGTCTGTTCAGCCTGGAGAAGAGGAGACTGAGGGGAGACCTCACTGCAGTTACAGCTTCCTTGTGAGGGGAAGAGAAAGGGCAGGCACTGATCTCTTCACTCTGGTGACCAGTGACAGGACTTGAAGGAATGGCCTGAAATTGCGTCTGGAGGCATTTAGGTTGGATATCAGGAAAAGGTTCTTCACCCAGAGGGTGGCTGAGCACTGGAACAGGCTCCCCAGGGAAGTGGTCACAGCTCCAACCCTGACAGAGCTCAAGAAGCACTTGGACAATACTCTCAGGCACATGGTGTGACTCTTGGGGCTGTCCTGTGCAGGGCCAGGAGTTTGCCGTGATGACCCTTGTGCATCTCTTCCAACTCAGCTTAATCTGTGATTCTCTGAAGATGGGACAGAGAAAAGGGAAGAGAAAAAATGCAAGTGAAATGAAACCACCTGAGCTTAAATAGCAGCTCAGTGGCAGACTGGGATCCCAGAACCTGGTTTCGACACTTGCTCTTACATCCTATTTTTGCTGCACTGTGCCTTGTTCTCAGTGTGGGAGACATCCAATTTATTTGGACCTTTTCTCTAGGATCCAGATTGTTTAGTACATATATGGTCCTAGGGAGTGTTTTTCTTGTCTAAGATCCTCATGATGGTTTTTGTTTCTTTCTTTTTCCTGTTTCTCACTCCTCTTTGCATGCTGTATTGCTTGGTGATGGTATTTGGGTATTTTACTGATAGGTGTATCAATTATGCAAGAAAGAGATCTATTGGCCTTCCATTTGCCTGTTCAGCTTTGTAACAGGACAAAGAATTCAAGTGTATACTTTCTCATAATAGAACTTCACCAGCTCTGTATTTATCTTCAAGCTGTGTCACCTTGAATTTATCATGCATTTATAGTGAAGTCTAATGTGTCTGTGATGCAACTTGGTTATTTTTGTTGTTTATACCTTGTTCCAGCATGCCTGTCTAAAAGCATTATTATAACATTTTTTGCTATTACATGGTAATGCTATAAATTCCCCACTTTAGATTCCTGCCAGTAGATAGGCTGACCTCAATGTGTTCTTAAGGTTTTTCTACTTGTGTATGCCAAAGGACTCTACGTATTCTACAGCAGTTACTGTATTCTTTGTCACCAATTTGTCATATTGAAGAGGCTTTCTTTTCACAAGTGAAAAATGCCCATTCCTATAAAATAACCTCTTTTCAAGTATCTCCAGTTGCCAGTCCAAACCAAGGCGGCTAATGTGTTAGAAATGTAGCCCATTATACTCTGAAATCCGCAGTCCAAAGTATGGAACTGTCTTGTTACACAGACTCTGGACTGTGTTATTTTATACTTAAAACTTTTTTGGGATTTAGACATGACATAATGCTCATATGAGAGATGAAATCTCCCAAACCAGATGACCAACAACTACATGGATGGCAACAGGAGTCTCTGCTGTAAGGCCCCCTTCAGGGCTGTCCTCGGTTGGATCAGGAGATACTTCCCAAAGCATTTCTTGGCTCAGTTCTTATACTCTAGCTGATTGTCATTCTGTATAAGGACCCCGACACAAGCATGTTTCTTCCTTATTGATATCCCTCAATATAGCCAGTCTGAACCACAAGCAAAAACCATTTTAACTGCCTCCGTACAAAAGACTCTGCTATGTGATCATTTCTGTGTCAGCAAACAGTTTCAAAATATTTTTGACAAATATATTATCTCTGTTCAAACTGACCAGATTTGCAGCAGGGACCACTGAGGGTAGTCTCTGGTAGTCTCAGTCATTCTCCAGGCTGACTGATACACTCAGAAGGAGTCTCCAGAATAATCTAAAATTTCCATCGGGAGAGCTTCTGCATGACCTGCTAAGGTTGTGAATTGTGAAGGTGGCCAGCAGTCCAGAGAGTCACTCTGTTCCAAGTGTGTCCATTGTCTTCAGCCCGGTCATTTTCCCACCTCTGCTGATCACCTCCGGTGGATGTCCTGTGCCACCCTCAAATTAACTCATGTGTACTTGGGTGTACTATGTGCACAGACTGATAATCAGCTGCACCACAGATACCACTAAATGTCAGGCTTGATTTTTCATACCTATATCTCATTTCCAGTTTAAATTCCACAGGTCTGAATGTGATATTTCAATTAGGATCATAATCTTTTCTTTTTCTGTGCCTGTGCCGCATCCTGACTTCATATGGGGAACTGTTTAGAAGTAGTACTTAGCTGCTATTTTGAAATAGCCTTGTGGGTGTTTATGCTTTTTCCATTCTGTGTAAACAAGGTTGTACTCCAGACTTGCTAGAGGCATCATGGTATTCCAAATTTGTCTGGCTCTGATTTAATCTTAGCCCATTTTTCTCATTTTCCTTTCAGATTCTCATTTGGCATATGTGATCCCTCATCCGTTTTAGTCAGTACAGGACTCTTCTATCAATATCCACAGAAAATTTTGCCTCCTCCAGGATTACGCAAACCCTTAGCAGTGGTGTTTTCTCATAGTTTATTACTATGGGTGTATTTGTTTTCCAATGTGAAATGTCACACATTTCAATAGAAGCTGCATTTCTGTAATATTCAGTGAATTCTTTCCTATCATTTGTGTCTTCCTGCAACTAAATTTATTGCAGCATTGCTTGGGTTTCAAGGGATTTTGAATTCAAACATTTTTCTAGCAATAGTTTTTCTTGGGAACTGACAGTCTGGAGAGGGCTTTCTTTTCAGTATGTCATACCTAGCTGAAAAGATAAGCTAAACAGGCTGTTTGGTTGGGGTTTTTTCCAGTAAAAATGAGGGTGCTAACCAATTTTGCTGGATTTGAGTAGAAAAGCAGCTGATTTATTAAAAAATACTGTGTGCAGCTTTGGTCACCACAATCCTGGAAAGGCATTAAGCCATTAAAGGGTGTCCAAAGGAGCCCACAAAGGGTTACAGTGAATGGAGTGACATCAGACTGGTGACCTGTCACTGGTGGGGTTCCACAGGGCTCCTGTTCTCTTCAACATCTTCATAAATCCCATGGACACAGAACTGACATGGATACTAAGTAAGTTTGCAGATGATACAAAACTGGGAGGAGATGGGAAACTGGGGAAGATGGTGAAGGGCCTTGAGGGGAAGCCGTATGAGGAGCCGCTGCGGTCACTGGGTCTGTTCAGCCTGGAGAAGAGGAGACTGAGGGGAGACCTCACTGCAGTTACAGCTCCCTTGTGAGGGGAAGAGGAGGGGCAGGCACTGATCTCTTCTCTGTGGTGACCAGTGACAGGACCCGAGGGAATGGCCTGAAGTTGTGTCAGGGGAAGTTTAGGTTGGATATCAGGAAAAGGTTCTTCACCCAGAGGTTGGTTGAGCACTGGAACAGGCTCCCCAGGGAAGTGGTCACAGCACCAAGCCTGACAGAGCTCAAGAAGCACTTGGACAATACTCTCAGGCACATGGTGTGATTCTTGGGGCTGTCCTGTGCAGGGCCAGGAGTTTGGCTTGATGATCCTTGTGGGTCTCTTCCAACTCAGATTAATCTGTGATTCTGTGACTACTTTCTTCTTCCAAATCTGTAAAGCTTTTGAGCCCTGTGCTTCATGCACAAGATTCTGGCAGCCTGCCATGATCTAGGCACTTAATATGTCATTATTTTTTTCCCTTGTGGTTTTTTAAACTCCTATACACCCTTCTCCTCTTTATTTTTTTTTCTACAAAACCTTTACAAATCCAGAAAAAGAATTTACTAGGCAAGTATTCTTCTGTTTGAAGTCTTTGTAATGCTCTGGAATTCTGGAGCAAGTTTTGTCAGCTGGATCTGCCTGCTGCACTGCCCTTGCATAGAAAAACCATAATTTTAAACTTTTAAATAGGGCTTAGCTCTAAATGCCAGGACACATTCTTGCACAAACACCTCACCCATTTGCCCACTGTACGTCTTTTGTGTCACTGCTTCTGTAGAAACAATTTACTCCCATTGATTCATCCTTGTTGCAAGCAAAAATGCTAGAGTAAATAATACACACTCCAGTAAAATTCTGTAGTTTTAAGTTCTTGACTGCAGAGCTGAGAAAAAAAGAAAAAAAGGCAACAAAAGGAAAACTAAGGAAATGAGGTGTAGTCTTTCAAGATACTTGACATTTTCTTTGTTACAATCATGGGTCTTTCAGAGCCAGCTTAGTCATGGAGTCTGATGACTAAGCTGGTGATGTGCACCTTTTCCTCTGAGCTTATGATGGGGAACTTGGGCCTTCTGTTTCCAGGGAACCTCACTGTCTTCAAGTAAAAAGAAACTTTGTGACAAGAATACACCCACTCAAGTCATATCTAATTTATAGACCTTTTTGTACCAAAGTCGTCTTCATTTGTTTGGACTCAGAGGATCCAAATGTGGCATCTGAAAATGATTCTGCTTTGATTTACATGAAGACTGTTCATGCATGTTCATCTTTTTCTCAGAGAGTCAATTAAATTTCGACTCTCAGAAGACTCTCTGAATTTATGCCAGGTTACACAGTAAGTTATCCCTGTACTGAAGAATGTCTAGACACCAAATATGCACCATAATAAATTCTGGAGGTATGGAATGAGTATGCAAATGAAGAAACTTCTGTTCGTTCTTACCTAGAACAGGTACTGCAAAACATCGTGATTAATCAATAATAGTAGTAAGAACAAGAACAATAGTCCTAGACACTGAAATATAGTACAGTCTTCTTTGTTTCCTCTAGATACCACTGGCAATAGTGAAGATGTATATTCAGCATATCTTACAGACTTGCATAAGTTGTGATGCAGGTAGCTTGTTATTTGCTATGCTTACATACTGAACGGTTGAGAGCATTCTTCTTAATTATATTTATGAAAAAGCTCTTCACCCAAAATGTGGCCTAATCTGAGGCTTTCTCCCCCTCTCACGTATTCCTGAAGCTGCTCTACTGTTTTGTTCTCACAATCACAGGAAGTATCCTTTCTCGTTACTGAGATGATTAGGTTTCTGATCCACAGTTTTTCACACACAGGGATAAAATCTAATCTTGTTCACATCACTGACCCAAGCTTAAAGTGTCTGCAAGTGCTATGTTGAACACTGAATGAAGGACAGGTCCTGTGTTAGTCTTCTCAGAGCAGTGAATTTCACTCTTAGTGCTTCACAGGTCCCAGAGAAGTCACTTATGCTGGCTGGTAATGGCAAACTTCACTAGACTGTCCCTGCAACTGTAATAAATACAGCTTGAGTTAATTTTCCTGTGTGTCAAACTGCTACACTGCACAGCAAAAATGACTTTAGCATATTAATGAGGCAAAATGAGAGTAATGCAGAGTCATCCTATTACAACCTTCTTGACTGTAACATCTGAGAGGTGTCAAATGCCATTCTCTCTGCATGCTTAAAAATCCTTTTATGCTGCTATAGCTTTTCAAAGAAAATGAGCTATATTTGTTGGAAATAAATAAAAAACCAGTATGTAAATCTTTTTGTTGTTACTGCTGTCTTGAACTGCAAGTAAATAAGGGACAGCACATAATTCCATACTACTCTTTTAACCAAAGCATTTAAGATAACAAAATATTTTAAGTAATGAACATGCCTCAGATGAAAAGAGGAGAAGCACTGTGAAAAAAATCTGGTATGTAGAAAACCAGTCTTATGATATTTTTCTTAATAGCCAAATAGCTATCAAAGGACTATTTACTGTAAGCTTATAAAAGCAAAAAAGTTCTGAAAGCTCATAAACTTTATTAATATTATAAATACATCTACATGGTATGAAGACTAAAATATCTAAAATTAAAGACACACTAGTCCTAAAGTACCTTACTTTCAGAATATCAATTCTCTTATTTGGTCAAAGTCTGATTTAGTAGCAGGAAAATGACTGACTTATAATAGCCTTCCTAAGATCTAAGGGATGTTTTAATTCTTTTTCCTCTCTCTTTATGGCAGGCTTCTGATAATTTAAGTCCCTCATTTGCATGAAAATATTATTCTGTGGCTTTGTTTCTAATGATAGTTGGTCCAGGCTAATGGTAAAAAACCAAACCCAACCAACCTGCAGCTTTTGCTTAGAGGAGTGTGTAAGGGTACCCAGATAAAACGTTCACAGCTCTGTCTTATAATTATGTATATTTAGAGTGTTATTATGTGTACGTGTTCCTTTTGAACAAGTAGGTTGTTGTTTTCCTAGGCCTAGAGGTACACTCTTATAGGAAGAGACTCATTTGAAGTAGTGCTGAGCACCCACAGATCCACCCACAAGCCACTTCTGACCAGCAATTATGGTACAGGTTCAAGTTCTTTCTACAGAACTATACTAAATATGGTTGGCAATATTTTTCTTCCTAAAACAGAATTCCTCCTATTAAGGTCCACTTTCATTTCCTGCCCTGTACAGAATAAAATCCAAGCCTTCAAGCATAGCTTTTAATATTTCACAAATGTGTTTCCCTTTCTTCTCAGCTCTTTTTCTAGCTCCTAAATAACAGTAATAATAAAAATGGCCTTGGCATTCCCTTGAAATTTCTTGCCATCCAATGGCAAAACCCAAATTCCCACTGCCCCTCTCATTTAGATTCACAAACTTAAATTTGTAAATTCTTTATTCCCTTTTAAGGTATATGAAATCTAAATGTGCTCATTAAAAAAAAAAAAAATCTTGTTGAAAAATATGCTAGCCTATATGCCAACAGCTAAGCTGGAGAGTTGAAGTTTTGATACATTAGGTTTATTTTCACTAGAACTCTCTATGCTTTCTTCTCTTTTTACACTGTTTCTGTATATGTTTTCTTTTCTTGCTCTAATATACTTTCAATTGACACTTTTTCTGTTCTTTCTTTTGCACTGTGGAGTAGTCCACAAAGTTTAAATTTTATGTTTCCTCAATGATATAGTAGAATTTCAAAAGAGATTCATAACTCAGCTACATAAACACAGAGGAAGAATTTACGATATTTGAAACAAAGAAAAAGGACTCTATTTGCTATTCAGGTGTGGGTTTATTTGTTTTTTTTTATTTATGTGGTTGCTGCTTTCTTTTTTAATATACAATTTCATACAATCTCCATTGAGTTCAGTGGAAACTATTCACTTAGGTGTTTCATTATCCAGACTTACACATAATTAGAAGTTCTTCATAGTAGAGTTTACATTTGAGTCATATTTTAAAATACACACTAGATTTTGTTAAAACAGTTTTTCCCTTTGTCAGTGAATATTGGTCTATAAGATCTGATTTATGCTTGTCCTTTCTGCCAGGTTAAGCCAAGTCTCTCTTTTTTGCTCTCTTTGATAACTTAGATCTATTGACTACGTGTTTCATTTTCTAAACAGCTGATATAGGAGCAAGAATGAGCTTTGAAAGTCAGGCTCTCTTAATGATTTACATAGTTAGCAGACACTATGCTTATTTTTTCATTAGCAACTTTCCTGTCCTCTTGTCCGCACTCAAGACTCCTTCCCCTCAAGGCCCTTCACCATCTTCCTTGCCCTCCTTTGGACACGCTCTAAAAGCTCAATGTCTTATACTGTGGCAGCCAGAACTGCCCCAACACTCGAGGTGAGGCTGCCCCAGTGCAGAGCAGGATGGGACAATCCCCTCCCTTGACCTAACCTTGCAGAGCAGAAAGGCTCATAAAGTAGAACAAAATTACTCTGTCTCACTTTTTCATACGTAGCTTATATATTTAACCAATTTTTAACCAAAATTTAACCGATCATATAGTTTTAGTGGCCATAAGTACATTTTATTTCTGCTGCCTAGTCAGAATATTGGCATGATTTCAGTGGCTGCTCTGACAACTATTGGTTTAAACAAAAAGTTAAGTTTTCTAAATCCATTTTTGAAGTTAAATTCCATGTTTCTAGTTTCTTTGTCTTTGAAATTACTCAACAGGAATACTGATTCTGAAGGTATGCGTTTTTGCAAGTGAGTGAAGGTGTGTGTAAGAAATGCAAGAAGGTATTGATAAACATATTCAGAAACTGATTGTTGGAATTTCTGGGATATAAACACTTCCCAGATGGTTTGCTTTACTGATTTATTAAGAATTCATGACAACTTTTTCACATTTACTTCCCACACTTCCACATCTTGATATTTTGCTCTGCCTATATCTTTTACAAATGTATCAGTGGGACTCTGCATGGAGTTTCAAAATGCTGTGTTCAGACACTTCATTAAATATAGATTATTCACATATTGCTGCTTAAGGAAAAAAACATATATTCATTAGAAGGATTTAGCAAATCCAGCTAAAATAAGAAATGCTTGGTGGACCAATGTTGTGTGGCTTGTAAGATATATAGCTGTCATAGATATCTTTCAGCTTCCCAGAAACAGACTGACTATTAGAGATGACAAAACCACTGAATTAAAAAAAATATTACTGTACTCTTTGCATGCAAGTTTTGGTCAGTAGACTCACCATAAGTATGCGGCCTCATTCTCCAGCTAGTCTGGCTGTGCCTATCAGTGCATTGGGAAGGACTAATGTGGATTCTATGTTCAGACTGTGCATCCTTTGATGTGCTTTTAGTCCTCCTTTCTCCTAGCAACAGGAACGTGAAGGTTCTATCCAAAATAAAATGAAATATAAAATATTAAATTGAGGTATCCCATATTTTTCCACTTTGCTAACTTTTAAGTTTTGCAGAATTTTTCCCAAGTTGCTACAAGGGGAAGACATGTTTTGTTGAACTGGAGACAATGTGTAAAATTGGTTTAGTTGTTAAAATTAGGCTAAATACAAGCAATACCAGACTTAGACTGTGGAGCCCATTTATACCGAAGAAAGTGTCATTTATTTTCTTGCTTGCTTGCTTGCTTTTTCATGTGTTTAAATATTTTGCACATTCATCTGTAGGCTACTGGGAAAAGATGAGATAAGTAGGATATATGGGCTGGCAAAACCATGCTATGACACAGCTGATATGCAAGTCTGGCTTGTGTTACCAGGCTGTTGCTGTAGTGCTGTGTCCAGCTGAGAATTCTGTGGCTGAAGGCTTTCCAAACCTCAAGTGCAGGCTCTCCCCCATATGCCTCGCTTCCCAGTATCTTTCACAAAGAGAGATGTGCTGAATGAGGTGCTGGGTCATCTTATGGATTCTCTTAGTCTAGTCCCATAAATTGTGAGGAAATGAAAGGACCTAAGGATGCAATTTTATTTTTAATGTTTTTTTTTTATTTATTCTCCTTTGGTATTTTTAATCATTAAGTGTCCTAGCAAGAGAGAAATGTGCAGAGATCGTTGTTTACCTCTACAATGGGGAGATAAATCCCGTTAATTTGCTCATTGCAAAAATAGACCACCTCGAATATAGCAGGAAAGAAAGCAAGTTTCTTGAAAGATTTGAGTTTTCAAAAAGAAGAAAGAAGTGGTGGGATTTTTTTTGTTTGTTGACACATTTTGTGTCCCTGCATTCTAGATTCCAACAGTTTGTTTTCTTTTTTTTTGTTTCATTATTTTTACTCTTGTGTGTGACTCTTAGTCTACACTTCTGTTCTGAGTACATGGTTTCTGGCAGAGTAAGGTGTGCAAGTGAGGTGCACATTTGCAAGGGGCTAAAATTAAATCTGTTAATAATAGCTTTGTGTTGAATTGTAAAGGCAGACGTTATGCTGCCAACAGTAAGTAGACAACTTGTGCAGCTGGTAGTTCAGGGATGCCACAGTCCCCACGTGCAACAAGTTCATAGCAGCAGATGTCGGAAACTGAGACACTTCATCAAGCACAATTTACTTGTTTTCTCCACACATTACTTTGGAAATCCAGGCTGCACTTTGTGCTCATCTGGGTCTGATGGTTTTCAACAACTCCATTACTGTGACATAAGTGACAATGACGCTTTGTTCTGCTGATGTACTGCTTTTTGTTTTGTGTAAGTACACAGATGAAGCTTTCACATTGTTTATAATCTTTAATTGTAAAAAGGGGCTTGTGATGAAATGTGAGAGGCAGAAAGCCTCCTCATGTCACCACAGAGTAGCTAATGTCATTCAAATGACAGCAAAGACCACTTACAACATATGAAATCTACAATCCTTTTGGAAGGACTCCAAAGTACAAATAGTCACATGAAAATGCTATGCATTGTGTGTGTTCTTAACAAAAAAGAACGCCTTTTCAAGGTCATTTTAGTGGTGATAAGAAGTGTAGTTTTCAGTTGTAGAGCTAAATATAATGTGTTTCTTCAAATCTGAATTTTTTTAGATCCATTAATACATTGACTATGCCCCTTCCCCCTCAGCAGAAAAATGTGGAAAATTCTCAAGGCCTGAAAGCTAGGTTAACTCTAGTATTTCCCTGGGGGAGAGGACACGTAAGAGTGGCATATCAGAGCATTACTATGTCTCTGTTGCTAAATACTTCAGGGTGTATTTTTCTTTGGTTAGATCAGCCTCGTTTCCAGATCCCTGAATTTTTTGCATCATCCAGAAAGCCTGTTTCAGTTGCACTTGTCTGGGACCATAATGCAAGCAAATTAGTGTAAGAGCTGCTTTGTGCTTTCAGAACTTAGGACTACAGTGCAATGGTCATGCCCATGAAATAATTCATCCTGTATGAGGTACTGTGTACTTCCCATGAGCAGAAAGAAACTGGCAGACAATTGTATTTTAAAGTCTTATTTATTTTCTTTCTCATTAAACTGAAGTGGTGACATTTTTTAACAATCAGAATAGCCTCACTGTACATGAGGAGTGGATAACATAGACCCCTGGAGTGGATGTATTAATGTATGGGTGTGTGCTTAAGCATGCAGATGTACATGCATATGCATATAAACACACAGATATAGGCACAAAATAAGTGGGAAAGAGAAATGCAATTTGAAGAAGGAAGTTAGTAAACAAGCATGTCAAGGGGATTTCAAAGTTTGCAAAGTCCTGTCAGTTGGAGAGCACGCTGTTATTTTTCCACATGTGATTTACTGAGGATTAGGAAAATAATCCTGTAATAAGGATTAGATGCTAAAAAACTGAAATGAAAAGAGATGAAGAAATAGTCCTGACTGGCCATTTTTATGTAGATGAGATGACAAGCTGCATCCACACCTGTGGTGTCCCACCTGTAAGGGGAAGTGAGCACCCAAGATTCACACATGCTCAGGGTTGAAATTAATGACAAAAATCAGAGGGTCTGCAAAAGCTTGCAAAGTTTTATTAGTAAATAACACACTTGGCATGGAAATTGGCACGTTAGTCCCTGATCCTAATACAATCACAGAGCAGTGGGTTTTGGATCAAGGACTAGCATGAAAGGTAAGAGAGGCAGAGAAAGAGAGAGAGAGAGGAATTAAACAAGGGGAGAGAGAAAAATAAGGAAGAGACAAAAAGAGAAAAACAGTCCTGGCTCCAGAGTAGAACCAACTGATGAGCTGTCCAGCCTGCACAAGGGTGTTTGGCCCAGGAAAGTGCTGTCTTATCGCTGTATGGCTCCTTCTCCTACATCCTGTTCTTTCTCACAGCTTGTTATTACTGTCAGTCTTTGGCTGTTATTGCCAACAGTCCTCAGTTGGCTCGACAGCTATCTGGGTATGGGTGTTTGAGACATACACATCAGCCCCTTATCTTTTGGGCTTCTATACCACCCTCATGCCTGATCTTCTGCTGGTCCCTGGACAATCTATATTATGTTGCCAGTTTGCAGTTTTGTGTGGTGATTTATGAAGTGGCTGGAGATTCCCCAGAAGGAAAGCCTGTGTGTTATTAAGTTTGCTGATCTAGTTCAGCCCATTAGATTCATCACTGCACTACAGCATGTCCCCTGCAGACCTGGGGAATATCACAGAGACAGGGAGTAGCATGGTGAAACTTTGTGCTCTCCTCACTTTTGATCTCAGTGGGCTAAAGCCCAACTTCCATTTCCTACAATAGCAACTTCCTATTTTTCATACATTTTATATGGACTTCTAATGTGCCATCTTAATTTCCCTTATTGACTCAGAGAAATTACCTTTTTTTTCAAGGACTTTCTTTTCTAGCAGATTCTTTCATTTGTTTTAATTGCAAACTAAATTTTCTTTGACTGGAGCAATGTCTTTACAAATAATTATATTTGAGGACATCACAAACATTCTGTCTTCTCACTGAAAACTTTATTACTGTCTGCATTTTTCTAAAGTATAAGAAATGTACTGATAGTTTTACCAGCATCCTTATGATGAATACCTTGAGAAGATATTCCAGTCACATATTACTGAAGAACTTTATTCAGATGAAGCTTTTAGCTTTACTGAGAGAATGCAAGGACACGCCAAGGAGTTTTGGCCCCTTTAAAGAGGTTACAGCTCCCTCATGGACTGGGCAAAAGAAGCAACAGGATATTGTTAATTATTCATTTAAAAGTCTGTTTCTACACCATGCTGGAGAACATGATCCTTGCAAGGAGGTGTGTAAGCGAGGTGAATATATATATAGTCTGAATCTGGAAATCAGTGCAGCTATCTGTACATCAGGTAATAAAATCAGATTTTATAATTACAACAGAGACGTATGTATGTTTGCTGCAGGAGCTCTTTTAGTAGTCAAGTAGAGGATACTTTGCATTCTAGGAACATTATAATTTTTCACATCTCTAACTGAATGTTCTTGAATAAGACTTGAACTGATGAAAGGAAAAAGCTTCAATGCCAATATATTACACGAAAAACAAAAATTATTTAGTTGTGTAATTGAAACCCAGACTGAAATTCCAGCAGTACAGCACATTGGCTAAGCTTTTCCACATGGGGACCTTATCCCTACAGGTTCTTACTGCATGTTCCTCTGTTTTGAAGGCTCTTTGTGTGTTTGAATTTCCTCCAGGATTACTTGCAGCAGCTACTCTTCATGCTTGTGTCTTATCAGTATTTAGGCAGTTGTAACCTTAGCACTGGGAAGTCTAAACTGTCAGTTGCACAGCTGCAGGGATCAGGACTTTAGTGGATGTTGGAGAGAGTTGACAGCTGTCTTGAAGGACACCAGCTGAGACTGGAATTACTCAGGTCAGTGGTGAACGTGTTTGTTGCAAAAAAAATCAAGGGATGGGGTGTTCTGGTCATACACATTTGGCACTTCTAAGCTCAGCTTAGAAAAGTGTCATCCACTTCTGAAGTCTGCCATCCCTTTCCATGATGCTTTTCCTGCCCTCTGTACCAGGAAAATAATAACCTGCTTCATTAACACCAAACAGTGTACTATTGTTTAGTATGGAAAAAAATGCATTCTGGTTAAGGAGAAGATACCACAGTTTTTGCAGCTTGACCTGTGTTTTCAGTATATCCTGTTAGCCCTGGGCATTTCAGAAGCATAGCAGCAGCAGTATTGACAGTGTCACTTGGAACAGTGTTTTGCGCTGTTCTGAGGTAACGGCGTTAGTGGGCCAGTGTGTAGATTTAAAACACAAAGACTGCAATAGTTCTTATTGAGACTGTGGCTTGTGCCAAGCCTAGACCCTGATGTTCAAGAGAAAATGTGGCCATGTGATTTATGCCCTCTAGGCATAAATATGTTAGTCAAGGAAATAGGTGGGTGTTGCCCAAAGCCTGGTAGGACAGAGCTAACACACTACATTAAGCAAGGACTTTCCTTAAAAAAAGGACAGAGAAGGTATTAGCTGGAATTTATGTTTTATGGATAAAAAAGTCAGAATTGAGAATTGCATGTGAATGCTTGAAAGAAAGTTATTTACTTATTTTTTTATAGCTAGAATAATGCCCCCAGAGAAACTGTTGTATGGAAAGATTCTGAAATCTTTTCCATGTTCACTGTGTACATGTCAATCTCATGGATACGGCCTGGGATTTCCTTTTATTTATGTATTTATTTAAAAAAAAATATTTTTTTTTGGTTTATTTACTTTGCTCCCAATTTGTATTTCAGGAAGTGAGCAGGTCTTTTGTGAGGCAGGCTGGTTGTCAGAGTGGGTGATGACTTTGATTTATGTTTTGTGGTTTGCTTTGATACTTTGAGGACATTTTCCCATCTTTGATGAAAGCAGGCATCTCTGAGTAATTTATTGGATGTATTGGTACTGCTGGGATATGAGCATATTACCTAGGTGTGTATATACATGTTTCATTTGAGGAACCTATTACTGACAACAGTGATATCACTAGCAGTGACTAAGAAATCTGCTCTTCTACCTGTGATAAAATTGCACACTCAGACAGATTAAACACATTTTCAGACAAAGATGCCAAAAATATGGTAAATCATAGGACTCTGTTGGTCATTTTGCTATTGATTTCTTAGGGAGGAAACTCAGACACTTTGCTAATGGCGGTAGCTTAAAGTCTTAGAAAGATTTTGAGGGCAGCTCTGAAGGTATCGACTTTACTACATAAGCCTGTCATTTGGGCCTTTAATAAAGTGCATCTATCAAAGACAGACCAGGCAGGAGTCATCGTAAAGCCTGCTTTTAAATTGTTCATGGGCTTTGTTTGATTTTAAAATTCATTTCCATCCACTGTATGTCCAGTTGGGCTGTAAAAATTTACCATCAGCATTTTACTGAGAATTTGTTTAATTAAAACATGCTTAATATATAGTGAAAATTCTGCAAGAAGGCATCACTTTTGAAGTCAGTTTCTGAGGTCTGCTTTCCATCTCTGAATGGTACTGAGGTGTTTCCTGCTACGAACACTGAAAAGTGTGTGTCAGTGCCAACTCACCCACAAGGGAAATGCAGCTCTCTTCTACCTCACTCTGCCTTGTTATAGAGTGAAAGTAGTGTCTTATTAAAAAATATATTGAATTCCACGTGTTTCCAACTCACCTGAGAAACCATAGGAGCCAATGTGCTGTTCAGAGAGAGAAAAATACCTTTCTATTCTTTTTTCCTTCTTTATTTCCCCTTCCCCTTCCCTTTCTCCTTCCCCTTCCCCTTCCCTTTCTCCTTCCCCTTCCCCTTC